>CAWUFW010000801.1:3050000-3569875 GCA_963921515.1 Calotriton arnoldi | reverse complement strand
ACTGGGGTGGTGGAGTGAGCTAAAGAATGATGATGGATTAAACCCAGATCAGTTGACTGGGGGTGAGTGTTTGATTGGCTCAAACGTTCCGGTCCATCATCCCCTTTTGTATCGCTTTGGTCGCCCTAAGTTGGCGGGGTATGCCCAGACGTGGGTCCCTTGCTCACTTTGCCACTGGATTCAAGCAAGCCTGGCAGATGACGGCTGAAATGCCAGAAACCGGTCCTAGGATGCTTGTTTCCGGTCCAGGGAAGACATGGCTTGGCAGTTCGGGCTGGACTGTTCCCATGAGGCACAGGGTCAGACTGATTTGCATATGGCCATGTCTGAACTGGGGTGGTGGAGTGAGCTAAAGAATGATGATGGATTAAACCCAGATCAGTTGACTGGGGGTGAGTGTTTGATTGGCTCAAACGTCTCGGTCCATCATCCCCTTTTGTATCGCTTTGTTCGCCCTAAGTTGGCGGGGGTATCCCCAGACGTGGGTCCCTTGCTCACTTTGCCACTGGATTCAAGCAAGCCTGGCTGATGACGGCTGGAATGCCAGAAACCGGTCCTAGGATGCTTGTTTCCGGTCCAGGGAAGACATGGCTTGGCAGTTCGGGCTGGACTGTTCCCATGAGGCACAGGGTCAGACTGATTTGCATATGGCCATGTCTGAACTGGGGTGGTGGAGTGAGCTAAAGAATGATGATGGATTAAACCCAGATCAGTTGACTGGGGGTGAGTGTTTGATTGGCTCAAACGTTCCGTCCATCATCCCCTTTTGTATCGCTTTGTTCGCCCTAAGTTGGCGGGGGTATGCCCAGACGTGGGTCCCTTGCTCACTTTGCCACTGGATTCAAGCAAGCCTGGCTGATGACGGCTGGAATGCCAGAAACCGGTCCTAGGATGCTTGTTTCCGGTCCAGGGAAGACATGGCTTGGCAGTTCGGGCTGGACTGTTCCCATGAGGCACAGGGTCAGACTGATTTGCATATGGCCATGTCTGAACTGGGGTGGTGGAGTGAGCTAAAGAATGATGATGGATTAAACCCAGATCAGTTGACTGGGGGTGAGTGTTTGATTGGCTCAAACGCTCCGTCCATCATCCCCTTTTGTATCGCTTTGTTCGCCTCTAAGTTGGCGGGGGTATCCCCAGACGTGGGTCCCTTGCTCACTTTGCCACTGGATTCAAGCAAGCCTGGCTGATGACGGCTGGAATGCCAGAAACCGGTCCTAGGATGCTTGTTTCCGGTCCAGGGAAGACATGGCTTGGCAGTTCGGGCTGGACTGTTCCCATGAGGCACAGGGTCAGACTGATTTGCATATGGCCATGTCTGAACTGGGGTGGTGGAGTGAGCTAAAGAATGATGATGGATTAAACCCAGATCAGTTGACTGGGGGTGAGTGTTTGATTGGCTCAAACGTTCCGTCCATCATCCCCTTTGTATCGCTTTGTTCGCCCTAAGTTGGCGGGGGTATGCCCAGACGTGGGTCCCTTGCTCACTTTGCCACTGGATTCAAGCAAGCCTGGCTGATGACGGCTGGAATGCCAGAAACCGGTCCTAGGATGCTTGTTTCCGGTCCAGGGAAGACATGGCTTGGCAGTTCGGGCTGGACTGTTCCCATGAGGCACAGGGTCAGACTGATTTGCATATGGCCATGTCTGAACTGGGGTGGTGGAGTGAGCTAAAGAATGATGATGGATTAAACCCAGATCAGTTGACTGGGGGTGAGTGTTTGATTGGCTCAAACGTTCCGTCCATCATCCCCTTTTGTATCGCTTTGTTCGCCCTAAGTTGGCGGGGGTATGCCCAGACGTGGGTCCCTTGCTCACTTTGCCACTGGATTCAAGCAAGCCTGGCTGATGACGGCTGGAATGCCAGAAACCGGTCCTAGGATGCTTGTTTCCGGTCCAGGGAAGACATGGCTTGGCAGTTCGGGCTGGACTGTTCCCATGAGGCACAGGGTCAGACTGATTTGCATATGGCCATGTCTGAACTGGGGTGGTGGAGTGAGCTAAAGAATGATGATGGATTAAACCCAGATCAGTTGACTGGGGGTGAGTGTTTGATTGGCTCAAACGCTCCGTCCATCATCCCCTTTGTATCGCTTTGTTCGCCCTAAGTTGGCGGGGGTATGCCCAGACGTGGGTCCCTTGCTCACTTTGCCACTGGATTCAAGCAAGCCTGGCTGATGACGGCTGGAATGCCAGAAACCGGTCCTAGGATGCTTGTTTCCGGTCCAGGGAAGACATGGCTTGGCAGTTCGGGCTGGACTGTTCCCATGAGGCACAGGGTCAGACTGATTTGCATATGGCCATGTCTGAACTGGGGTGGTGGAGTGAGCTAAAGAATGATGATGGATTAAACCCAGATCAGTTGACTGGGGGTGAGTGTTTGATTGGCTCAAACGTTCCGTCCATCATCCCCTTTTGTATTACTTCTTTGATGTCTTCGGATGTCACATTTGTCTTTGATCCATCTCTTCAGACTCAGGAGTTTTTGCAGTATGAATTTGTTCATCCTCCTCCTTTGTCCCTTCTTCCTCTGTGTGAATACAAATGCATCATCTATACCGATGGCTCGGCGCAACCGGCCACTGGATCCAAACATGCTTATCCAGCGGCTTGAGCTAATGCGGCTGGCTTCATTGAAGATGGAGAGTTTAAGTCATCCATTGTGCACACACAGGCACTAGGAGACTGCACGGCGCAATTGGCCGAGCTGCGTGCTCTTGTTCTAGCTCTAGAGTTTGCTGATCCTCTTGTGAATACTGTTATTGTGTGCGATTCTTACTATTGTGTCCAGTCGTTCAATGACAACTTATTCTTTTGGTCTCAAAATGATTACCGCGATTCTAATGGCAGCGCAATTAAGCATAAAACACTTTGGGTTCGAATGGCAGATCTTAAACAACGTCTGCCTCTCACACATGTTATTCACACTCTTGGCCACCAGCGTGTCGGAACACATGCTCTTGGTAATTCTGTGGCTGATGAAGCAGCAAAGTCTGAAGTAACCACGTGTTCTGTAGCAGCAGTTACAAGATCTATGACTAAGGTTGATAATGAGATTCTGGCAGCGGTCGCTGCAACTAGGGAGGGAGGTAATTATCCTGCGGGTTTCCCTTCTAAATACTCTTATCATGTAACTCCCGAACAGGTTCCTTATGCTACCATTCCTTCAGTTGGGGATCGGCTGATTCCCAACTCTGACCGCAGACAAGCTTTGATCAAGGCCGCACACGAAGGCATTGCTTTGGCACACGCTGGTGTGTCGGCAACAGTCTCTATTCTTCAGCAACGTTACTGGTGGCGTGGTTTATATAAACAGACTCGTAACTATGTTCTTTGCTGTGATGTTTGTCAACAAATCAAGCCTTCTACAGTCCCACGTCCGCCACAAACACAGCTATGTATTTCTAATAGACCTTTTGGCTGTGTCTATCTTGATCACTGCGGTCCTCTTTCTTCTGATACTGCATACAAGTATATCTTGGTTGCGGTTGATTTGTGCACTCGATTCCTGTGGGTATGGCCACAACGTAGTGCTGACGCTCGAAATGTCATCAGGGATTTGCGTGTCTTTATCGGATGTTTGCCTGTGGTACCTTCCATTCTGACCAAGGTCCAGCGTTTGCCTCTAAGGCTTACAAGGATGCGATGAAGTCATTGGGGGTACAGATGCAGTTTTCGTCTCCATACAGGCCTGAGGGCAATTCAGTTGTGGAGCGAATGAACCGTGACTTAAAGCAATCCTTGACAGCTAGAGTCTTAGGTACTGGCAGGGACTGGCTGTCCCACTTGTATGGGGTCCAACGTGCGCTAAATAATCTCCCTAGAAGATCTCTGGGTGGGCGGACCCCTTACGAAATGCTCTTTGGCTTTCACATGTTTGTTCCTGACCTTGATGGTCTGGACATTGTGGCGGCTGCCTCTAAGTTTGACGTAGATAATAATTCTGCTATGTTACAGGATCTACAAAAGACACATGATACTCTGGCAACTGAGCATTTACCATCTTCCCCTGCTGATACACAGCTGATTCCTGTTACCGGTTGGCTTCCTAAAGTTGGAAATTTGGTGCGGGAGAAGATTGAAAACAAAAAATAATTTGGTCCCTCCTACTGTGCTCCGGTTTCAGTGCTTGGGCTGAAGGGTACTCGTACTGTCATTCTACCACCATTGCCAGGTCGCAAAGACAATAGGTACATCTCAGTGGACAATGTCAAGTTACACCGTGTGGTCGATTCTGAATAGTGTGACACCTGCAGTTTCGTGCAACGCAATATCCTTAGCACCGTTAACTTTGTCATCACCTGCTGCCACAAGAATGTCTGCTCATATGATGGACACTGTAATTGATCTTCAGCCTTTGCGACAATCATCTTCTGCAATGGATATTGTGTGCCCTTTTCCGGTTATTGATTCCGTGAGTGAGATACCATCTAGCCCACGAGTACGAATGGACGATTCGACGCTTTCACCTTTGCTTGCAAGTCCAGTGAGTACCTGTGATGGAGAACCGGCACACCTTTCTTCTGCCTCGCCCTCCTCATCTTCCAGTTTGTCTGATGCGCCTAAGTCTAAGTTGCGTATTTTTTGCTCCTGGTTCAAAAAGACATACTTCGTTCCCCCATGGACCTACATTTGCTTGGTGCTTATCCTGATATTTCTCTTCATGTCAATTGGATTTGTGACAGTGTTCTTTTTACTTATAAATGGTCATTATTTCCCTGAACGCTCTGCAGTAAAAATGGTCGATGGAACTTTGGCTCCTCACACATCGTCCCATATCATGAAACGTGACAAGTCTTTTGTGAACATTTCAGCTTTCTCAGTTCCCGATGGCATCGTTTGGGACAAAGTAGCTTACGAAATCCATGGCCCAACTGAGGTCCTTCGAGTTCCGTACATATTCCGCGTCTCATTAGGAGATGTGGTGACACGGGACATACATTCGGATGATTGGGATGTGCAGGCTGTTCATGCATTGTTTTCAGACTTAAAATATTATGCTGCCTTTGATGCTGAAGATTTGTATTTAAATTCTGCCAAAAATGGTGATCTCTTTTGCTATCATCATTATGGGCATCATTTTTTACACAAAACAAACACCATGAGACCTGTTTTTAATTTTACCCAATGGGAACATTGTCCCACTCCCTTAAAAGGGAGTTCTAAAACTCTTAGAAATAAATTCGCCTATTTTTCAGATTATGATTTGGCTAATCCTGAATCCTATTTTTTTCGGCTTCAAAAATCCCCTACATCAAAGTACCTGTTATCCCACACTAACCTAATTTACGCCAACTCGTTTAGAACACAGTTGGCCACACATGGTTATGACCATTGGAAACAGACTATAGATTTAAAATCAATCTGGGGCACAAAGCCATGGCAGGTTCAGGGCACTGAGGCATTTACATCGTGCCTGCCTGATTCCAACTCAATTGCTGTTTTTAAATAGAACTATTTACCAAACATCCTGTTATGGCCTTGCAACTGTCAAAAACCTAAATACCCCCTCAATTCCATCATTAGTTGAATATAATGATTGGCGGTTACATAATAACTACACCATTGAGGCTTTGCAGGCTCTCCTTCAAAATGCCTCCTTTAATGTTTCTGAAATTGATCCATTAGGATGGTTGTTGTGGCAGACTAATGCTAATGCTTGCCAGTTGCATTTCTATAATGTTACACCTGGTTTTATTCGGACTAGGCCTGATCCTCGTTATCCACCTCATCATTCTGTGACTACATACTCGGTAGGTAAATTGTGCCAGCAGTGGCTAGAACACTCTACCCTTGCATCTGTCAAACAGCACCTTTCACTCCTATCGAATGATATAGATTTGACTGATTTTCTCCTAGGCCCACGTAATCCAAGGGCCAAGAGATTTCTTTATGCCTCTTATAATGAAATTTGGAAACTTTCACAGATGGAAGCCGCCTTCCGTCTGCGTCAAATTGACCAGGCAAACTTGGAAAAAGTCCTTGCTGTAGGGGACAACAGCATTAACACGCTTTCTTCACGCATTTACACCTTAGACAATATTGTTTCTTCTGTCATAGATATTGTGCAAAGTGATGTTTCTGTGTTATATAACGGTCAGAATCAGTTAAGGTCGGTCATGCAATTTGCTTGGACGTGGCAGACACTGAAAATGGGTAAAGTGCCTTGGGATTATTTGAATGCCACTGCTTTATTTTTGCCTTTTAACCTGACTGATAAACAGAAGTTTATGTCCATGAAAGATGCTGTATATACGCTGTTAAACATTGAACAATTGGAGCCTTTGCCGTTCTCCGTAGCGGAAACGGACTCTGCTGTTTGGTTGATTCATGGCGTTATCACTTTGCCCTTTTCACTTTTTCAATTTAAATCATGTATGCAACACTTTCCTGTTGGCCGCTTTGAACCGCTAGGCAGTGCTTTTCTGCATGAATTATGGGTCCTGCCCTTTGCTTATCGGTGTTTGAGGGAGGATAAAGAAGTTTTCCTCACAGGGGAAGAGTGTGATTCGGTAGTGGGTCACTCTCTAGTGTGCAAACACGTTAAATTACAAGGCGAGTGTAACGTGTCAGCGCCCAATCTAGCTTGCTTTTTAAAAGGGACCCCAGTACCATCCGTCACGCCTGTATTAACATTGCTTACTAACGGCAGCTATCACATTTTAAACAATCAAGACTGCTGTGGTTTGCGGGCGGGTGTCCCATACTTGGTAACTGTTTCCCAGCGCGTAACTTGCTGTAGCAATGTCCTTTTCCCGCCCCCGCATGGGAGTTTAGATTCCTCGCTTTGGCCTTCCATTCTGACTTTGAAAACAGAGTTCAACAAGTTGAGCAGGCTCAAAGCCCTTTTATTCCAACAGGAGGTGGCCCTCACTTCCGCCCGTGAAACATTCAGGTTGCAGGTGGCACGGACCTCGAGTGAGATACAGTCGCTTCTTAACACTAACCTCCCACTTCATTTTGGGGAACTAATTCACCAAATATTTAATGCATCTGATACGACAGGCCTTGCCCATTTTTTTAAATGTGTGGGATCTGGCCTGGTTTCTTCCTTTCAAACTATATTTGGGGTAATACCGGCTTTTATTCACTCTATATTTTCCAGCGTCTTCGGAGGGTTCCCCTTAATATTGGCACTGGCAGCTGGAGTTCTGCTCCTTCTCCTTGTGCTTCCCAATGGCTGCTCATTTTGTGGCTCTGCACAGCCTGGCACAGCTACAACTGTGCCGTGATTGCCTATATGAGGCTTTTGGATGCTTGCCTTTAGCAACGCTTAGCGTGAGTTATGACTTGACATTCCGCTTTGCCTACTTTACTTGCGTGCAGCCAGTGCTTCATTGCAAAAGATGTCATTTCTCCTGGGCGATAGAACTTTGTTTATCGAACACTTGGTGTCCAATCCCTGATTTCAGCCGGTTGATTGGTCCCTTAGAGGCTCATGACGTGGGTTGTTCTGTGGATGGTCCAATGACACGTGCAGCTTTACTTGGAATCTTGGATCAATGGGATATCTGTGCGGCTGCGCAGACTTTCCTACAACGAAGTTTCATTGAATATCACGCAAGTTTGCCTGTTCTACTTTTGGATGCTCTTGCTTGTGAGGAACATGATTGTTCCTTCGACTTACTGAATTGGATGTCATCGTTGTTTTCCACCAATGACAATGATGAACTATTGGAAGGAATTGCATTCCTTTGCACCCAAACCTTCATGGATTGACTACTTGGTTCATCCCTACTCCACTGTCTGGCATACAGACTCTGTTTTTTCGAGCTCAAAGTGCCTTTAGTTTTTTGTTTTTTTTCTCTCTGATTTGTTTTTTTAGAAAGTCCCTTACCAATATTTTGGGCGACGCCTTACTTTTGAACTCTGTTTTTGTTCTTCTGTCTTTGTCCTACTGACTTACCAGGGGGAGGGTGTTATATGGGGTTAAATAGCCCTTAGATACATTGTCGACATTGCTAAGTTAGCATGAGTTTTGCTTGCCCTATGCTGCTGCTTTTGCGCACGCCTCTGCTAAGAGTTTGTTTTCGTGACACTTTGCCTCTGCCCTGTACATGATAACAGATTGTTTTTCACGTTTTCAGCTTTCCCTTCAATTCTGTCTGAACATAGTGTGCAAGGTCGGTCAACAATGTCTCTTGTTATTCTGTTCTGGTCAGTCCCTAGTACCTAGACAAAACATGTTACCAACAGCTGCAATGTGGAAGAATCGAGCTTTGATATAACGTTGTTGCATGTTTTTGAAACACACTCGAAGAAAGCCGTTCCATGGAGCTGAGCTCTACTGTTCCTATGATGTAAACCTTTGCGTTTAGGCTTTCAGGTAGGGGTCTGCTAATAATGCCTAGAGATCTTCTGTTATATAAAATAACTTCTTACTGCCGTGGGGAGGGTGATTAGGCCCAGTTATTTTGCCTTTTTCACAGTCTTTATAAAATGACGACTCCTTTTATATTCTATGGTATTGTAACAATGCTAATGATTCTTGCCTTATGCATTTTGCTGCTAGTTGTGGTTCGCATACTGTTTTATGAATCACTATAGTCAAAATAAACATTTTTGAACTTATTTAGTGACTCTGATTATTTTTATTGTGGACAAGTATGTGAGAGCGAAAGAGTGTCTTGTTCCCGCGACTCTGAGGTGAGTCGGGAGTGCTCGTGTTCTGGGTTGTCTAAACATTCGTAGCTTCTTGATATTTGTAGGAGACCGAATGAGACACTATTGCTAGTTGGTTGGGATTTTGGGTACTAAGGTGATAGGAGGTACACCCCTATTTACTGAGGTCCTGTTTTCTTGTGGATAGTTCTGTGTATGAGCAGAATCCCCGCAACACGCTCCTTATAGAATACCAGTGGGGTTCTTCCAAAAAATTGATGCAGAGCTACGACAACTGCTATGGTCCGGGGGGAATCCTCAAATAGCACTCAGCAAGCTACAGCGAGGCTGGTATGACGGGATAGCAGTCCCAGATTTGCGTAAATATTATTGGGCGGCACAGCTAGTCACAGTAAATGACTGGGTCTTTGCCGGCAGAGAGGAACCGGCGTATCGAGCAGATCACTGGGCAATGGGACAGAGAGGGTACCTGGAGGCTTTATATAGTAAAGGATCTATGGGAAGAGTGCCGACCCACACGAAAACTACAGTCAGACTATGGATAGAGGTGACCAAATTTCTGGGCTGGAACGGCAGACTGACAGAGCGGACCCCCCTGTGGGACAGTGACCTTCTGAAAGAGGTGCGAGAGTTAAAAGGATTCCACGCATGGGCACTCCTGGGCATAGAATCTCTGGGAGACATTTGGAAGGGTCAAGAAATAGTAGATTTCCAGAGACTGCAGGTTGAATATCAAATGTCAGATACCGAGAATTTCAGGTATATTTAATAGAAACATGCCCTAAAAGCACATATATAAAAGGGAGAGCACATACCAGAATACACACCGCTAGAAGATAGGCTAGTGGATCCAATAGTGGAAAAGGCAACCGCTCTAATATAAAGGAAAATAATGAACAATACCTCAGATCCACTAGTAGCCCTGAGGGGTCAATGGGAGGGAGATGTAGGGATTTTAGAGGAGATCCATTGGTTGGAAGTCATACAGAGCCCAACAGAAGTAGCCATTATGGCCCGCTTCAGACTAATACAACTTAAAATAATACACAGATCATACACAACCAGATTGAGACTTTTTTGAATGGGTAAATGTGACTCAACTAAGTATGTAAGAGGCTGTGGAGAGGAGGGCACCTTTTCCCATATGTTATGGAGCTGTCCCGTGCTGCAGAGATTCTGGAAGGGGATGATAAAAGTGATGTCCAAGGTGGTGGGACAGACAGTTCCAATGGAGGCTAAATGGCACCTATTAACTGTAACGGAAGTCCTGAATTGGTCAGTGTTGGACTTGGCCCTTTTGGCAGGTTCACCCCTAAACTTTTTGCCTGTTAATATGACCTGATCTTAGTAGTTTTTGGCCTTTGCGCACTTTAGCACTGTGTCCCAGTGTAAAGTGCGTGCGCACTCTGAGTGCATGTGGTGAGATTGTCCTGCCCTCCCATAGGAATGCATGGGGGATATGTGTGTCCATGGTAATTCCTGGTGTGAGAGGAGTGCAGGGGCGAGTTTAGTATGTGCGAACTCGTGAGAATAAATGCTGCGCAATGGTGTGCGCAGATTTATTATGACTGGTGTAGAAATGCCACTTTTAGAAGTTGGCATTTATGTGTGCTCTGTGTCTGCCTGCCTGATGTGAATTGCATGTCTGGCTTTGTGAGTGACAGGGGCTGGGAGGTGTGTGTGGCTCCAGGAGGGGCAGGGTGAGTCAGCGCAGTGGTGAATAGGGAGATCTGCATCTAGATGGGAGGGAGGAGTTGCACCTGGGACCTGAATAGGGCTGTGCCTTCCCTCCACAATGCTGGCTCCACCCCCTGTGGTGCGTCTGATGTCCCTAGCCTGTCCTGTGAAAAGAGAGAGGAGCTGAGCAAAACAAAGTGCTCCAAAGCTCCCCCAAACCAGTTCTAACTGGTATCCCCAGCCCTGTGCTGTGTCACAGAGGAAAAGGTCCTATAAATGAAGGGGCTGTGACCCCATGATTGTTCAGTTCTGCTGTTCTTGTGACTGGGGGCTTGTTGCTGTTGCTGGGCTCCAGGAGGAACCGCCACGAGGGACTGCCTCCCTGCTGGAGGGCCCTGTGTGCTGGCCTGCCTGGGCCCAGCCTTTGCCCCCTGGACTTTTGGGCATAGCGCCTCGTGAGCGCTGTATTTTTATTCCCTGAGAGCGCTTTGCTCTGTGCAGCAGAGAAGGAGCGTGTGTGCTCTGCAGCGCGGAGCTGCCCTTTGACTCGAGGGAATCCCGGCGTGGGGATTCCCCCACAGGACCGTGAAACCGAGCAGGAGCCCACCCCGCGTTTCGGCAGCCTTAGGTGCTCATTTTAACAAGCGGGAGCCCACCCCGCATTGCCGAAATCTGAAGGGAGATCACCGCCGCCGGGCCGCTGCAGACGCGACCCGGAAGCCAGGCGGCCTTGCCTGGTTGGGGGCGGGGCCACGTAACGCGAGGCGGAAGAAGCCGGGAGCCGCGCAGGCTCCAGAACAAAGTCCCGGTCCCGAGAAGGGGGACCGGGTGAAGTGAGGCGAGGCGAGGCAAGGCGAAGTCGAGGCGGGGCTCCCATTGCGAGTGAGGAGAGCCCCGTGTGCCGCCTAGAGCGTCCAGAGCAGCCCGGTGAGTGGGGCTGCCTGCGCACACTGCCGGTGCCCTCCCGCTGCCTCAGCGTCGTTGCCAGAGGAGCCCCAGTGAAGGGGGCTCCACAAAGCAGTGCGGATACCAGAGGCGGCACCAGAGAGAAGGAGACCGGAGCAGTCCAAGGAGAGTCCCGGTGAGTGGGGCTCCCATTGGGCATCGTGCTTGGGCCAGTACTTCCTGATTAGTCACAGCTGCGCCGCAGTCGCGGGCAGCTGCACCGAGGGGGTCATTTTGTTTGTTGAGTCCCCGAGTGGGGCTCCCCCAGGCCCAGTTAGTGCCGGTACAATTTCGCCACAGCTGCCCCGCGAGAGAGAGCGGGCAGCTGCAAACGTTGGCAGAGGTTATGTTGGAAGTCCCGGAGTGGGGCTCCCATTGCGCGTGTAGTGCCAGTCTGTTTTCTTCACAGCTGCACAGCGTTCACGGGCAGCTGCAGCGTTTGGGGCAATTGGGATGATTAGAGTCCCAGTGGGGGCTCAGAGGGTACAGTAGTACCAAGGCATTTCCGCCAGCTGCCCCACCTGACAGTGGGCAGCTGCAACGTTGCGCACAATCATTTAGAGACCCCCAGTGGGGGGCCCGAGAGGCACGAGGAGTGCCGGACTTTGTCTGCGCATTTTTGCCAGCTGTCCTGCGAGAGCGCAGGCAGCTGCAACCTTGGGGGACAGGTTCCTTTTAAATTGCGAGTCCCAGAGAGGGGCTCAGGGGGCACGCTGGTGCCCGTGTTCATTTTCACAGCTGCCCAGCAAGTAGTGGGCAGCTGCCACGTTTAGCTTGCGCAATTGCGCACTCTGACTTCGCTGCATGTGCAGCCAGCCCTGACTTTTGCGGGACATAGGGCTTTTGAGCCCAGAGAAGAGGCCAGTTGGCCTGGGGTCAGTTGGGAAGGTGCGGTGTGCACTTGATCTGGGCTAGTGAGGCCTATTGCGTAATGGGATTTATGCTGATGAGGTGGGCCTAATATGTTTTATGTCTAATGTGATATAATGCTTAGGTACCAGTGATTACTGGTTGTGGTTTACATTTTACTTACCTGTTCGGATGGTTCTGACCGTGGCCCGATTGGCCCGGTCCTGTATATAGTCCCCTGTAAATACTGCCTAGTGCCAGTTGGCACAGTGTACCTTGTGTGATTATATTCTAATGTGTTTTTATAATACAAAGGCTATTTTTATATAACCTTGTGTGGAGTCTCCTTTTGTGGTGTGCCTAGTGTGTTGCTGCTGAGTGGGTATTGCGCAAGCGCTTTACACATTGCCTCCGGGATAAGCCTGACTGCTCGTGCCAAGCTACCAAGGGGGTGAGCAGGGGTTATCGTCGGCGTGTAACTCCCTCGCCCTGACTAGAGTGGTGGTCTCTGCCTGGCTTTGGCGCAAGCCTTAGCCAACCAGAGATCCCATTTCTAACAGTCACGATATTCTAAATTATGGCTAATGCTAGCCGATATGGTGTCAAAGAGGAATATAGCCAGAATGTGGGGTAAACCGCAGATACCTACAGTAAGGGAGTGGGAGCAAGGCCTAGATTGGTGTTGTGCTACAGAGAAGGTAATCTATCAGGGGCGGAGATGGGATAAAGTCTGGGGAGCTGGGCGAAATACAGAGGGCTGTCAACATAAGGCGAAAGGAAAGACACCGGGGGATGGGGGATGAACAGGGTCGGATGGATATAGAAGGGTGCTGGGAATGATAGTCGGACATATTTGAGGAATGTGTAACCCTCGGACAGACCAGAAGCTGTACAAGTTGGAAAGTGATGGGGGACCACACTGACCGGTATTTGTGATGTATTGCTATGCATTGATATACCTAATAAAATAAAAAGATTTTAAAAATAAAAAGAAACTGTTGCAGTGATACCTGCATGCGCTGAAACCAGACCCTCGTGTGCAGCTACTATTAAACTTAACCTGCATCCATGTTTGGTATCACGCTATCCCCCACTCCTGGAATTCTAGCATACAATATATTTTGTGCATCTAACTTGTAGGAGTACTTGAGTGGAAAACCTTTTGTCAAGGCTGTGCTGTTTTTGTGTGAAGCGATGACAGCTACCATTATCTGTCCGTCTACTCTCATGCAAGAACAAGTGATTGCAGCTACGGCAGCAGTTTGCACTGTCACCCCGGCTGCTTCATCAGCCAATGAATTCCCTCCAACGTGCACGCCAACACCTTGATGACTCAGCGTATGGATCATGTGAACCAGCGGCAGGCCTTTTTTCAGCTCTGCCACTTGTTACCAAAGCAGTTTATGCTTTATTGTGCAACCTTTTGAATCTTTGAATCCATTCTGGCCCCAGTAGTGAAGATATTTATTATATGACAGGACACAGTAAAAAGAATTGCACACTATAAGCGTTGGGAATTCTCGATCCATATTTTTTTCTAGTGCCAGTATCAGGGCTTTTAGTTCTGCCAGCTGAGCCGTGCAATCTCCTAGAGACTGCGTCTGGGTATTGCTAGGACGGAACTTGCTGTCCTGCATACGACCCTTTACAATCGCACATGCGACGCTGTATTGTTGTTTACTTCCTATGGCTGGCTGAGCTGAACCGTCAGTGTAAATGATGTATTCATACTGATCTAGAGGCATAATTTCATTTGGGAGAGGATATTCTTTTTCGTACTGCAAAAATGCTTGCGTTTTTAGTGTAGGATCATATTTGTAGCCTACACGTGTTGCAGTGAGAGAATTAGATCATTGTATCCATCGTGGAGGTAGTGCTTTGGCGTTAGTAATGCTTGCTTTTGTAACAGCCTCTAAGGTTGGTACTGGAGTCACGACAATTATTCATTTCCCCTGAGCCAGTGCTCTTTCTCTTACTATAGCAGTCTGTACTGCTGTTAGAATCTTTTCCGTGGATGCAAAGTGCATCTCAGCATTTGCGTACAAATGAGATTTGTATACAATGGGTACAGTTTCGCCTTCATTGAAGGTTAGGTAAGTGTAACTGGATTGACCCACGACTTCACAGGCAACCAAATTCGTAGTGTTTACACATGTGTGTATGTGTTTGGAGGCTATTGTGTCAGCTTGTAAGGAGCGTAATATCTCTGTATGTTCCTGTGTCCAATGTTGAACTGAGAAATCAGGTCTGATTAAGTCGTAGAAAGGTTTTACTCTTTCTGCGTAATCCAAAATGTATGTTCAGCCAAAATTTAGGAATCTAAAAATGGATTGTACATTTTTCAGAGTCTTTGGAGGTTGGAGCAGCGCACACTTTTCTAAAAAGTTAGCTGCTAGGCTCTTACTTTCACTTGACAACTCATATCCCAAGAATAGGACGTTTAGATGGGCAATTTTTGTTTTTCTAAAGTTAAATTTGTAGCTCTCAGAGGCGAACTCCAAAATGATGTTGTTCACTCTGGTCAAATGATACAATAAGTCATCGTCCGTCAGATAGATATCATCTACATAGGACAATGCCTCCTCATCAAATGTTTGAAGCAACTCTGTTAATCTTGCTGAGAACAGCCCGGGCTATTCTTATACCCTTGGGGCAGTCGACAGAATTGAAGCTGAGAGCCTAGGGCTGAAAATGCTGTCAAATATCTGCTTTCAGGCACTATATTCTGGCAGAAGAATCCATTTGAGATATCTAATGTTGTTTTGTATTTTTTCCATACAATGGTATTCATTTTAATGCGGCACTGTGTGCATTTTGTACTGCAAATGTCTTTGTGCATGTGTTCAAATGCCTGTAGTCCAAAACTAGATGATATGAGTTATCGGGTTTCATTACGGGAAACAAAGGATTATTCATGGAAGAGGTGCAATTGTCTATTACACCTTGGTATTCAAGTTGATCTAAGATCTCCCTGACTTGTTTCTACGCGTCGTGCTTTATTGGGTACTGTCTCTGCGGGGTTGGAGTAGTTTTTACTAGAATTACATGGTGAAGTGACTCAGCATCCCACCCTGCATGATTGCGGTATAATGCAGGAGCAAGTGCTGCCGCCCACTCCTGCGTGTATGAGTATTTCAGTGATTTTGGAACAAAGCCAGGGAAAGCTGGTAAAATTACTGTTTCTCCTTTTGGGCAATCCATAACAAACTCAGGCGGCCGATGGTTTTCTGCTAATAGAATGTCATATCCAAAAGAGAGGTTCTCCCGAAAGAGACCTTTAACTTTCCTGGGTTTGCCCCCCTCCATTTGGAGTGTTATTTCATATAACTGGTGTGGGACACTTACCCTAGTATCAGGTGTCTCCACTGTGATATATTTATTCAACACCGTTGTCACCAGAAATTCCATCAGGTTCTGGCGAGCTATTGTTACTTCTGCTGTGTTGTCTAGCATCGTCAGAGCCCATTCCCCGTTCACAAGCTGAGTCCTCGGTAGCCTGGGCATTTCTTAATTTAAGTTCTGCTACTTTCTTCTTCTTAAATTGAGGTTTTGATTTTGGTTTATCTTCTTTTTTGATATTAGAGTCTAAACTGCGTTGTGTGTCCCTTGACTTTGTTCATTCTTCAGATCTGAATTCTGACCATCCTTCCCTCTCGGAGTTTTTATATGAACCCTGAAAGGAACGAGAGGAGTGTGTAACAGTATCCTGAATCCTGTCAGGTTCTTTAATATTATCACAATTTCTGAGGTTATACTTCCTTTCGGAGGGCTCCTGCTGAGGAGACCCACCACTTGATTGTGATCTATTCTCTATATTTTTTTGTATTTTATTATCCCATTTCTTCTTTGAAGAATCAGGTGCTTGCTTGGTGTTATCCTTCTCAGGACTACCCATTACTTGTGGTTTCATAGCTCTGGCTTCCAAATTATCTCTACCTAATTCAGCGTTTGTATCTTCGATAATTTTTGGTAATTCTTTCTCCTGTTGTGCAGGAGTGCATTCCCTCAAGCGTTGGCATATAGCCACCGCTGCTGCCTCCCCTTTTATGTTTGCTAACATAAATGTAGATACCTGGGAAAAATTGCCTAATAATTTCATCCCTAAGTTCACAGCTGGTTCTGCCCCATACTCATTCTGTATTTACCTTAATACTTCTGGTATCACTGCTATTGAAGGGATACCATGAGTTCTGGTATAGACGGCAGCGAAAACTGTACCCCAAGTGGTACAATCCTCTATGGGGGGAGCTATCCCCATCGGCAAGCGAATTGTCAGTATTATGTGTTTTTCATGTGGGCCTGTGTGTGGAAACACTGCCTCTACTGTGCTATTTTCTGTGCTATCCAGAATGGCATTTGCTCACGGTTAGTGGGCATTCTTCCCATAACCGCGTTCAGCGTTTGTGGGGTGATGTTAGTTGAGTTCCTTGTAGTTGACCTGCTGGGGCAATTTTAGTTGGTTGAAGTGTGAGTGTTCTCATAACAAACTGTATCAGATTTCTGTAAAGTTTTATTATTTCCTTGTGAAGTGGACGTAAGTCTGCTATTGGTAATGTGTCAATGTCTGGATGCGGTGTGTAAGCCGCTTGGACCGGCCATGTTGCTCAGTCTCTGCTGAGCGGACCGAGTCTTACTCTTTCTATGGTATGTGGGAGGGCACCTTTAAACCAGTTTATATGCTCCTGGTAACTGAGCAGAACTTCAATGTCCTCGTATGGACAGTATTCAACTGGTGTTTCATCCGGAGTGTATGAATGAAATGTATTAAAGCGTGCATCTGCAGGTGGGAATTTAACCCATGAATAGAATACCTCTGTCCTGAATGACGTGTGTGCCTCAATCACGAATGTTACAGTCCCACCTAATGCTGAGACTCCAAACTCTGCTAGTTTTAAACAGAGTGCATTTCTGAAATTTTCTGAAATGTTTATAGCACCTTCCTGCTCTTCTGCCCGGCTGCATTCGCATGTAATGCTGGCGCAGCATGCTCTTCGACAGATATTGTTGAAAGAGTTTCAAGGAAAATTAGATAAGGTTTTATGCACAATAGGGAACTAGTATCCTTCAAGCTTGAATAAACCTAAAGCCAATACATAAGATATGCCTACTCAGCTGCAGCTGACTTTTCCCTACCCACTTCAGACATCTCTGGAATAATGTGAGTAGGGGTCTCTGAGAAAGCACGACTGAACTACTCAGATTTGACCGTTAAATAAGAACCAAACCAACATTGGCGGCGCCATGTCGTGTAGTTCCTACAAATCTATATAGGATCTGCGCGTTTAGACAACATAAACTAAAGGATTGGTGTCCAGACTGATTCCGGCCACCCCCAAAGGATATGTCAGTCTGTAGACCAGCTAGCTCACAGTGCCACTAAGAGCCCCTCTTAACAAGGAGCGAATAGTTTCTGGCAACTATCGAACATGACAACTCTGACCCCTCAGGGATCATTGAAACAGTACAGTACTTTTCGCTCAGTCACTCATGCTCACTTTGTCTCAGAGAGATACACAGAATAAGCGATGGGGATGTTTTCAATAAGCATTTATTGAACCAGCGTCATTCTAGTGTAAAATACATGTGCTGCAACAACCATAAGACAGAAACAGATATATACAGTTATTAGCATCAACAAAGTAAAGAAAAGGTAGAATTCTACCATAATGCTAAAACAATGAATATATGCAGGCATATAGATACATAACAGTAAAAATGCGTACTCCTATGATGCAAGCCCTAACTAGATGTACCCAAGTGTACCTAGCATATATGTAGGTGTATAGCCAAGAATCCCCTTAGGATAGAGCCAACCCCATTACCTGATGTGGGAGAGTGAAGGACCCTGTCTTGGTCTCGAGAAGGACACCCGCGAGGGATGTCAGACCACTGCGTGCTGGTGTGTCTGCATGGAGGAACCTCAGTGTCTCGCGTCAGTGTGTCAGCATGGAAGTCTTTTTCTCCTCTGCTTTGCCCAGCGAATATGTAGTGCTTATATACCCAAAAAGTACCCTCAGGGGTTCTACCTAGAAGTGTACTATGGGCATGTCGGGCAAGGATTACGATAGAGGTGACCCTTATACAGAGTTATTATGCAGAAGATGGTAATCCTGCTGTGATACTGAGAATCCTCATGCATAATACATGAGGCTAGTTTTTGGAGAAAACCACACGACAGTCATGTAGCACCTAACTAGTTAAAAGGTCAGTGTCACCCGTTATGCAGATCAATGGTAGGACAGATGTAGGTAAAAGGTTGTGTAACTACTTAGGCCTATATTGGGGAACATTGGGGTTCTATAGTGAAAGACCGAAGGGTAGGATCTATCAGCCCTTCTTTCAAACAACATATTTTAACTGATTAGGACTGTTCGATTTGAACCATTATTTTGCGATGATTGGCAATCCATAGGGCTGATAGACATAGCAGAATGAAATAACAGGAAGGGAATTGTTTTAACTTCTGGGTCCGACCGAATGGTTCTTGTGTTGGCAGGCTTTTCCCGAGAGTATAAATAGAGCGCACAATATGGCGGCCTCTCATGTTTTGATTTTCCCCCTGAGAGCGAGGGCCGCCAGGGCCCATATATGACATGATAAGAGATGTGAATAGACAGGAGCACTAGTATGTCTATTAATATTGTTTGGTTAATAACAATCTTTTAAAATGCTAATCTCTAACAGTGGGGCAATCTAAAATATGGTTTTACACACGTGCTTTCTGAACAGTACCCTTATGATGGGGAAATGAGATGTACAGAAATATTTGTCAAGAGAAACCTTTAGTATCAGCCACCTTTAAATTGTCGTTTTGAATGGAGAGACGGACTAATCATGGTAGAAATTTGTAAATTGTAATTTAATGCAGACCCATATTTTGGAGATTGTACACCAAATTGTTCAGGCAACATTTACATCATTGATACAATCATAGTTAAGGGAATTATAGAATTTAAGGGGTTGTAGTGCCTCGTGTGACATCTAATTTGGGGTCATGTGTACTGTGCATGTTGAAACACAAATTTACAGCTATTGCTGATCATGAGGGACCCTCTAATATTAGTTCATAATGAGGCCATCAAGTCCGTGTGAAAGCTCTTGAGTGACGTGTAATTTTCAAAAACTATGGATATATAAATTTTCACCCATTACAACTAGCATTTGGCACAGTGCTGTGGCAGTCATTATAAGGCAATGGGATCGTATGTACTTGATTATTACAGCAACTTAATTTTGATATTTCCTGAAACCAGATGTGTATTGAATAGAAGCATATTAGTAAACCATGCACCAAAGGGTGTGTAAGTAAAGTGCTGTCATGCACATTTGGAGAGGCAAAAAAAGATCACTTTTGGTCCTATAAATATCTATCTAGCTCAAAACAATCCATCTTATTGCTAAGTCCTGTCTTAATGTAATGTTCTGTGTATGTTCTAATACTTTAGATACCCTACCAGGAGGGTGGAAAACTCCAGTTAGTTTTTATTGAGAGGAAGAAAGTTGTACTGATTGATTTTTTGCTGTCACAAGTTGATGGGTCATTTTTATAGATTGACTTGATCCTATTGAATATCAAAATTTGAACAGGGCATTTAGATCATTATCACGCTATACGCAAGAATGAGGCGGCCAATCCATTGGATGAGTAGGGGATATAGGTGACTGTAATTAAATAATTACAATTAAACTGAGAGGACTTTCTTCTTTTTTTGTTTGAAAGTACAGTTGAGATGTTTTTTAAAATAATCAAGTGAATGGGCATTTGAGATGGAGCTTTATCTGCTCTTTTCATGGGGAAGTGCCAAATGACAATCATGAATAATGTCCAGTGGAATGGCAGGAGCGATGGGCTGTAATCAAAGAACACGTGGAAGGAATGGTAGATAGAGAAATGTTTTTGGTTAAAGTTGTTTTCATTTTTTGAACCACACAGTACATGATTGAAGTGCTGAAAATGAGGAGGGTCAGTGTTTTATCTCATTTGAGAATTAATACTAAATAAACCACCAACAGCAATATTGCTAATGTTTGAAAGCAATTTTTGAAAAAGTAACATTCATGAACTATTATGGGGGTATTAGGTCCAATGATAGACTAATGGACTTATGAATTACTTAGTTTACTGTTTAAACGTTTGTAATGCCATAATGTACAGCTAATAGAGAAACATGTTTATAAGGGTACAGAATGCACGCTGCTACCATGTGAATTCAAGTTATTATTTTGGAGATGTAAGCAACAGTTGTTCTTGTATTTATTTTGTGTTCAACAGTTCTGAAGAAGCGACTTTGTCACGAAACACGTGCAGATTGCTTTTAAGTAATGAATATCAATGTGAAACTTATCAAAAATGCAATCGAGCTTTATGAAACTACAGGAATAAAAAGGACTTTTTATACAAGCAAACAAGAATAACAATTGTATTGTTTCTAAATCTTGGAGAATATTTGATGGACTTAAATATCTAACTTTGTTTATTTATTTGTTTGTTTGTTTATTTATTTATTTGTTTGTTTATGCGTTTTGTGAAGCCAGTTGCGGCCGGTGCAGGTAAGCGCGGTGGGGTGGTGGAGCGGGGTGGGGGGAAGTCGACAAACGACGGAATAGGTTTTATTTATTTATTTAATTTTACCCCCCTCCCATCTTGCCCCACTGCGCTTACCTGTGCCAGCCACCACGGTGTAAAGCACTATGTTTAACATTATGGTTACTTCATAATGCAAAAATATATAGTTTGATGACAAGAAAGGGTAGATTAAAATCAGATGGAGTGAAAACATGTGATCAATGTTGTTAGAGCACAACCCCTTACAGTTAGCAATGTGTTTACAACACAATCCTGCAAGATACAGTTTTATGGAGTTTCCTGAATCATGAGTAGTTGGGTTCAGACTTCAAAGTAGGATTGAGAGTGTCCCATTTATTCCCAGTGACCAGCTGCCTCATTTCATCCTCTTAAATGATAGTTGATAATCAGATTGGTGGTCGATGATTGGAGGTTTCAGACTAGTGTGTACTGTGAGGCCGGTTTCTTCCATCCTATTGCAGACCAGTGTCACAGTAAGCTTTATGGACAGTGCAGAGAGCTTACATTTGATCTTGGCTGTGCCTTGAATCCAGTGCTGTGCCTTTAAAGCGAGCTTCATGTGATCACATTTCCAGTGGTTTAGACACTGTCTAGATGCATGGGTCTGTAACCTTTTAAGAGTAGCACATGTTTCTTGGAGTTACCAGTGTGCATGATGCTGCAGTAGTACACGTTCCACAACAAGGGCTCTTGTCAACTCCACCTGGTGGTCTTTTTAGAGCAGTGGAAGAATTTTTCGAGCATGGAATGGTAAAAGGTGATGCCCTTAACCATTACATTAACCTGAGGAAAAAACAATTCGGAGTCAAAAAGTATCCCCACATTCTGAGCTTTACGAGGGTTCAAGGAGAGATTTCTAGAGTTTGGGGCTGTTCAAGGGTAGTGGAACAGACTCACTTTATCCCATTACAAGGATAATGAATGAAATGAAATGAAATTTGTACTTGTAAAGCGCACCCATACCCCCAAAGGGGTGTCCAGGCGCTGTACGCATACCGCTGTGGAACCCTTCCTGGCTTTTCTCTGTGAAATGTCCACTCCTGGGCAAAGCCAGGCATCCCAGCGCTGTTGGGGCCGTTGTGGAGATTAAGCAAGCTATTGCCCAGAGTTGCAGAGTGGGACCCATGATTAGAATAGGCACCGAGGCGAGAATTATCAGGTCCGAGGAAATTGAGCCCAAGACCCGCCGAGGCGGGAATTGAACCCTGGTCCCGGGCCAGATCTCTGCATCAGGGTCTGCCGCTCTAACCATTGAGCCACACTTCTCCACTAACAGCTTTGGCATACAAAGGAAGCTCCTTCATCCAGTAGAACACATACCCCAAGCCATGCTTATTTGGTTTGTTGGCTAGCTGGACATTAATTTAAATGTTGCCCACATACATGTGGAGGTTTTCCTGTCAATACTCAAGTAGCGTTGCCAGGAGATGCATGTGAAGGATATACAATAAGCAAGAGATCACTGATCCTTGGGGAACGCCACTGTGCAACAGACACATGAATGATTCAACTGACCCAATCCTAATATTTTAGCTGTGGAAAGAAAGGATAGGATCTGTGATGGAGTAGTTCCAGAATTGCTAGTCCAATGTTAAAGCCTTTCCAGCAGTATTTGTGGTTGACAGTGCTGTGGACCACAGATAATTCAAGGACTATGAAAGCTGTTTCCTTATATTTGCCCTCAGCAAGGAATTGGTTCCTTTTTCAGGTAAGGGTTGGTTGAGTGCCAATCAAGAGTGTGAATCCAGACTGGTTGTCATGGAAGAGATAGTTGTTTAAATGTACTCTTGCAGTTGCCCTGTCATGTGCCTTTCCAAGATCATAATGGGTAAGGGACTGGTTCTTCATTTGAAAGTATCTGAGAATAAGGAGGAGGATTTTTCTTCCCACCAAATTAGTAGAGGCGGCAAGGACCTGGGTGGGAGAAGCAGAAGCTGGCAGTCATGGCAGCTCCTGCCTGCTGCACTATTCCAGCATAGCCAGAGGAGAGCCTCAGGATTAATTTTGGTGAAATAAGTTATTTTAGAGATAGGTCAATAACAGCTAATCTCCTCAGATACAGCCATAGCATTTCTTCAATAGGGGGGTGATAAGTGCCCCTTGAATGCTGTTTGGTATGTCACAATTTCTTCTACCACAATCTTAGATTCCACAATATCATTTTTTATTTATTTCAGATTGCCTCAATGTCAGCCAATGCTGTACCTGCACTATTATTATTTTTTTTTAATTTAATTTCTATAAACCATTTAAAATATTTGTTGTGTTTCTTTAAAAATGTTTAAGTGTGAACTTCTTTTGTCACTTTCACTTTATGTGTGTGTGTGTGTATATATATATATATATATATATATATATATATATATATATATATATATATTTCCAGGCAGAGTTGACCAGTCATCTTCGCCTTAGTCACCTTGCGACTTGATTATTGTAACACTCTGTACCTCAACATTAACAGCTCTTCCCTGAACAAACTTCAGGTTGTACAGAACACAGCTGCCCACCTTCTCTTAAACATCCTCAAGAGGCTCTCAGTTAAAGACGGCATCCACTCCTTTCATTGGCTTCCAGTTAGGAAGCGCATCTCCTTCAACGCTCTATGCACTGTCTTTTTGGCATTGCATGAGAAGGACCCCAGTCAACTGAACGCACTATTTCACTGGTATATACCTAGTGGGTCTCTTAGATCTGCTCACCTTAAAAAAGCTATGACTCCCAGATTTAGGAAGGAAAGATGGGGAGGGTACTCCTTTTCAGTTGCCGCTGCTAAGCTGTGGAACACCTTGCCCACTCATATTTCTGAAGCAGACTCCCTGTGTCCTTTAAAAAACATTTGAAAATCTGGCTTTTTGCAATATAGTTTCCTGTTTTCTTGGTTGGTTTCTCTCCGTTGATTACTCTGTCTCGCAATAGCACTTTGGTACCTGCAGGTTTTAATGCACTTTATAAAATGTTATCATATCATATATACATATGGGTTCTACTTACCTTAAATATATGGTAACGGCATGCATAGTAAAGTAATATGCGTGGTCAATGAATGCGTGGTAAAGGCTGTTTGGAAAAGACATGCATGGCAAAGGCCTGCATTGTAATCTCATACATCCCTACATATTAATATTAATGTTGATTATGAAATTAAAAACTAAATATTGGGGAACAAAATATGTGAGCACAGGGGATAGTTTGCGATTGTTTCAAAGTTCTTTCAGCCAAATAGTCCTCAGTAAGAAATGCAGCACTCAAGGAGTTGATTTCATCATATTTTTATTCCATTAACAATACCATTAACTATCAGCGTTTCAGGTGAACTTCCAGCTTTTTTCACGCCTGTGGTATAGTCAACTCCTTCTTGTGCTGGCATTCTTGCTGAGGACTTTTTAGCTGAATCAACCTCGCATTTACGGAACCGTGAGCTTCCACGCCCATCTTCCAAGCACCAATAGTAATTAAGCTGCAACTCAGAATATTGCCCTAACGGTACTGAATTTTATATATATATATATATATATAAAATATATATATATATATATATATATGCAAAATAGGAAGCAGAGAACTCTGGGTAGTTCCTAAATTTAGGTGGAGAGCAGCTCCTATGTAGAGTACCCTGCAGCACCAGCGACACTCTGAATCTGCTCACCTCAAATGTCTGTTTTTTAGCTAGATTCAGAGTGTCGCTGGTGTTGCAGGGTGCTCTATATAGGAGCTGCTCTCCAACTAAGTTGGCCACAGGACCTTATGTTTTTTAAAGGGGAGGGGCCCCTCCCTGAGCCTTAGTAGGCCCTGGGAACCACATCCCCCAGGTCCTTTTTAAAAAAAAATTTAAAGGGGAAGAGGGCCAAGGGTCTTTTTCGATGAAAGGAAAGGGGGGGACTCATCCCTGAGCCTTATTAGGCCCTGGGGATTCTATCCCCAATGGCTTTTCTATGATATGAGAAGGGGCCATGTGGACCCCTTTCCAAGTCTTATTAGGCTCTGGGGACCCCATCCCTCTGGGCATTTTTTTAAGAAAGGGGAGGGGAAGTGCTTAATTTGAGCCAGTGGTTTACGGTGCTCTGCACCTCCACTTAATTGGTTTCCAGTGCTCAGCACTGGCACTTAATTGTCAACACTGCACTTATGACAGTCTGCCACATGGTGGCGCTGCTCATCTACTTTAGAGATAAGCATAACAACTGGTGTTTATGAATACAGTACATATTAAAAATTACTAATTCCTGCCTCCCCAGCCATTCCTTTAGCTTTGGGGAACCTGGAATGATCTAAATAATCTAAACTGGAATAGTTGTTTTGGCAGCGATGACAGAGGCAATGGGTGGTGCAAGCTGCAGTGGCCTCCTGGTCAGAGGCCTGGCAATTATAATTTTACAAATTAAGCACTGGGAGGGGGGCCTTGGGGCCCCCCTCCCTCAGCCTTATAAAGCCCTGGGCACCCAATCCGCCAGGGCTTTTCTTTAATTAAAGGGGAGGGAGGTTGTATGGACCCCCCTCACCAAGCCTTAATGGGCCCTGGGGAAACAAGCCTCCATGGCCTTTTTTATGAAAGAGGAGGGAGAGTGTGCCCCTCCCCTTAATTAAAGAATGCGTCCCAAGCCGTCATTTTGGTTTTTTTACCCGATCCCACGAGAGTCTTGCAGGAATGAGACAAAAAATTGAATTGTTATAAATTCTGGCCACGTGAGGGGTCCTTTTGGGTCTCCTCATGGGGCCTGGGGGGGGGCACGGTATCCCTACCCTGCCCCCTTATATCACTTCTTTTTTCAAAGTTCAGGACAAGGGACTGAGTGCCGGAATCCTGTAAGGGCTGTCAGCAACACTTTTCTAATGTTGCTGGCAGCCAATCAGAGCGCTGGCTCCCACAGAGCGAATTGGCCCCAGGGGCAACATGTCCCTGGGCCAATCAGAACACTCCATTTTTTAATTGACGCTCCCGCGAAACTCTCTGGAGCCTTTCTCAAGTAACTATAACTCGTACCCTAAAGTAACTACAACTCGCTTCTCAGCCATGCACAGTATTATTAACAATGATGGGATTTCAGATGTGATTAGGGATGTTATAAATGTAGTCAATTAATATGTCATGAGTGATTTAATATGCAAGAGTAAAAGCAGGGGTAAAAGCAGTCCATGGTGAGGGCACAAGTTATAGTTACTTTAGGGTACAAGATATAGTTACTTGAGATAACTATAACTGGTGAATTTCAGTGGTTTTGTTAGTTTGAAATCGTATGTTTTATGTGACATTTTCACCTTGCTATAACATCCATTTAACCTTAGTTTTTTCCAGTGAATTTCTAAGGTTTTTTTAAATGTAAAGTTAGATATTCTTACAATTCCAAACTATAACGTCACTAGGTTTTTTTTAAATGTAAAGTAAGAAGTCCATCGTAATGCATAGCGGGGGCTGGACGCAGGGTCCGGCCTGGCATTGTTCATTGTGCTGCCCCTGTCCAAGTTTGCTGCCCCTGCCCCCCTTCCTTCTTGCCCTCCATTATCCAAGTCCATACCCCTTTCCCTTTGTCCAGCTCTGTGTGGCCATTGTGCTGTGACTGCCCTTCCCGCCTGCCCTGCACAGTTAGCTTGCTGACCCTACCCATCTCCTGCCTGCCGTCGTTTGTCCGAGTCCATGCACCTGACCCCTCCCTCCTGCATGGTCCACCAGTGTGCTGGCATTGCCCTCCAGTTAACTTGATATCCCTGCATAGTCCTCCTGCCCTTTTTGCCTCTGGCTATGCCCCTATCCTAGTCTTCCTGCTTAGCCTCCATGCTTAGCTTGCTACCCATACCCTCCTTCTCCTGCCCTCTGATGACTGTGTTCATGCCCCTGCTCCCTCCCTTTTGACAATGTTCCATGGACCGGCCACTGTCCCTCCTGTCTACTCTGAGTGTTCTGTTGAGCTGCCACTGCCCCTCCACCTGCCCAGCATGGTCAGGTGGCTCCCACCTGTCCCTGCCCCCTGCCACCCTGCCTTCCATTGTCCAAGTTCAATGCCCCTATCCCCTCCTTCCTGTCCTCCATGGTCCATTTTTCTACCACTCCCTTCTACCCTCCATTCTCTGTTGGGCTGCAAGTGCTCCTCCTGCCTGCCCTGCATGGTTTATTTCAGCCCCTGCCCCTTTCCCTGCCCTCTCTTGTCTGTGTCCAGCCCCTACATCACCCTTCTGCCCTCCATGGTCGTTTGTGCATGGCCCTCCCCCTCCATCTTGCCCACCATGGCCGTTGTGTTGCCACTAACCTTCCTGCTTGCCATGCATGGTCTTTTGTGCTGCCACTGCCCCTCCCACCTGCCCAGTGTGGTCAGCATGCTGCCACTGACCCCCTCCCACCTTCTCTCCATTGTCTGAGTGTATGACATTATAGTTCTCCTGTTGCCCTCCATGGTGTTTTGTGCTTCCAGAGCCCATCTCACCTGTCCTGCAGGGCCAACTTGCTGATCCTGCCCTGCCCTCCTTTTTCCATGTGCAGGCCCCTATCTCCGCCTTCCTGTCTCCATGGTCCAATGGCGTACCCCCTGCATCCTCCATTTTGCCTTTCATGGTCTGTTGTGCTGCAACTGCCCCTCCTGTCTGTTCTATATGGTCGGGCTGCTACCCTTAACTCTTTTCCCTCTGCACTCTATTGTCCATGTGCATGGCCCTGTCCCCTCCCTATTGCTTTCCATGGGCCTTTGTTCTGCAGTGCCTTGTGTGGTGCATTGTGCTACTGCAACCCCTGGCGCCTGCCCTGTAAGGTCAGTTTGGTGCCCCAGCCCACCTCGCTCCTGCCTTCTATTGGCCGAGTCCATGTCCCTACCCCATTCCTCCTGCCCTCTGTAGTCCAATGTACCATACATGCCAACATTTTAAACTTGGTAAGAGGGCTATTTGGAAAAAATAAAATCTTGGGAATTGGTTCTCCTCATTGACCTATATTGAAAAAGAGGAGAATTTAGGTGGGAGACGGCTAAAATAAAGCCCTCTTGGGCTTAAAAACATGGGGAGTCTCCTGCTTGATTCGGGGTGTTGGCATGTATGGTTGTACTGCCACTGCCTCTTCCTTCTGCGCTCAATATCTGTTGTAGTGCCACAGTTCTCTTGCCTGTTCTGCATGGTAGGTTTGTTGCCCCTGCCCCCCTTTCCCCTGCCCTCCATGGTCCATATGCTGCCACTCCTCCTTCCGCTTGCCCAGCTTGGTCAACTTGCTGCTTCTGACCCTTTCTCTCTACCCTCAATTGTTCGAGTTTGTGCCCCTGACCTCTGCCTCCTCACAGTGTTATAATGAACAACTAGATTGCTAACATTCTATATTTATTACAAAAGTGTGGCACGCCTAAAGTTATCTTGATGTAATTAAAATTGTAATACCTAAAGCATTTCCTTTAGAAATTATAAAAAGTAGGGTTATTTCCCCATTGAAATTATGGTTAGTGCTCTAAAAAACTAAAATGAGGACACGTTTTTTGAGTTCTGAAATGGCAACAAAGTGCTTTTAAATTATTTGCTATATTAATATTATTTTTATCCAGTTGATCACTTGAGTATTTGCTGCACTTAGGGGAGAATGTGGCATTGCGGCCAGAGCTGCTGACTTTGCAACTGGGGAACCAGGTTCGAGTTTCAGCATCAGCTCAACATCCTGTGATTCTGGGCAAATCACTTAATCTCCCCATGCCTAAAACCAAAATGAATGTGTTCTTGTGTAATGTAACTGATGCTCATGTAGAGCACACCAATACCTTGGGGTCAAGTCTGCGCTATATAAAACTGCAAAAATAAGTAAATTAAGAGTTTTGCACATGTCTGTCATTGGGCTATACTTGGGCTGCATTTGCCTGGATGGTCTTCCAATCTTATACATCAATACACCCGGCGGAATACCTAAGCTCAACATATTCATCTTATCTGAAACGAAAGCTAATGGCTATCAGATTCGGGGCATTACCAAGTTTGGCCGACCAACCAACATGGAAGTATGATGGCCCCAAAACATGTAGCTTATGTGGTGCAGTAAGGCAAGATTTTATTCATCTCATCTGTGTTTGCCCCTTCTTAAAAACAATCCGAGTTTCACCGCTACTAAAAAAGCTTTTAACGACAGGGGCTTTCGAGTTGCAGATCTGCCATTATTAAAGGTCTGGGCACAACAGATCCTCAACTGACTTGTAAGATGATGAAATTTCTGACACTTCACGAAAAGATAACACGGCCCAAGGATATACACACCACCAGTCCTGTCCAGTCCGATGATCCATTGACTGTTTCTAAACCCTAAGCCGCTGCACAAATGCACCCTTACCTTAACACCGATGTGATACCAATATTATTGATAATTTTATGATACAGCAACTCGCTCCATTTTAGTCTGTTTTATATGATACGAAAATTGTCTTTTATAAAAATTAAAAAAAATAGAAGAGGAAGATATTTGAAAACTAATTTAAAATGTTTTCTAATTTTGATTTCTGCAGCACTAACCATAATTTCCATGGCAAAATGAACCTCTTTATTATGTTCCTTTCTAAATAAAATGTTTTTAGTTTTACCAGTTTGATTCAATCAAGACGGCTTCAGGCGTGCCACACTTTTGTCATAAGTAAGACTGCTAGTGCCCTAGTTGTTCCTTAGAACACTCTGGGAGGCTACAGTAGAAAACAGGGAAAGCAATAGGCTGCTCCTCATGGAAGTACATGTTTTACTGAGAATTAAAAATGTCCTAGCTGACATAAAGGAAAGTTTTAATTCTATTAAGGACATGGAGGTGAGGATCATGCATTTCGTTCTTCACTCTTTATTACACAGCAGTTTCAAAGATTAAAAATAAAAACATGCAAACACTACATATCCCATGAACAAATGGAATGGGAGAATGTGTCAATGACAACCAGTAACCAATCCCAATATATATATATATATATATATATATATATATATATATATATATATATATATATATATATATATGGAAGGAAAACACAAAACCGCCCAACTATCCTTGCTCTCAGCAGTGCGGGTGCGCAGTTCGTGTAGACGGCAACACGAAAATTATTTTACTAAACAGAATTTCCACAGAAGAAACAAAGCTGCGCACTCCAGCTCGATCGTGCAAGATCTTTTTTATTCCAATTCCAAGAGGATGGCTAACACACGCGTTCCGGCACCCTGGCCTTCGTCAGTGTATATATATATCACAAACAACTCCCACACCATCCGGATAGAGAGCACGCACACGAAGCTGATGGACTTCAAGCTTCTTTATTTTATTCTGCCTGTCACAGCCCAGGAAGCACAGAGAGACGCGCGTTTCGGCTGTCGCAGCAGCCTTCGTCAATCTCATTTTTGGCGCCATCTTTGATTCATAATATATGCTTTAAATGAATCATAGACATAAAAGAAACATTTGGTCGCTGGTCGCCGACTGGCATATAACTTAATACATATGTTTGAGGATAAGGTGCAAAAAACGGCTTAAAAGTAATAAAAGCATTACACATTTTGTTTGTAATATCGCAACCCACAACGTAATAGTCTTCAGGTACGTGCGTGTGCACCCCCAAGCCTAAGCTCAAATAACAAGGGGCACTGTGCGGCGGGAAAGTTCCCCCGTAATAAATGTCAAGAGTGATATGATTCAAACATGATAACTCTTGTGCGTGGCATGGCTCGAGATAAGCACCGCTGTTGTAATGCCACGTTGCTGAGTCAAATATCAAACAATGTCAAAAACACGTTTTTGCACAAATGCCGAGCACCACTTCCTCACTTCTTTATGAGATTATTCAGCATGTGAAAAATTGGCACAACTGCAAATATACAAATCCAGGGCTGTGGGAGGCCACATTGAGACAAAAATGGTCCAAGCCATACCAGCCTCACCGTTTGAGCATCGGCTTTCACGGTGCCCAGTCACCGAATGTCCATGGGTATTCCAAACCCGGGTGCAGGACGAGAAGACAATGCCATCACATACGCTGAAAATCTTCCGATTTCCTCGCGGCGAACATACACCATCTCCACTGCCCACTACTCCGATTTCTTTTCCCCAAGAGTGATTCGAGGGCCGAAGGTGTAGCACTCCCATGCTGCCTCCAAAAGATTGCGGTCAGACCAACGGCGCAAAACGACTGGTGATGCGTGAGAAACGCCGACCGCCGACGTTTAGAAACATCACAAACAACTCCCACACCCTCCGGATAGAGAGTACGCACACGAAGCTGATGGACTTAAAGCTTCTTTATTTCATTCTGCCTGTCACAGCCCAGGAAGCACAGAGAGACGCGCGTTTCGGCTGTCGCAGCAGCCTTCGTCAATCTCATTTTTGGCGCCATCTTTGATTCATAATATATGCTTTAAATGAATCATAGACATAAAAGAAACATTTGGTCCTGAATTTTAAATAAAAATAAAATAAGAATGCAGTTTGAAGGTTCAAAAACCTGTGAACATAAATGTCCACGTTACCAAATGAATAAATGAAAAACTAGCATGCAGACGTAGTGTCAGTCTTGCCAATCACAGACATCAATGAAGGACTACCTGTAATGATCACGTTAATCGTGCTGGCATACATCAGGCCCCAATTACGATCTCAATATTGACAGGTAATCCCCTGCCTTCTATTACTATGCATGCATGAAACATCACATTGTGAACAGAACCTTTCAATGACTGCATATCTAAAAATACAAACAATGTTTAAAGACCATCTTATGTTATTGGCGCTAGCATATGCCGACTGTCATATAACTTAATACATATGCGTGAGGATAAGGTGCAAAAACGGCTTAAAAGTAATAAAAGCATTACACATTTCGTTTGTAATATCGCAACCCACAACGTAATAGTCTTCAGGTACGTGCGTGTGCACTCCCAAGCCTAAGCTCAAATAACAAGGGGCACTGTGCGGCGGGAAATTCCCCCGTAATAAATGTCAAGAGTGATATGATTCAAACATGATAACTCTTGTGCCCGGCATGGCTCGAGATAAGCACCGCTGTTGTAATGCCACGTTGCTGAGTCAAATATCAAACAATGTCAAAAACACGTTTTTGCACAAATGCCGAGCACCACTTCCTCACTTCTTTATGAGATTATTCAGCATGTGAAAAATTGGCACAACTGCAAATATACAAATCCAGGGCTGTATATATATCCATGTTGCCTGCAGTACTTCCTCTTCTTTACTGTAGGAAGGTAATGTTCAAGCATCCTCAATCAGCCTTGGAGTCAGAACCTACAAACAAAACATACTCCATTAAATAGACAGAACTAGAATATGACCCATTAACATGAACAATTCATGAACCAATCACAATTGTTAATCCTGTAACCATGTCACAATACTTATGTTCCGTGACCAAAGAAATCAGATATCTCAAGTATAGAACAAACCTCTTGGAAAACAAGTGAAAGTACATCGAGGATATTCATAGGTGCAATAATACAATAAATCATAAAAACAAAGTAATGTAACACTTCTTGTTACTTACAGATGCAATTTTACATGGAATCATAAAAAAAGTTATGAGATACTTCCTGTTACCCAGATCAATGGGAGGGAAGTCATATTGTAAATATGCAAAGGGTGGGATCATCCTCACCTTGTGTCCTTAATAGAATTGAAACTTCCCTTTACTTCAGCTAGGAAATGTTTCATTCTATGTCGGGACCAAAGGCGAGGGTCAAAGCTTACTTACCACCAGAGATGCAGCGTCATAAATTGGTTTGAATTATAACATTTTGAAGGTGGATTCCGAGGACCAATCTGCATCATTCTTCATGTCCTCCAGTCTGCAGCCTACCTGAACGGCCTTGGCTACCATTGCCCTCCTGGTCGAGTGAGCCCCAAAATGGTGTGTATCGATCCCGGCCTCTGCCATAATCCACCTTACCCACCTGGCAACAGAAGGTGATGAAATTTACATCTTAAATTGTTGATGGCAATTAACAGTTGTCTCTCACCTGATGTCTGCCGTCATCTCCTCATACGCCTTAAGGTATCGGACTACACAAAGTTTAGGAGAATCCTCAAAGGCTGGATAAGTTACTGACCTGATATTAGTTTTGGTCCTTCTAGGTATAGTGAAGGTAAACCCATCTGGAGTGAAAACTTTTGCCGTGATGTCTAATGCTCTGACATCAGAAACTCTCTTACAAGAGATAAGACAAAGCAACATGACCAATTTCACTGAAATTTCTTTCCTAGAAAGGTATTAATTATCCTGCCAATCTGAGAGAAGATGTAGTACCCGATTGACATCCCATAACCCAGAGTATCTAAGTTCCGGGTGCCGTGACATTCTGATGCCTTTAAGCAGTTTATAAACCCATGGATGTACCCCAACTGAGATTTTATTGATGGGATGATGTCCTGCCAAAATTGCAGATCTGAAAGAGTTCACCGTACAATAAGTGAGCCCCAAGCTAGACAGCTCTGCTGGGAAATTCAAGATGTCGATAATCTGTGTTCCCATGGGATCCAGGTGTCGCTCCACATACCAACAAAACCATCTTCTCCATGCCTATCTATAAAATGTGTCTGTCCCTGGGGCCCACGCTGTAAGAAACTGGCTCTATATATACTGCACCAAAGTGAGGTACAGTGTGTATAGAGTCCAAGGGTCTCCAGAGGTTTGGCAGAGGTTAAAGTTAGATAGAACCTTACTCTCTAAAGTGGTAGCTTGGTCGAGCAGTAAGGCAGTATCAGAGGACAGTGTAAAGCATTTGATGTACACACTCAGTCAGCAAATGAAACCACACACTCAAGAACTGAACTCTAGGCCAATTGTTTTGTATAAAAAATATACGGTTGTTTTATTTTAGAACCACAGGTTTGCATAAAAATACTTTCTCAAGATAAGATGCTGTTTGTTGAATACTTTCAATGAACAATAGACTTTAGAATGCAATATGGTACAGGGGTTGCAATAGGCAACACAATACTTAGTATAACTATAACATTGAGCTCAATGGGATTTTTAAGTAAACTGCAATAGAATTACTTTACGAACGTTTTTCTTACTCAGGGCTGGATCCTGGATTCAGCCCTGGTGCATTTCCTGTAAACAGTTGAAAGAAATCGTTTTTGTTACACAGGCGATTTTTAAGGAATATTTGTATGTTGCAAAAATCGACACTAGAAGAATTTCTGGTAAAAACCAGGCAATGTTATCCTATGGAGGAAAATCAAGTTATCGGAAAATCACAGTTGTAATCACTTTTTCTAGTCAGTGCTGGGTACCTAAATCCAGCACTGGGATCTCTCCTGAGAACAGGTGAGTAATTTCGATTTTGGTATTCGGACGATTTTTAGTGAATATTTCAAAGTTCCAAAACTCGACACTTGGAAGAATTTCCAAGTGAAAACCAGTCAATGTTACCCTATGGAGAAAATGTAGGTTATCGGCTTTCAGGTAAGTACTCGGCTGGCAGAGTTAAGGTTCTGGGGCAAGACTCAGGGGTCTCCCAGGTTCAGGATTGTACTGTTGTTACACCCTCAGCGGCACAGGGGCGGCCGGGTGCAGAGAGAGTAGGCCCAATGTTAGCCTATGGCGGGCAGGGGGCCTTTGGTTGGTGGCTGCTGGCAGGCAGGCCACGCGGCTGTGGGAGCAAAGCTCCTGGTCACTTACTCAGGGCAAGTGGGGAAGTCGAACAGGGTAGTTGGTGCACCCTCAGCGGCACTGGGGCGGCCGGGTGCAGTGGGCTTTTGGGCCGTCGGGCGCCCAATGGATTTCAATGGGAAAGCTGCAAGACGAACAAAGGCTGCAAACTCGGGGACGGTGAATCTTCAGGTGCGACCACCACTTCGAGAGGTAAGTTGGGAAGCTGTAGGAGGGGTAGACACCCAGGAGTTGGGCACAGGGGGCCGTGGGGCGCCGGGTGCAGGGGTGTCTTTAGGCGTCGGAAATCTTACCCTCTGCTGGTCGCGGTTGGAGGGGTCCCTGGTGTTGAGGCTGCAGGCGTCGTCAGGAGCGTCGAGGGGAGTCCTTGGGTGCTGGATTCTTGGTCACAGTCGCCAGGGGGACGTCCTCGTGGTCTTTGTCCACTTTAGCTCGGGCCGGGCTCGGCGGGTGCAGAGTGGGCAGGATCCGCGGTCTCAGGCCGGGGCCTGGGGTTGCAGATGTTTGAGCAGAGCCACTGCTCGTGGGAGTCCCAGTCTTTAGTTGAGCAAGGCAGTCAGGTCCTCCGGGGTTTTTGAGGTTGCTGACCACTGAAGAGGCCGGGGTTTAGCAGGAGCAGGTTCGAGGTTCGACAGGCCGGTAGGGCTGGGGCCAAGTCAGTTGGTGTCGTCCTCTTGTTAGCAGCTGCACGGCTGGTCTTCTTTCTTCTTGTTCTTCTTGTTGTTTCGGAATCGGGATCTGAGGAAGGAAGGTTCAGGGTGCCCCTAAATACTGAATTTAGGGGCGTTACAGGTAGGTAAAGGGCAGGGACCAATGGGTCCCTTCCCTGGGGTGGGTACACCCCTACTCTGCCACTCTCCAGTGGGAGGGGGCAGGAGCCTGTCCTTGGTTGGCTGGGTCCCCCATCCTCAAGATGGCGGGGACTCGAGGTTGTGCTTCACCTCGCCTCCCCCACCTTAGGGGTGGAGTTGGCAGAGGTGGGCACACCTCTCTTCCTCACTTTGTTTTTCCCGCCGGGTCTCCCGCCCAAAGTGGGGGTAGAACCAGTGGGGACCAGTTGCTGAGTACAGCAAGTGGTCTGGAGAGGCTCACAAAGGCGGTATGCCTTTGAAGCTTCTCCTTCGTGAACCCTGCCCATCCTGGGGGAGGAGGCTTGGCACCTCGTCCCAGGATGTGCATTGTTTCAGGCCCCCGAGAGCAGCAAGCTCTCGACCCAGGGGTCCAGAAACATGTCTGGTGGTGGCAGCCTCGGCAGCCACTCAGTCAGGTCACTGGGAGTTGGTCGAGTTTCAGGGGGCATCTCTAAGATGCCCTCTGTTGTGCATTTTACATTAAATCCCACACTGGCATCAGTGTGGGTTTAATGTGCTGAGAAGTTTGATACCAAACTTCCCAGTCTTCAGTGTAGCCATTATGGTGCTGTGGAGTTCGTAATGACAAACTCCCAGCACCATATACTCTTAATGGCAGCACTGCACTTACAGTGCCCAGGAATGGACCTGGGTACTGTAGGGGTACAGGGCTCATGCACCTGTACCCTCACCACTGGCATAGGGCACCCAGCTAGAGGGGTGACTGATGTATGCCAGGGCAGTGGTTTGTGGGCATGGCACACAGGGATGTGTGCCATGTCGACTCTTCACTTTGTTCTGCACCAAGACACGCAGCCTGCAAAGGCAGTGTGTGAGTGTCAGGGTACAGGGCCTCTAAGGGTGGCACAATAAGTGCTGCAGCCCTTGGAGGCCTTCTCTGGTCACAGTGCCCTGGGTACCTGTGGTACCGTTTACCAGGGGCCTACCTGTGGCCAGAGATGCCAATTGGGTTTAGGCTTCAATGCAGTTAAGGGAAGGAACACAGGCCCTGGGTACCTGATTGGCAGGAGCCCAGGGCACACTCAGTCAAAGCACATCAGCAATTCAGCAAAAAGTGGGGGCATACCATGCAAGAAAGAGGGCACTTTCTCACACAACCCCCCCCAAACGAAAGATGATGAGACTAACCTTGCCCTTGGGAGTCTTCATTGTCTAAGTGGAAGAACCTGGAAAGTCCATCTGCATTGGCATGGGCAGTCCCAGGTCTGTGTTCCACTTCAAAGTCCATTCCCTGTAGGGAGATGGACCACCTCAAAAGTTTTGGATTTTCCCCTTTCATTTGCATTAGCCATCTGAGAGGTCTGTGGTCAGTTTGAACTAGGAAGTGAGTACCAAACAAGTATGGTCTCAACTTCTTCAGGGACCAAACCACAGCAAAGGCCTCCCTCTCAATGGCACTCCAACGCTGCTCTCTGGGGAGAAGCCTCCTGCTTATAAAAGCAACAGGTTGGTCTTGGCCTTCATCATTGGTCTGGGATAGGACCGCTCCTATCCCTAGCTCAGAGGCATCAGTCTGCACTATGAACTGCTTGGCATAATCTGGAGCTTTTAGAATTGGTGCTGAGCACATTGCTTCTTTCAGGGTGTCAAAAGCCTTTTGGCAACTAACTGTCCAGTTAACCTTTTTGGGCATCTTCTTGGAGGTGAGTTCTGTGAGGGGAGTCACAATGGACCCATATCCCTTCACAAACCTCCTGTAGTACCCAGTCAAGCCAAGGAATGCCCTGACTTGGGTCTGGGTTGTTGGAGCTGCCCAGTCCAGGATGGCCTGGATCTTGGGCTGTAAGGGCTGTACCTGGCCTCCACCAACAAGGTGGCCCAAGTACACCACAGTGCCCTGCCCTATCTGGCATTTGGATGCCTTGATAGTTAGACCTGCAGTTTGCAGGGCTTTTAAAACCTTCCCAAGGTGGACCAGGTGATCCTGCCAGGTGGAGCTAAAGACAGCAATATCATCAAGATAAGCTGCACTAAAGGACTCCAACCCAGCAAGGACTTGATTCACCAACCTCTGGAAGGTGGCAGGGGCATTCTTTAAACCAAAGGGCATAACAGTGAACTGATAGTGCCCATCAGGTGTGGAGAATGCTGTTTTCTCTTTTGCTCCTGGTGCCATGCCAATCTGCCAGTACCCTGCAGTTAAGTCAAAGGTACTTAAGAATTTGGCTGCACCCAATTTGTCTATCAACTCATCTGCTCTTGGGATAGGGTGTGCATCTGTCTTGGTGACAGAGTTGAGCCCTCTGTAATCCACACAAAACCTCATTTCTCTCTTTCCATCCTGTGGGTGAGGTTTGGGGACCAGAACCACTGGGCTAGCCCAGGGGCTCTCAGAGGGTTCAATAACCCCTAACTCCAGCATCTTGCTGACCTCAGCTCTGATGCTTTCCTTGACTTGGTCTGACTGTCGATAGATCTTGTTTTTGACAGGTGCACTGTCACCAGTGTCCACATCATGGGTACACCAGTTTGTCAGACCAGGGGACAAGGAAAAGAGCTTAGCATACTGTTGCAAGACTTGCTTGCAGTCAGTCTGCTGTTGGGCAGAGAGGGTGTCTGAAAAGACAACTCCATCAACTGACCCATCTTTTGGGCTGTATGAGAGGAGGTCAGGGAGAGGTTCACTCTCTGCTTCCTGCTCCTCATCAGTCACCATCAGCATGGTGATGTCAGCCCTGTCATTGTAGAGCTTAAGGCGGTTCACATGGATAACCCTTTTGGGTGTCCTGCTTGTGCCCAGGTCAACTAAGTAGGTGACCTCACTCTTTCTCTCCAGGATAGGGTAAGGGCCACTCCATCTGTCCTGGAGTGCCCTTGGTGCCACTGGCTCCAAAACCCACACCTGTTGCCCAGGTTGAAATTCAACCAGTGCAGCTTTTTGGTCATACCAGTGCTTCTGAAGCTCCTGGCTGGCCTCAAGATTCTTGGATGCCTTTTCCATGTACTCAGCCATTCTGGACCTTAGGCCAAGCACATAGTCCACAATATCTTGTTTGGGTTCTTGGAGAGGCCTCTCCCAGCCCTCCTTTACAAGACAAAGTGGTCCCCTCACAGGATGGCCAAACAGAAGTTCAAAGGGTGAGAAACCTACTCCCTTCTGTGGCACTTCTCTGTAAGCGAAAAGCAGACATGGTAAGAGGACATCCCATCTCCTTTTGAGTTTCTCAGGGAGCCCCATAATCATGCCTTTCAATGTCTTGTTAAATCTCTCAACAAGGCCATTGGTTTGTGGATGATAGGGTGTAGTAAACTTGTACTGCACCCCACATTCCTTCCACATGTGTTTCAGGTAAGCAGACATAAAGTTAGAACCTCTGTCTGAAACCACCTCCTTAGGAAACCCTACCCTGGTGAAGACACCAATGAGGGCCTTGGCTACTGCAGGAGCTGTAGTAGTCCTAAGTGGGATTGCTTCAGGGTACCTAGTGGCATGATCCACTACCACTAGTATGAATTTGTTCCCTGAGGCTGTGGGAGGTTCAAGTGGACCCACTATGTCCACACCTACCCTCTCAAAGGGAACCCCCACCACAGGCAGTGGTATCAGGGGGCCTTTGGGTGGCCACCTGTCTTGCCACTGGCCTGACAGGTAACACAGGAGCTGACAAACTCCTTCACCTTTTGGTGCATCTGGGGCCAGTAAAAGTGGCTAACTAGCCTTTCCCAAGTCTTGGTTTGGCCCAGATGTCCAGCTAGGGGGATGTCATGAGCTAAAGTTAGGAGGAACTCCCTGTACTTCTGTGGCACTACCACTCTCCTGGTGGCTCCAGGATTGGGGTCTCTTGCCTCAGTGTACAGTAATCCCTCTTCCCAATAAACTCTGTGGGTACCACTGACATCTCCCTTTGCTTCTGAAACAGCTTGCTGCCTCAGGCTTTCAAGAGTGGGACAGTCTTGCTGCCCCTGGCACAGCTCTTCCCTAGAGGGTCCCCCTGGGCCCAAGAGTTCAACCTGGTAAGGGTCAAGCTCCATGGGCTCAGTTCCCTCTGGGGTGTCCAAGTCCTCTCCCTGAGGAGAGGGGTCCTGATCCTTTGGCTGTATAGAAGCTGGTCCCCCAGTCTTCTTACCTTTTCTCTTGGTAGGTTGGGCCATTCTTTCAGGCTCCAACACTATTTCTTCACCCTGCCTTTTGCTCTGTGCTCTTGTTTTTACACACACCAATTCAGGGATGTCCAGCATTGCTGCATGGGATTTTAGTTCAACCTCAGCCCAGGCTGAGGTTTCCAGGTCATTGCCAAGCAGACATGCAGCTGGTAGCTTTGGAGAGACCACTACCTGTTTCAGGCCAGTAACCCCCCCCCAGTCTAATGTCACCATAGCCATTGCATGATTAGTGGTAACACTGTCAGCATTGGTGACTGGGTAAGTACGCCCAATCAAATATTGCTCAGGGGAAACCAGTGTGTCTCTCACCATAGTGACACTGGCACCTGTATCCCTCAGAGCTTCTATCCTAGTTCCATTGATCCAAGGGTACTGTAAGTATTTCTTTAAGTTGGGTGGCCACACAGCTACAGTGGCAAACTCAACTTCCCCCTCTGAAACTAGAACGGCTTCAGTGTGCATCCTGATTTGCTCTGGGCACACTGTTGATCCCATCTGTAGACTTGCCACCCCAGGAGTAGCTGCACTTGTGGGCTTAGGGGCCTTGTTGTGAGGGCAAGACTTGTCTACAGTTAAGTGTCCCAACTTCTTACAGTTGTTACACCAGGCCTTTGTGGGATCAAAGTTCTTCCCCCTATAGGGCTGTGGCACATAGGGAGTAGTTTGGGACCCACCCCCTGTACAGGTTTTTGGGGCCCTTTGGAAGACTCAGACTTTTTATCTTGGGGATTCTCACCACCTTTCCCCTGGGGAGGTTTTGTAACCACCTTCTTCTGGTCACCCCCAGTGGTTGTCCTTGTCACCCTAGTCTTGACCCAGTGGTCTGCCTTCTTTCCCAATTCTTGGGGAGAAATTAGACCTAGGTCTACCAAATGCTGATGTAACTTTTCATTTGTGCAATTACTTAATATATGTTCCTTCATAAACAAATTGTAAAGTCCAGTAAAGTCATGCACATTGTGTCCAGTTAACCAACCATCCAGTGTCTTTACTGAGTAGTCTACAAAATCAATCCAGGACTGGTTCTGGGTTTTGTGAGCCCCCCTGAATCTAATTCTGTACTCCTCAGTGGTGAGTCCAAATCCCTCAATCAGAGTTCTCTTCATGAGGTCATAGGACCCTGCATCTGGCCCAGAGAGGGTCAGAAGCCTGTCTCTGCAGTTACCAGAGAACAGTTCCCACAGGAGTGCCCCCCAGAGAGGTTTCTTCACCTGTCTCAGGTCACAGGCCCTCTCAAAGGCTGTGAACCATTTGGTGATGTCATCACCCTCCTCAAATTTAGGGACAATGCCTTTGGGGATTTTAGGATCATAAGATTGCTCTTTATCCTTATTATTTGTATTGCTGCCACCACTGATGGGTGCTAAACCCATCTCCTTTCTTTCCTTCTCTAGAGCCAGGAGTCTGGACTCTAGATCTAGCCTTTTGGCCAACCTTGCTAAAAGGTTGTCCTCCTCACTGAGGCTGTCCTCAATGTCCTCCCTGGGACCTGAACCACCTGTGTGGCCTCTAGGTCCCCAGAGGTTAACTCTTGGAAATAAGGGTGCAGGGACCCTTTCTTCCCTAGGAAGTGGTGGAGGTGGGTTCCTTTCTCCATCCTCCTCACTCCTTTCCTCCTCTGCTTGGTCATCACCATGCTCAGAGGGGTGGGCCTTTGCATACTCAGCCAGGAGCTCCTGGAGCCCTTGTTTGGTTGGATGCTGGCCCATTGGTATATTTTTAAGTTTACATAAGGACCTTACTTCCTTGAAAGACAAGTGAAGGTAAGGGGTGAGGTCGAGCTCCTCAACCATGTCCTGTATGTCATTATTATCTTCACTAATAGCTGGGTTCTTGTTCTTGAGACATTCTAACAAAAAGTTCTAACCCCTCTACCCTTGACTATAGTGACTTTTTATTTTCTAAAATTCTAAAGGGACTTAAGCAAGGCCCTAACAAGACTTTTAGTAGTTTGGAAAAAATGCCAATTTGAAAAAAATCAGAATTCTAAAGGCAATTTAAGAGTTCTGTCGTGTGATCAGATGGTAACCAAGTAGTCCAACAAATGCAAGTTTGTATCCCACCGCTGATCCACCAATGTAAGAAACTGGCTCTATATATACTGCACCAAAGTGAGGTACAGTGTGTATAGAGTCCAAGGGTCTCCAGAGGTTTGGCAGAGGTTAAAGTTAGATAGAACCTTACTCTCTAAAGTGGTAGCTTGGTCGAGCAGTAAGGCAGTATCAGAGGACAGTGTAAAGCATTTGATGTACACACTCAGTCAGCAAATGAATCCACACACTCAAGAACTGAACTCTAGGCCAATTGTTTTGTATAAAAAATATACTGTTGTTTTATTTTAGAACCACAGGTTTGCATAAAATACTTTCTCAAGATAAGATGCTGTTTGTTGAATACTTTCAATGAACAATAGACTTTAAATGCAATATGGTACAGGGGTTGCAATAGGCAACACAATACTTGGTATAACTATAACATTGAACTCAATGGGATTTTTAAGTAAACTGCAATAGAATTACTTTACGAACGTTTTTCTTACTCAGGGCTGGATCCTGGATTCAGCCCTGGTGCATTTCCTGTAAACAGTTGAAAGAAATCGTTTTTGTTACACAGGCGATTTTTAAGGAATATTTGTATGTTGCAAAAATCGACACTTAGAAGAATTTCTGGTAAAAACCAGGCAATGTTATCCTATGGAGGAAAATCAAGTTATCGGAAAATCACAGTTGTAATCACTTTTTCTAGTCAGTGCTGGGTACCTAGATCCAGCACTGGGATCTCTCCTGAGAACAGGTGAGTAATTATGATTTTGGTATTCAGACGTTTTTTAGTGAATATTTCAAAGTTCCAAAACTCGACACTTAGAAGAATTTCCAAGTGAAAACCAGTCAATGTTACCCTATGGAGAAAATGTAAGTTATCGGCTTTCAGGTAAGTACTCGGCTGGCAGAGTTAAGGTTCTGGGGCAAGACTCAGGGGTCTCCCAGGTTCAGGATTGTACTGTTGTTACACCCTCAGTGGCACAGGGGCTGCCAGGTGCAGAGAGAGTAGGCCCAACGTTAGCCTATGGCGGCCAGGGGGCCTTTGGTTGGTGGCTGCTGGCAGGCAGGCCACACGGCTGTGGGAGCTAAGCTCCTGGTCACTTACTCAGGGCAAGTGGGGAAGTCGAACAGGGTAGTTGGTGCACCCTCAGCGGCACTGGGGCGGCCGGGTGCAGTGGGCTTTTGGGCCGTCGGGCGCCCAATGGATTTCAATGGGAAAGCTGCGAGACGAACAAAGGCTGCAAACTCGGGGACGGTGATTCTTCAGGTGCGACCACCACTTCGAGAGGTAAGTTGGGAAGCTGTAGGAGGGGTAGACACCCAGGAGTTGGGCACAGGGGGCCGTGGGGCGCCGGGTGCAGGGGTGTCTTTAGGCGTCGGGAAATCTTACCCTCTGCTGGTCGCGGTTGGAGGGGTCCCTGGTGTTGAGGCTGCAGGCGTCGTCAGGAGCGTCGAGGTGAGTCCTTGGGTGCTGGATTCTTGGTCACAGTCGCCGGGGGACGTCCTCGTGGTCTTTGTCCACTTTGGCTCGGGCCGGGCTCGGCGGGTGCAGAGTGGGCAGGATCCGCGGTCTCAGGCCGGGGCCTGGGGTTGCAGATGTTTGAGCAGAGCCACTGCTCGTGGGAGTCCCAGTCTTTAGTTGAGCAAGGCAGTCAGGTCCTCCGGGGTTTTTGAGGTTGCTGACCACTGAAGAGGCCGGGGTTTAGCAGGAGCAGGTTCGAGGGTCGACAGGCCGGTAGGGCTGGGGCCAAGTCAGTTGGTGTCGTCCTCTTGTTAGCAGCTGCACGGCTGGTCTTCTTTCTTCTTGTTCTTCTTGTTGTTTTGGAATCGGGATCTGAGGAAGGAAGGTTCAGGGTGCCCCTAAATACTGAATTTAGGGGCGTTACAGGTAGGTAAAGGGCAGGGACCAATGGGTCCCTTCCCTGGGGTGGGTACACCCCCTACTCTGCCACTCTCCAGTGGGAGGGGGGCAGGAGCCTGTCCTTGGTTGGCTGGGTCCCCCCATCCTCAAGATGGCGGGGACTCGAGGTTGTGCTTCACCTCGCCTCCCCCACCTTAGGGGTGGAGTTGGCAGAGGTGGGCACACCTCTCTTCCTCACTTTGTTTTTCCCGCCGGGTCTCCCGCCCAAAGGGGGGGTAGAACCAGTGGGGACCAGTTGCTGAGTACAGCAAGTGGTCTGGAGAGGCTCACAAAGGCGGTATGCCTTTGAAGCTTCTCCTTCGTGAACCCTGCCCATCCTGGGGGAGGAGGCTTGGCACCTCGTCCCAGGATGTGCATTGTTTCAGGCCCCCGAGAGCAGCAAGCTCTCGACCCAGGGGTCCAGAAACATGTCTGGTGGTGGCAGCCTCGGCAGCCACTCAGTCAGGTCACTGGGAGTTGGTCGAGTTTCAGGGGGCATCTCTAAGATGCCCTCTGTTGTGCATTTTACATTAAATCCCACACTGGCATCAGTGTGGGTTTAATGTGCTGAGAAGTTTGATACCAAACTTCCCAGTCTTCAGTGTAGCCATTATGGTGCTGTGGAGTTCGTAATGACAAACTCCCAGCACCATATACTCTTAATGGCAGCACTGCACTTACAGTGCCCAGGAATGGACCTGGGTACTGTAGGGGCACAGGGCTCATGCACCTGTACCCTCACCACTGGCATAGGGCACCCAGCTAGAGGGGTGACTGATGTATGCCAGGGCAGTGGTTTGTGGGCATGGCACACAGGGATGTGTGCCATGTCGACTCTTCACTTTGTTCTGCACCAAGACACGCAGCCTGCAAAGGCAGTGTGTGTGTGTCAGGGTACAGGGCCTCTAAGGGTGGCACAATAAGTGCTGCAGCCCTTGGAGGCCTTCTCTGGTCACAGTGCCCTGGGTACCAGTGGTACCATTTACCAGGGGCCTACCTGTGGCCAGAGATGCCAATTGGGTTTAGGCTTCAATGCAGTTTAAGGGAAGGAACACAGGCCCTGGGTACCTGATTGGCAGGAGCCCAGGGCACACTCAGTCAAAGCACATCAGCAATTCAGCAAAAAGTGGGGGCATACCATGCAAGAAAGAGGGCACTTTCTCACACAACCTCCCCCCAAACGAAAGATGATGAGACTAACCTTGCCCTTGGGAGTCTTCATTGTCTAAGTAGAAGAACCTGGAAAGTCCATCTGCATTGGCATGGGCAGTCCCAGGTCTGTGTTCCACTTCAAAGTCCATTCCCTGTAGGGAGATGGACCACCTCAAAAGTTTTGGATTTTCCCCTTTCATTTGCATTAGCCATCTGAGAGGTCTGTGGTCAGTTTGAACTAGGAAGTGAGTACCAAACAAGTATGGTCTCAACTTCTTCAGGGACCAAACCACAGCAAAGGCCTCCCTCTCAATGGCACTCCAACGCTGCTCTCTGGGGAGAAGCCTCCTGCTTATAAAAGCAACAGGTTGGTCTTGGCCTTCATCATTGGTCTGGGATAGGACCGCTCCTATCCCTAGCTCAGAGGCATCAGTCTGCACTATGAACTGCTTGGCATAATCTGGAGCTTTTAGAATTGGTGCTGAGCACATTGCTTCTTTCAGGGTGTCAAAAGCCTTTTGGCAACTAACTGTCCAGTTAACCTTTTTGGGCATCTTCTTGGAGGTGAGTTCTGTGAGGGGAGTCACAATGGACCCATATCCCTTCACAAACCTCCTGTAGTACCCAGTCAAGCCAAGGAATGCCCTGACTTGGGTCTGGGTTGTTGGAGCTGCCCAGTCCAGGATGGCCTGGATCTTGGGCTGTAAGGGCTGTACCTGGCCTCCACCAACAAGGTGGCCCAAGTACACCACAGTGCCCTGCCCTATCTGGCATTTGGATGCCTTGATAGTTAGACCTGCAGTTTGCAGGGCTTTTAAAACCTTCCCAAGGTGGACCAGGTGATCCTGCCAGGTGGAGCTAAAGACAGCAATATCATCAAGATAAGCTGCACTAAAGGACTCCAACCCAGCAAGGACTTGATTCACCAACCTCTGGAAGGTGGCAGGGGCATTCTTTAAACCAAAGGGCATAACAGTGAACTGATAGTGCCCATCAGGTGTGGAGAATGCTGTTTTCTCTTTTGCTCCTGGTGCCATGCCAATCTGCCAGTACCCTGCAGTTAAGTCAAAGGTACTTAAGAATTTGGCTGCACCCAATTTGTCTATCAACTCATCTGCTCTTGGGATAGGGTGTGCATCTGTCTTGGTGACAGAGTTGAGCCCTCTGTAATCCACACAAAACCTCATTTCTCTCTTTCCATCCTGTGGGTGAGGTTTGGGGACCAGAACCACTGGGCTAGCCCAGGGGCTCTCAGAGGGTTCAATAACCCCTAACTCCAGCATCTTGCTGACCTCAGCTCTGATGCTTTCCTTGACTTGGTCTGACTGTCGATAGATCTTGTTTTTGACAGGTGCACTGTCACCAGTGTCCACATCATGGGTACACCAGTTTGTCAGACCAGGGGACAAGGAAAGAGCTTAGCATACTGTTGCAAGACTTGCTTGCAGTCAGTCTGCTGTTGGGCAGAGAGGGTGTCTGAAAAGACAACTCCATCAACTGACCCATCTTTTGGGCTGTATGAGAGGAGGTCAGGGAGAGGTTCACTCTCTGCTTCCTGCTCCTCATCAGTCACCATCAGCATGGTGATGTCAGCCCTGTCATTGTAGAGCTTGAGGCGGTTCACATGGATAACCCTTTTGGGTGTCCTGCTTGTGCCCAGGTCAACTAAGTAGGTGACCTCACTCTTTCTCTCTAGGATAGGGTAAGGGCCACTCCATCTGTCCTGGAGTGCCCTTGGTGCCACTGGCTCCAAAACCCACACCTGTTGCCCAGGTTGAAATTCAACCAGTGCAGCTTTTTGGTCATACCAGTGCTTCTGAAGCTCCTGGCTGGCCTCAAGATTCTTGGATGCCTTTTCCATGTACTCAGCCATTCTGGACCTTAGGCCAAGCACATAGTCCACAATATCTTGTTTGGGTTCTTGGAGAGGCCTCTCCCAGCCCTCCTTTACAAGACAAAGTGGTCCCCTCACAGGATGGCCAAACAGAAGTTCAAAGGGTGAGAAACCTACTCCCTTCTGTGGCACTTCTCTGTAAGCGAAAAGCAGACATGGTAAGAGGACATCCCATCTCCTTTTGAGTTTCTCAGGGAGCCCCATAATCATGCCTTTCAATGTCTTGTTAAATCTCTCAACAAGGCCATTGGTTTGTGGATGATAGGGTGTAGTAAACTTGTACTGCACCCCACATTCCTTCCACATGTGTTTCAGGTAAGCAGACATAAAGTTAGAACCTCTGTCTGAAACCACCTCCTTAGGAAACCCTACCCTGGTGAAGACACCAATGAGGGCCTTGGCTACTGCAGGAGCTGTAGTAGTCCTAAGTGGGATTGCTTCAGGGTACCTAGTGGCATGATCCACTACCACTAGTATGAATTTGTTCCCTGAGGCTGTGGGAGGTTCAAGTGGACCCACTATGTCCACACCTACCCTCTCAAAGGGAACCAGGCAGTGGTATCAGGCAATGGCCTTTGGGTGGCCTTTGGGTGGCCACCTGTCTTGCCACTGGCCTGACAGGTAACACAGGAGCTGACAAACTCCTTCACCTTTTGGTGCATCTGGGGCCAGTAAAAGTGGCTAACTAGCCTTTCCCAAGTCTTGGTTTGGCCCAGATGTCCAGCTAGGGGGATGTCATGAGCTAAAGTTTGGAGGAACTCCCTGTACTTCTGTGGCACTACCACTCTCCTGGTGGTTCCAGGATTGGGGTCTCTTGCCTCAGTGTACAGTAATCCCTCTTCCCAATAAACTCTGTGGTTACCACTGACATCTCCTTTTGCTTCTGAAACAGCTTGCTGCCTCAGGCTTTCAAGAGTGGGACAGTCTTGCTGCCCCTGACACAGCTCTTCCCTAGAGGGTCCCCCTGGGCCCAAGAGTTCAACCTGGTAAGGGTCAAGCTCCATGGGCTCAGTTCCCTCTGGGGTGTCCAAGTCCTCTCCCTGAGGAGAGGGGTCCTGATCCTTTGGCTGTATAGAAGCTGGTCCCCCAGTCTTCTTACCTTTTCTCTTGGTAGGTTGGGCCATTCTTTCAGGCTCCAACACTATTTCTTCACCCTGCCTTTTGCTCTGTGCTCTTGTTTTTACACACACCAATTCAGGGATGTCCAGCATTGCTGCATGGGTTTTTAGTTCAACCTCAGCCCAGGCTGAGGTTTCCAGGTCATTGCCAAGCAGACATGCAGCTGGTAGCTTTGGAGAGACCACTACCTGTTTCAGGCCAGTAACCCCCCCCCAGTCTAATGTCACCATAGCCATAGCATGATTAGTGGTAACACTGTCAGCATTGGTGACTGGGTAAGTACGCCCAATCAAATATTGCTCAGGGGAAACCAGTGTGTCTCTCACCATAGTGACACTGGCACCTGTATCCCTCAGAGCTTCTATCCTAGTTCCATTGATCCAAGGGTACTGTAAGTATTTCTTTAAGTTGGGTGGCCACACAGCTACAGTGGCAAACTCAACTTCCCCTCTGAAACTAGAACTGCTTCAGTGTGCATCCTGATTTGCTCTGGGCACACTGTTGATCCCATCTGTAGACTTGCCACCCCAGGAGTAGCTGTACTTGTGGGCTTAGGGGCCTTGTTGTGAGGGCAAGACTTGTCTACAGTTAAGTGTCCCAACTTCTTACAGTTGTTAGACCAGGCCTTTGTGGGATCAAACTTCTTCCCCCTATAGGGCTGTGGCACATAGGGAGTAGTTTGGGACCCACCCCCTGTACAGGTTTTTTGGGCCCTTTGGAAGACTCAGACTTTTTATCTTGGGGATTCTCACCACCTTTCCCCTGGGGAGGTTTTGTAACCACCTTCTTCTGGTCACCCCCAGTGGTTGTCCTTGTCACCCTAGTCTTGACCCAGTGGTCTGCCTTCTTTCCCAATTCTTGGGGAGAAATTAGACCTAGGTCTACCAAATGCTGATGTAACTTTTCATTTGTGCAATTACTTAATATATGTTCCTTCATAAACAAATTGTAAAGTCCAGTAAAGTCATGCACATTGTGTCCAGTTAACCAACCATCCAGTGTCTTTACTGAGTAGTCTACAAAATCAATCCAGGACTGGTTCTGGGTTTTGTGAGCCCCCCTGAATCTAATTCTGTACTCCTCAGTGGTGAGTCCAAATCCCTCAATCAGAGTTCTCTTCATGAGGTCAGAGGACCCTGCATCTGGCCCAGAGAGGGTCAGAAGCCTGTCTCTGCAGTCACCAGAGAACAGTTCCCACAGGAGTGCCCCCCCAGAGAGGTTTCTTCACCTGTCTCAGGTCACAGGCCCTCTCAAAGGCTGTGAACCATTTGGTGATGTCATCACCCTCCTCAAATTGAGGGACAATCCCTTTGGAGGATTTTAGGATCATAAGATTGCTCTTTATCCTTATTATTTGTATTGCTGCCACCACTGATGGGTGCTAAACCCATCTCCTTTCTTTCTTTCTTTCTCTAGAGCCAGGAGTCTGGACTCTAGATCCAGTCTTTTGGCCAACCTTGCTAAAAGGTTGTCCTCCTCACTGAGGCTGTCCTCAATGTCCTCCCTTGGACCTGAACCACCTGTGTGGCCTCTAGGTCCCCAGAGGTTAACTCTTGGAAATAAGGGTGCAGGGACCCTTTCTTCCCTAGGAAGTGGTGGAGGTGGGTTCCTTTCTCCATCCTCCTCACTCCTTTCCTCCTCTGCTTGGTCATCACCATGATCAGAGGGGTGGGCCTTTGCATACTCAGCCAGGAGCTCCTGGAGCCCTTGTTTGGTTGAATGCTGGCCCATTGGTATATTTTTAAGTTTACATAAGGACCTTACTTCCTTGAAAGACAAGTGAAGGTAAGGGGTGAGGTCGAGCTCCTCAACCATGTCCTGCATGTCATTATTATCTTCACTAATAGCTGGGTTCTTGTCTTGAGACATTCTAACAAAAAAGTTCTAACCCCTCTACCCTTAGAGTAGCAAGTCAGAAACTGGAATGCAAGAGTACAAGATTGATATGATTAGTGAAACTATTTGTTTTGTTGCACAGTTGCCAATAGATGCTCTCTTCTTTCCTTGATCCAAATATGATAAATGAATGGCATTACAATGAAGAGGGAGTAAATATGGAGGTTTCCAAATGAAACTACTAAGTCATTCCTAAACCCATGTTTCAGAAATTAGAAGGAATTATTCTGCCCAAAGGTACACCTATAAGTAGTATACTGAGAAGACCTATGAACCCTTAGAAAGACTGGAAAGGATATTCCTCCCAAAGATACACTTGAAAGTAGCATACTCAAGAAGACCTGTGAATCCTTACTGAGGGCACATGAAGAAGAAGTTGGTTGCAGGGACTAAGAATTTGTTGCAACACAGAGGTGGAACAGGGTGGGAAGAACAAAGAATAGTGTTGGGAAATCAACTGCTGACCATACTTAAGGAATGTGTAACCTCAAACGGGCCAAATGTTGTGCAACAGAGGATATGGTGAGGGGGGAAAACTTCACTGAACTGTACTTGTGTTGTGCTGCTATGCATTGTTCTGCCTAATAAAATAAAAAGAATTTCAAAATAAAAAAGAATTTGTTGCAACAGTGGGTTTAATTTGGTTAAACAAACATGGAACAGAGAATTAAATCAGGGCCAGATGTACAAAACATTGATCACAAAATACGATCAGTATTTTTGTGGCCATTGTGGCATCGTTGCAAACCAACCTACCTACTAATAGGTCACTTAGCAAAAAATACAAATCAAAGTGGGTTGTGATTTGACCTACTTCATTAATATTAATGATGTAGGTCGCAAATTGCAACCCACAAAGATTCATCGCCGTCACATGCATGGTGGCCAGCTGGGGTCAGCAAACCACCATGTCTGTGATGGCTTTATAATAACCTATAACAAAAGTGATGGATGGAATGCTGAAATTAATCTCAGCCACTGGTAATTACTCATGCCTGTATCCTAGTCCATCATTATTTTGAACACCATGCCACCTCAGTTTGGGCCCAGCCATATGCAAATCAGTCTTGACCCTGCTCTAATAGGAACAGTACAGCTCAAAATGCCAGGCCAGGTCCTTGTCCACTGGAACAGAAACAACTCAAGACTGGTTTCGTCCTTATTAGGGATCATCAGTTCGGTATAGCTTGGTTCCAGTTGCACACTGTGCAAAGGACCCACTTCTGTGGTTGCTTGCACTTGACACTGAAGTATACAAAAAAATGATGGATGGAATGCTTGAATTAATCTCAGCCTCTGGTGATTACTCTAGGCCGCAGCCCAGTCTAATTTGTTTTGCACACCGAGCCCCCTCAGTTTGGATCCAGCCATATGCAAATCAGTCTTGACCAAGCTCCGATTGGAACAGTCCAACCCAAACTGCCAGGCCACATCATCCCTGCACTAGAAGACAAGCAACCCAAGACCGGTTTCACCCCACACATACTGTAATTACCCCCTTTTTCTTTCTAGTCTTTCTTTTCTGTTTTCTCTTACTCGGTTCAGTCTGTCTTCCCTCTCTAGCAGTTGTTTCCCTGTGTTTTCTTTAGGGTTGTCAGTGTAGCAGAAGACAGAGTTGCAGCCATGTAAGGACACCTCTTCCCGACTTTAGTACTTTAAGTATACTTACTCTAAACAGTCATACTAATATTAAGTCATGCAGACCCACTGGGAAGAACTAACGCTGCATGTATGTGTAGGATACAGCGAGTAACATTCCTTATAGACATTTCCATTGCTGCACTTCTTATAGTTATATTGTGTCATGTTATGCCGTTATGTCATATTATGTTATGGCATGTCATGCTATGTTATGCCATGTTATGGCATGTTGTTATATTATGTCATGCTACATTATATTATGTTATGAATGAATGAATGATAGAATTTAAACAGAACACAGCTACTCTGAGAGTGTCCCGGCGCTAAAGTGTGCACAGGTAGGACTGTGACATTAGAGGCTGAAAAGATATGATTTCAATTGTTTGTAAGAAGCAGTCTTGTTTGACATGTTTCTGAGATGCACAGATAGATTGTTCTAGATTGTGGCCAAATGAACTGAAAAGGACGAACCAACACGTCTTGATCTTTTGAATCGTCGGACCACTATCAGGCAAGCCTTTCGGGGAATGGAGCTGGAAAATGGGGTTGTCAGTGTACTGAGATTACTGAACTAATGGGAGCAGAAGCAATGGGTTTTTACATTAGCCTATCACATCAGCACTCAGTTGCAGGAGTTCTGGTGTTAGGCAGGATCCTTTCTAAAATCACTGGGCAATGCCATTACAGACCTTGCCCTAAGATACTCTCACTTTTTGTTCCTAGGCGATTTTAACTTACACTTAGACAAATTAAGTGATGGCGAGGCCTTTGTATTTAAAGAGTCTATGAATCAGCTAAGCCTGAACCAATATGTGCTAAAATCAACCCATCAAGGGGGTCACATATTGGACCAAGTATTTTCGAATGTGGCTTTGCATATGGAATACCCACTACCTTTGACTTGGTCAGACCACTCTCTGGTTAGGTTCTCTTGGCAGCTCCCTATAAAATTGGATCAGAAACCTAACAGGCGAATCCATAAGTTGAAAGCCTTTAATAAGATTGATCCTCTTGAATTTATGGAGGTTCTAACTCGGAACACTCTGGTGCTATTAGACATAATGGAGGATGATGTATTAAAATACAACAATTGGATCAGATATGCTACAGAGGGGTTGGTCCCTGTCCTTCAGTGCAGAGCATCTAGAGGCACACCCTCCAAACCTTGGTTTTCACCCACTCTCAAAATGGAAAAAAGCATTGCAAGGCACTGGAACATAAATGGAGGAGGGAATATAATTCAGTGGATAAAGAATCTTTTTAAAAAGCACAAAAGAACCATTATGTGGCCATAACGAAAGCTAAACAAATCTATTACGAGGAGCGAATTGGAAAGTCAGGTAATAGCTCGAAAGAGATTTTTGCAATGGTTAAGAGCTTTATGACCCCATCAGCCTGCGCACACTCCCAATAGGCCTCGGGTTGAATGGTGTGGGAAAACTGGCAGGTTTTTTCTCATCAAAAGTCCAAAGTATTCAGGCAAGCCTAGGAGTAGGCAGAACACCAGCTATAGATTTAGAAACTCCAAGTAAGGAGATATCTGAAAGCAATTTAAAGCTGAGCTCCTAGGAAGCTATCTCTTCGGAGTGGGCTCTTATGGCTCTAAAAACTATAAAGTTAGGTTCCCCGATTGACCCATGCCCCCCATAACTTCTAGTTGCCGGGGCATATCTCATTAATCCAGTGGTCAATGAGATTCTTAATGCATCTCTAAGAACAGCCACGGTTCCTAGCATTTGGAAACGGGCAATGACTCTACCTCTTATAAAAAAGCTAACAGCAGATCCAGCTTCCCCATCTAACTATAGGCCCATTTCCCTTTTGCTGGCACTTTCCAAGATATTGGAGAAGCAGGTGAATAGAAAACTATCAAATTTTGTGGAGGCTGACCGCTGTGAGTCCTACAGGCCCCTTTCTCTTATCAACACGGATGCAAAAATACTTGCTAAATTAATAGCGAATCGCCTAAGCCTCCTGATGGATAAGTTGGTCCTTCCGGACCAAGCAGGGTTTATTCCCGGAAGGGCGACGTCACACAACCTTAGGACATTGTTTTCCATTTTACAAGCGGTAGACCCTAAGCTCGCACTGGTAGCTGTATTCTTGGATGCCTCTAAGGCTTTTGATTCGGTGGAGTGGGACTATTTATTCACCATCTTGCAAAACATGGGACTCCCTACGAGTTTTTTTATTATGGATCAGACTCCTTTACACCTTGCCAACGGCGAAGGTCTTAATCAACGGGCACACGTCCCCCTCCATTTCTCTTTCTCGCGGCACTCACCAGGGCTGTCCACTCTCCCCTATTCTCTTCGCCTTGGTAATGGAACCACTGGCAGCCAAGATAAGGCAACACTATAGTCATGTAGGCCTACGCTGTTTCCTTCGCCCAATCCTAATTTCTTTATACGCGGATGATGTCACCCTCTACATCAAAGACCCCCGCCAAAATCTCAACCCACTATTGCGTGAATTTGTTAAATTTGGCGGGCAATCAGGCATTCATATCAACTGGTCCAAATCACAAATTTTCCCGTTGACCAGTGCTGCCATCCCTTTCGAGCCCGACTTTCCCATTGTGTGGTGTGATGAAGAGGTTAGATACTTGGGGATCCGCGTTGCAGTGGACCGAGAGGAAATGATGCGACTCAATTATGGGTGTACAATGGAACATGTCACAGGCTGCATTAATCGATGGATAACGCTTCCCCTAACCATGGCTGGTCGTATATCCCTTATCAAAATGGTCCTACTTCCCAAATTCTTATACTTATTCCTTAATATTCCATATGACCCGGAAGACATTTTTTCGCTACCCTCCGATCGGAGCTGATTAGATTGGTGTGGGGCGGAAAACAGCCACGCATCCAGTGGGACACACTTGTGCGGCCTTATGCGCACGGCGGTTTTGACGTACGTAACTTTGAATTGTATTACATAAGCGCTCAGGCACACTTCGCTCATTTTTGGTTTAACTCACCCCGCTATACTCCACACTGAACATTGGCTTGTGGATCCAATCCCACTGGATGGCGTCCTTCTCTCCAGAGTAGAGCCCCGTGGAAGACACCCCACTTCTGTAGACTGCACGATCAAGGCCTAGTCTCGCATCCTGGCTCGTACACCTGAGTCCTGCCTCTATTCCCCCCTTCTACCTCTCACCTATCATCCTAAGGTGTCGTTACTGCAAGAAGGTATTTTTTTTAAAATTGCGCGTGCACGAAAAATTCGCAGCTGGGGAGACCTGTATGTCGGTGGCAAGTTCTGCACTCTTCAGCAACTGTGTCATGACCCCCCACCTTCCACCATGGAAACCTTTTTATATGCCCGTCTTCGTCATGGCATCCAAGCAAGTCACTCTACATACCCCTCTGAGACAGCAACATTGGCCCCACTACACCAGACCTTGCGCGCATCCTCTGCCTCACACTTAGTGTCCACACTCTATCATGCTTTGTACATGGACGCTGTCTATCCCCCGAGCGCAGCCCGTGCTAAGTGGGCTGCGGAACTAGGTCAGGATCTTACTGATGAACAGTGGCTTTTTTGCTGCAAACAGACGGATCAGGTCTCCTCCAACAGCAGACTTCGTATTATACATTATCGATTCCTGCACCGCAGTTATTACACTCCAGTTAGGCTCCACAATCTCGGTTTACGGGACACACACAGATGCGACAGATGCAAGGCAGAACACGCAGATTTCCTACACCTTGCTTGGGGATGTCCTGAGGTGTTTGCCTACTGGCGACAGGTCCTCACGGCCCTGGACTCTATGACGTCTGCGCCCATCTCCCGGTCACCACTCATAACTCTCCTTGGGTACACTGAACATATTCCTGCCAAACATCGGAGATTTGTGTCCTTTTGCCTTGTGCTAGCTAAGCGGCGAGTCGCCTGCAGATGGGGCCGGGGCCGACCACCTAAATTCAAGGACTGGCTTGGGGACCTGATTCTCTGGCAGGACCAACTCTGTACATATGCCGAACTACTCCCTCGCTCCTCACGTCCCCGCGACATCTGGGGTCCGTTACAGACATACCTGCTAGAACACCCGCTCAGTACTATGGCCGGGCCCTGAGGCTTGACCACAGTGCCCTTGGACTCATTCACAGTATCGCGCACTGTGGTCCCTGCTTGTATATGCCTCGTGGGCTACGCCCTCCCTTCCCCACCCCCAGGCGATCTGTGCTCGATCCCCCCCTGGACATTCCGCATATACTGACATTCGCCCTGGTGATCTATGAACTGCCTCCTTATTCTTGCATATACCTCCTTATTGATCTCTGGCAATGTGTATTTTTTGTCTCATTGATTGCTGTCACTTGTTCTTCTTATTCCTGGTGTCTCTTGATTTAAGATATTGTATTACTGTCCACGATATGGCTGTATATCCGATGCACCTGCTGAAACCCTGCCTGTAAATTATTGTTGAAAAAACTCAATAAAAAAAATTAAAAAAAATTGTGGAGGCTAACAGGCTTCTCCACCCAAGTCAATCAGGCTTTAGAGCCCAGTACAGTACAGAAACGGCTCTGTCAGAGGGATCTTCATTCATTAGGGGTACCTTGGACACTGGGGGTGTAGCTTCACTAATATTACTGGACCTGTCGGCAGCATTCGACACAGTCCTGCATGCTCTTCTTTTAGATTGTCTTCAGAAACTAGGAGTGACAGGGCAAGCCTGGAGCTGGTTAAAATCCTTCTTAGAAAATAGAAGCCAACAGATTTGGATTCCCCCCTGTTCTGCAATTCCCCAAAAGGTAGATATAGGGTCCCTCAGGCATCGGAATTGAGCCCCACACTTTTCAATATTTATCTCACACCTTTGATCCAGTTAGTAGAAAAATTAGGAGCAAAAGTGATCTCCTATGCGGGTGATACACAGCTGCTCTTTTCCTAGAACAAGGGAACAGAACTGAAGCACTTTCATATTAAATCCTGCCTCACCGCAGTCTTTCATTGACTAGCAAAAGCGCAATTGAAATGTAATGAGGAAAAAACAGAAATTCTCCCCTTTGGGGAGTGTCCCCCACAGTTCTGGGTAACATTCTGGCCAGACGATGCATGCCCGCCAGATCCCCAGAGAGATCTGGTAAAAAATTGGGGGATTTGGTTTGATAATAGGCTGTCATTTGGCCCCCAAATTAATAGGTTGGCTGGAACCTGTTTTGGGATCATGAGATCACTAAAGAAATTTCTGCCTCTCCTGTTCTTCCATGCAAAGAAAACAGTCATCCAGGCACTGATTACATCTCGAATCGACTACGGCAATGTCCTTGTGGGCCTTCCGGAATATCTCCTGGATAAACTTCAGATGATCCAGAATGCGGCAGCTTAACTTCTGCTTAATTTCCCAAGGCGGACGCGTATCAGATCTCATCTTCGGGATCTCCAATGGCTGCCCATTAGGGAGAGAGTGAAATTCAAGCCTATGGTGTTGGTTCATGCAGCCCTCTACGTCAAAGGACCCACATATCTAAGTACCAGATTCAGCTTTTACAGCCCGCCAAGACAGCTACGAACTACCAATAAATTTCTGACACGCACACCAAGGATCACAAAGTAGATCACTTACTTTTTTGGGTGAGGCGGTCTGGAATCAGCTCACCTTGGAATTATGCTCTATAAGTGATCCAGGGCTTGTTTGTAAAAAACAGAAAACCTCTGTTTTTTCGGCAGACCTAGCTTGTTTCCTCTCTGACTTTCAGCTTGTACTGCGCCGGGACACACCCTGGAGTAGCTGTGCGCAATATAAATAGTATATCATATCATATCATTCTCCTATTCAGATTGTGTGGCCATACTCTGTGTAGGGTGCAGTGGGCAAGCAGTAAAGTTTTGAAAGTGATTCTTTTATAAACAGGTAACCAGTGCAGCTGATTCAAGTATAACGATGTTGGAGTGAGCCTAGAGAGATTGCAAAGGAGGCACGCCGCCCTATTCTGCACTACTTGCAGTCGATGAATCAAGAAAGCTGGAAGACCCAAATATAAGGCATTAGAATAATCAAATCGAGATAGGTTAGAGAGATAGAATAGACGCTTGAACGACAATTTTCTGGGCTTCCCAGGGAGGAAAATACAAGATTTTTTTCAAAGCCTTCATTAGCCAAAAACACACAATTACTGCTGATGAAATTTGACCCTTGAAAGAAAGCCGGCCATCAAATGCAACTCCAAGTTTGTTTTCTTGCTGGGCCATCCCTTGGCCAGCAACCAGACCAACCAGGAGATGGATTAGGTCCAAAGAGAAGGATTTCCGTCTTATCCAGATTGTATTGTAGGTGATTTACTTTTTGCCAGCTGATGACAGCCTTCATGCATGAGGAAAAAGATTCTCTAGCTGAATCCGAAGCTCCCTTATATAAGAGTAGAAGCTGGGTATCGTCAGCGTAAGAAATAATCTTGATACCATATGACTCCACTAGGAAGGCAAGCAGGGCATATAGACATTAAACAGCATGGAGTTTAATGCAGACCCCTAAGGTACTCCTCACTTGAGAGTTTTTGCACTAGAGAAATGAGGTTTCATCCACATTGACTGTTCTCTGGCAGTCAAAACAAGAGCTGAGCCACTTCAGGGCTAATCCGCCAAGTTCGATATCTGCCAGCCGTTGAACCCATATACCATCGGAGATGGTGTAGAATGCAGCTGATAGATGTAATAGAATTAAGGTGGTGTTATGACCCCGGTTCAATGTCAACTTAATGGAGTCCCTACCTTCTAGTAGGGCAGCTTCAGTGCTATGACGTGCATGGAAACCAGATTGGGATGGTTGAAGAGGATTGTGGGTTTCAACAAACTCCGAAAGTTGTCAGTTTACGATTGATTGTAATATTTTTGAGTCCACAACTGTGCATGCAACACAATACACAAGTCAAGGGTTTGAAAACGGTGCATGTCCACACCAGACACCCCTGTGGGGACAGGCACACAGCCATCACTGCATCCACACATGTCCCACCTGTCACAAAAACACCTCGCCACATCCTGGTCACCCATGTTCCGCGATCATGAACAAATGTCCCGGTCTCGTCACCGCCGCGGTCAGTGTGCAGGAAAACATGCACACAACGCAGAGGCCAGTGCCAGCGCCAGCCATGGCCACTGTACAAACAGCACAAAACCACTATTCAACACACAACACACTAGCCCTCTCCCTGAAGGGACATATCATGTGCCTTCCATGTGCCACTCCTGCACAACAACAACACAGGTGAATACACACCCTGCCCCACATCCCTAACAACTGCAGAGATAGCCACAGCAGGAGTTGTTGCACAGGAACACATACCACAGAAGGCCAGGCCCCAGCCAACACACACACCACAACAACACCACACACATGCCAAGAACACTGAGCCCCAGCACAAAATGTACACACAACACATATTGATGATCAAACAATTCACTGCACACACAGCCTACCAACTTACACAGACACACCCTACCCTGCCTCACAGCCACATACACAGACCACATGCTAGCAGCAATGGAGGACAACATACATGAAAGCTAAAGTGATGTGCCCACAAATGGAAGGACAAGGACACAACTATCAAGCATGTGTACATCACATGCAAGACAACAGACATCTGAGAACACCCACAGCCCATCAAATCACACATGGCTGCCACAGTGAGTCAACCCAAACCACAAGCACCTCAATTCAACAACTCAGGGAGACAGCAAGGCCACCCATGTTAAGGCACAGGGATGAGAGGAAGGCCATGAAGTCAAATACTGAACAGACACACATAGGTATGCAATTACCTGACAAGAGCATCTCTGCACCACAACACACAGGCCCCATTCACACACTCCATGATTGAGAAGCACAAGTAGGATACGTCACACATCCCCCCTCTCACATCAGCAGCACACAACACTCCCATGTGCACCAAATCACAATTGCAGGGCACAACAAGTACACATTCACGCACACCACTCCAGGGTGACACATGGGTGTAGTTGACAATGCAGGTGCACACACATCAACAGTCACCACAAAGTCACCCCCTTCACACCACACACTTCTCCACCACCAAAGTGTACACTTTGGAAGTAAGGCATGGGACCAGGATTACTGACCACCACAAGATGACCGTACACATACACTGCTGGGCACACAGTAAGTAAGCTCACACAGACACCATGACCCGTGCCAACCTGCATGAAAGCCTGTGCATAAACTCCCACCCTGTGCTGACATTGCCTCCAAACATGACATGTCTACACCATAGACAACATGGACAAAGAAGGATGATGACAACAAGAAATTTTCACAAACCACCTTCACTGCACCCACAAGTATAAGAGTCAGGAAGAATTGAAGTCCCTGTCACCCCTGCAAAAACATGGAAACGTGAGACAACCCATTGCCAATGTTGAAGTGCCATACTGAGCATGTGACACAGTAAACCATGCACACACAGAAACAGTTTTATTGAGAAATTACACTGACAGAACTGACAACAGGAACAACTGTCTTTATTCACACTTGTGCATAGATAGACAACAAATGTGGGCAACTGCAGGGCCAGTGGCCACTACAATGTACAGAGTAGTTACATCAGAAGCTGCACAGGCAGGGGGCAAACAGCAGTGATCAACAAGGCAAGTACAATGTGCAGATGAAGTCCATGAGAAGCTGCACAGGCAGGGGGCAAACAGCAGTGAGCAACAAGGCCAGTGGCCAGTCCAATGTGCAGATGAAGTCCATGAGAAGCTGCACAGGCAGGGGGCAAACAGCAGTGAACTACAAGGCAAGTAGCCAATGTGCAGAGTAGTTACATCAGAAGCTGCACAGGCAGGGGGCAAACAGCAGTGAGCAACAAGGCCAGTGGCCAGTCCAATGTGCAGATGAAGTCCATGAGAAGCTGCACAGGCAGGGGGCAAACAGCAGTGAACCACAAGGCAAGTACAATGTGCAGAGTAGTTACATCAGAAGCTGCACAGGCAAGGGGCAAACAGCAGTGAGCAACAAGGCCAGTGGCCAGTGTGCTCAATGAGTTAGAGCGGCAGACACTGATGCAGAGATCTGGCACCAGGCCAGGGGTCAATCCAGCCTGCGGACGGGTCTTGAGGCTCAATGGCCAGGGACCTGATAACTCGCCACGGTGCCTAGTCTACATGCATGAGGTCTGCACAGCTGCAACGCTGGGCAAACAGCAGTGAACAGCAAGGCCAGTGGCCAGTCCAACAGTGCAGGATGCAGGCTCACACTGAGATGCTGCACAGGCAGGGGACAAATCAGCAGTGAACCAGCAAGGCAAGGTACAATGTGCAGAGTAGTTACATCAGAAGCTGCACAGGGAATGTGTGCGACTAGTACAAATCATGCCATGCTCAGCAACAGAGTCATGGGGATAACAATGGGCATCACAGACACCGCTGTGGACAGACAGGTGTGTGAGGGTGACTACCACTCAGATGTGGCTGTCTGTCGGACTTGGAGGTGACTGTGTGTCGCGGTCAGTAGGAGGACTGCCCCGGGGAGTGTGAGGAACATCTGTGGAAGAGACATCTCTGGCTTGGGAAGCTGGAGGGCTGCTTGGACCAGGTGGGGTGGTGGCACGGGGAGGTGGACTGATGCTGTGGTGAGACCCAGTGTGTGCAGGAGATTGTGGAGGGGTGCCTTTCCACTTCTTGGGGATCCTGAAAGGCTTCCCTGTCTGGGGACTAATGTGAACTGGTGTGGACACAACAGGTAACCCCACCACCAAACCTGCTCCTGGTGCTGACTCTGGGCCCCCTCTGGGGACATGCTGGATCCAGCTGTGCGCTTCCCTGGGGCTTGCCTCCGCCCTTCCAAACCCTGTCTACCATGTTTAGCCCCTACAGTGCCCCCTTGTGCCTGCTTCACAGGGCTCGGGATGGGAGTGGAGGTTGTGGGTGGATCAGCCATAGGGCCCTCATCCAGTGTAAGCCTTGCAGGTAACACCTCCTCAGTGGGCAGGGAAACTGTCTTCTTTGCTTTGCGAGCGGTCCTTGGGACAGGAGAGTCCTTGGCGGGGGATGACTCTGAGGCCTGTGACCCTGAGGCCTGTTTCTTGCCCCTCTGGCCCTTGGTGTCGCCTGACGGGCTTTTATCTCTGTGCTCTGGGGTGGTCTTAGTTTTCTGTGGGGATGGTGTCTGCGGCCTGGACCGTTTGGGCTGTTGCTGCTGCTGTGTGCTGCGTGTGCTGTATCTGGACTTTGGGGTCTGTTGAGCATTGTCACTGTCGTCAGAGGTGCACACTGACAGGACGGTGGACAAAGGGACAGGAGCTGCTCCCTGAGAATGTGCCTGTTGCAGGGCTGCCGTCACTGTTGAGGACAATGACTGCACAGTCCGGTGTAGCCCACCCACATCCGAATGTATGCCCTCCATGAAAGCTATCACCTGGCCCAACTTTTTATCGTGGTCTAGGAAGGCATTGAGGAGAGCTGTCTGCCCCACACACAGCTGGCGCAATAGCTCTACTGACTCAGCACTGAGGGCTGCAGGGCTGACATGGGCCGGGGCAGCAGTGCCTGGGGTGAAGGACACTCTTCCCTTTCGACTTGTGCGAACACGGGCAGCACCAGTGGAAGTAGATGGGAGGCTGGGCACTGGACGCTGTGTGGCGGAAGAGGAGGCAGAGTCCCCGTTCCCTGTGGCCCCCAACATGGATGCGTCACCGCTGGCGTCAGATGACGTAGAGCTTTGCGTCTCGGGTTGTGATTCCTCCAGCAGACTCCTGTCCCCCTCCTCGGCGCTGGTCACATCTGTGTCACTCTGCTCCGGTGCGGCTGTTGCACTGGATGCCTCACCGCTGGTGTCCGTCCCCTGTCCCTCAACGCACACGGGAGATGCTACATGGGAGAGAGATGTAGTGTTAGTGGAGTGGCACCAACTGAAGTAACATGTGCAAGTAAATCACCATTCAAGAAGATGTGTTATCCACGTTGCACATCACCCTGACTAAATATACATTGCCACCTCAATTATCAACCCAACAGTGCATGTAAAGAACAAATCCAGCCATAAGTGATCCCGGTGACTCACACAGCACACCATCCTGCCTGTGGCCCACTTCAGACACAGGCACAAAAATCTCTCTGACCACACAGGGTGCTGAGGATGGCAAGGATGAACACCACAACATGGTGTCAATTACGTACATGGATGGAGCAGTAGGGGAGCACACACACACAGACCACAACATAATAGCCCACAATGGCCATTAGCGCATGCCAGCCACCATGTTGCTTGCACGGGCACAAGTACTGTAGCACATTGTCCTCAGAAGTTGTAGCAGCTGAAATCTGCTGTCAGGCATTGCACGCATTGATTGAAACACACTCAGATTAGGCACACTGCCGTCAACATCAATATGAATTCACACAGTACCCCACTGCACAAGGTACCTGAATGCCACAGCTTTGAATGCAATGGCAATGCACATTGCGCAGATCACATCAGTGAGTACAGGTGGGACAAATGCATGTCAGATGCACCCAGCACAGACGCCACTTACAATCCACTGCATCACACTACCAACTTCACATAGCTCAGAGTTTGTCCAATCTGTGGACACATGCAGCCACTCCCTGCCAAAGCCACCCGTCAACAAATACTCACCCCTAGCTTGCTGCTGATGCTCCTTCAATTGTGCATCCAACTCAGGCTGTGTTACGGCCAAGATGCGGGCCATTAGTGGTGTCATGGTGCGTCGGGCCAACCTGCCGCTCCGAGGGAGCAGCCCCAGCGTCATCTCGGCCACGTTCTTGCTCAGCCGGCAGATGTCGTCCCACCTTTTATGACAGTGGCTGCGCCGTCGGTTTGACACACCCAGATCACGCACCTTGGAGGCAATGGCCCTCCACACGGCTTTACGCTGGTGGACTTTCAGCTGCAGGCATGGGAGACAAGAGGGGTAATACATCAGTGACACAGTGTATACTACCAAAATCTCTCAATACAGTGGCACGATACTCACTCATCCCAAATCAACAGATATGTGTAACAGAGCCAAGAATGCATGGCACATGGTACAACGGCATTGGAGAACCACACGTGAATCCATGAAGGTGGGAGGGTGGACACAGTACCTCTACATCCCATTCACATGCAGGATGCCAGCACATCAAGCAATGTGTAGTCTGCCCACATCTACTGTCCGCTGTTAGCTAGAGCAACACATAGATTAGATAGCAACACATGGTTGTTGGTGGACTCACTGTGTCCAACACTGCGCAGCCCCCAATGTCCTAGCCCTGTGAATGGCTCACTGTGTCATGGAGCTCACATACAGTGACATCAACTCTCATACACACACCCTTGTCACAAGGCTTGTCGTGTGCAATCTACAGGGCTGAGATGGCTCTTTGATGAAGATGTGTGAACAAAAGACACATGGAACACACTGTACATGCAGTGATGTGTACTTGTGGGATTGGGCGGCGACTGTGCAGGCCAGGTGGGCTGACACTGAGAGGGACATTTGGGACCCACACAGCCATTCACACAAGCAATCACTGGCCTGACTCCTGCATTACCAATTTGCTGCTTCACTGTATGGCTGACAGGACAATACATGTCCCTCAAATCTGGATGGGCATGCAGGGAAACGTGTGAAAGAGGCTACACAGCCCTTCCCCCTGGAGAAAACATGCTAGGCAGTGCATGTCAGAGCCCCACACTCACTGACACATACTGCAGCACCTCCACCTCACGTGTGCCCCCCTGCACTCTCACTCACACTGTTGGAGACTTACCACGACATTAGGGGCACCATAGAGCCTTGGGTACTGTGCAAGCACCCCGTCCACCAGGACCTCCAGCTCCTCGCTGGTGAAGGGACTGGCCCGGATCTTCTGTGTCCTCGACATCACTGTGGACAGGTGGCAGCAGCAGCAGGTGGAGTTCAGGGGTGGCAGGCAGCAGTCCCTGGAGACAGCAGCAGCAGGTGGAGGGTGGCAGGCAGCAGTCCCTGGAGACAGCAGCAGCAGGTGGAGGGTGGCAGGCAGCAGTCCCTGGAGGCAGCAGCAGCAGGTGGAGGGTGGCAGGCAGCAGTCCCTGGAGACAGCAGCAGCAGGTGGAGGGTGGCAGGCAGCAGTCCCTGGAGGCAGCAGCAGCAGTTGGAGGGTGGCAGGCAGCAGTCCCTGGAGACAGCAGCAGCAGGTGGAGGGTGGCAGGCAGCAGTCCCTGGAGGCAGCAGCAGCAGGTGAGGGGTGTCAGGCAGCAGTCCCTGGTAGCAGTGGAAATGTGGGGCACCCTCCCACACATATATAGGCCCCTGGGGCTGTGTCAGTGGTCCCACGCCGCTGCAATTGGTGTACCAGGTCTGCTATTTTTACAATCATCCAATGTCCGCCTCCGCGGTGGCGGTGCACGCCTACCGCGATTTTCAGATCCATATGAAGCAACCGCTACTGTGCGTCCCATTGGCTGCAAGGGCATGGACCATGGCGGTGACACACCGCAGGGGCCAGGCGCGCGCTACCGCGGTGGTGCATCTTTTGAATGCTTCCAATGACCGGCTCCGCGGTTGCGGAACACGCCTACCGCTATTTTCAAAATTGCATCAGGCTACCGCGAGGGTGCTTCCCATTGCCTGCCAGGGCATGGTCCATGGCGGTGACAGTCCGCAGGGGCCAGGCGGTAGGCACCGCCAGATGGGTGCCATACAGTGCCTGTAGTGACCGTGAGCTGGGTAGCGGTGCATGCCAACCGCCATTTACACATGTAGGTATGGCTGAGACTACCGCGATCGTGTCTGGGATATTGGCGGTGACAGTCCGCAGGGGCCAGGCGGTAGGCACCGCCAGATGGGTGCCATACAGTGCCTGTAGTGACCGTGAGCTGGGTAGCGGTGCATGCCAACCGCCATTTACACATGTAGGTATGGCTGAGACTACCGCGATCGTGTCTGGGATATTGGCGGTGACAGTCCGCAGGGGCCAGGCGGTAGGCACCGCCAGATGGGTGCCATACAGTGCCTGTAGTGACCGTGAGCTGGGTAGCGGTGCATGCCAACCGCCATTTACACATGTAGGTATGGCTGAGACTACCGCGATCGTGTCTGGGGTATTGGCGGTGACAGTCCACAGGGGCCAGGTGGTAGGCACCGCCAGATGGGTGCCATACAGTGCCTGTAGTGACCGTGAGCTGGGTAGCGGTGCATGCCAACCGCTATTTCCACATGTAGGTATGGCTGAGACTAGCGTGATCGTGTCTGGGATATTGGCGGTAACAGTCCCCAGGGGCCAGGCGGTAGGCACCGCCAGATTGGTGCCATACAGTGCCTGTAGTGACCGTGAGCTGGGTAGCGGTGCATGCCATCCGCCATTTACACATGTAGGTATGGCTGAGACTACCGCGATCGTGTCTGGGGTATTGGCGGTGACAGTCCGCAGGGGCCAGGCGGTAGGCACCGCCAGATGGGTGCCATACAGTGCCTGTAGTGACCGTCAGTGGACTTGCGGAGCAGGTTTGCTGCACATATGGAGTCATCCAGCTCTATCCATAGCCCAACATGAACAGTGCCCAGTGTCTCCAACATTGAAGGACCCTCATGAGGCCAACATTACGAATGGGACATTTAACTCCATGTCACCTACACATGCCATATATGTGTATGTGATAAATTGCATTGACACATACACACGCACATGTCACATGTGATGTGTAAGGGCATGTAGACTGTACAGTTTTTGTGTTGCATAGCATATGTAGATAATGGTCAATGTGTGTAGGTGCAATGTAACGCACAATGCTGTCTCATTGTGTGAACTAGGGGCATCATTGACTGTCACATTGTCTACTGCACATGCACACACGTGTTCACCACGCTCAGCCTGTGGTCAGTGTGTACTTGATGTGTGCCATGTGCAACCTGTGTTGGGAGGTGTATCATGGACAGCAGCACGGTGTGCTAGGGTAGTATTGTGGTTTGACACATATGCTGGGGGTAATACTCACAGGTGTGCGCACACATGTGGTTCCATATCCCACTGTGCATGCCAATGAGCAGGAGGTGTGCACAGATCATTGCTGCGGGTAAGGGGACAAGTGTACGAGTAGTGTGCCTGATGTGTACCGACTTGTGCAGTGCTCTGTTGGTTGATGGTGCAGTCTGTAACATTTGGCAATGTGTCTGTAGAAATGTGAAATGTCCTGTACATCTCATGGTGTGTTTCATTGACATATGTGCACTTTCATCTGACCTAGGAGGAGGCCCAATATCCATCGTCCATTCACAGTGCTGGCTGACATGGAGAATGAAGAGATCATCCGCAAATTCAGGCTGGATAGAGTTTCCCTACAAAACCTATGTGCCATGTTGGAGCCCCACCTGCAGCCACGTCGCACATATCCAACAGCTTTCACTGCGACTTCAAAGGTGATGGCGTGCCTGCATTTCTTTGCGACAGGCTCATTCCAGCACACGGTAGCAAGCGCAGGTGGGATGTCACAACCGATGTTCAGCATGGTGCTGAGGGATGTACTGTCAGCTATGATGAACTACAAGGACAGATACATTCATTTCCCCAGGGTGCCAGAGTTGGTGGCTGTGAAGGGAGATTTTTATGCCCTTGGACACATCCCCCATGTCGTTGGTGCCATTGATTGCACACATGTTGGGCTTGTGCCACCACAGGCACGTGAGCAAGTTTACAGAAATCGGAAGCATTACCACTCGGTAAATGTTCAAGTGGTGTGCCAGGCGGACATGATCATCTCCCACGTGTGTGCCAGGTATCCCGGGTCAGCCCATGATTCGCACATCATGCGCAGCAGCATCGTCCCGCAGCTGATGGCCAATCTGCTTCCTGAGCGTGCATGGCTTGTGGGTGAGTATGCATAGTGGAGTAGCGTGGTGTGTGTGTGACATGCTGTCCTGTGGCATTGTGGAACATCAAGGTTAATCTGTGTTTCTCACACCCAGGTGACTCTGCATATCCTAACCGTCCGTGGTTGCTGAGCCCACTGCGGAATCCTGTGACAGCAGCTGATGTGCGATATAATGATGCCCATGGGAGGACACGGCGTGTAATAGAGCGTACATTTGGTCTCCTAAAGTCACGATTTCGCTGCCTGGACCGTACCGGAGGTGCCCTGATGTACTCGCCAAGGAAGGTGTGTCAGATAGTCGTGGCATGCTGCATGCTCCACAACCTGGCCATTCGCAAGGCAATACCCCTGATCCTGGATGATGATGAGCAGCCAAGGCCCCCGCCTGCAAACCAACCCGGGTCCAGTGACGAGGACAGTGGAGAGGAGGAAGGTGTTGACATGCGTCAACAGCTCATCAACCGCTACTTCACTTGAAGGTGAGTGACGATGTAGGAGGGACACATGGTCTGATGGTGTTGCAGTTGCTGTGAGGGTGTATGTGAGCTTGGTGACTGCAGCCTTGTGTTCACTCATTGCTGGTTGGCAATGTTTGTGGGATAGGGTAGTTTGACACAGATACAGGATGTCTCTATGGCGACTGTTGCTCTGTGTAATGTGTGAAGATTGGAGTACCTTGTTGACAAGTGTTGTGTGATGTGTGTGATGCCACACCAAAACAAGTGACTCTTGTTCTAATGTTTTTCCTAGGTCCCTTCAGCCTCTCCTTGCCTACCTACATTCCATTTCCCTGGGACATTTACATCACGGTGAAGGTTGCACATCCTGTATTAAAGACGGAGCAGACACAACAACATGTGTGTAAGGTGTATTTATTTACAATTGTGACATGTGAGGGTCGAGAAAATGTACATGGGGGGAAATTTGAAGAAATGAGTTGACGGTCATGGTAGATGAGATAATTGAGTAGTCACCACAGTGATGTGGAGACCCAGTCCAACAGACAGATGCCATTCACATGGCAGTGTGGGGAAGGATAGTCCAAAAGGTAAATGCAGTGGTGCAGTGGTCTGCCATCATGGCTGGCTCCGGGACTTGCCTTTGGCAGGTGCTTTGGCACGTGATGCCTCCTGGCCTTTCCTTGGACGGCCCCTTTTGCGCTTGACTGGAAGGGCCAGTGCTCCAGGGGCAGTGGTGTCTGAGGACTCACCCCCCTCTGTGGACGCAGGGGAGGATGATGAACTGTCATCCTGCTGCCCATCAGGGGAGGCGGAGGTGTTGAATGTTGCGCTGGCCTGTCCCTCAGAACCGCCACTAGCTGCCCCAAGAGGTCCACAATTTGTCCCATGCGGGTGTCCATGGACCTCATCAGCAGGAGGAGCTCCCGAGAATCTTCCTCAGACCGGCCCATTCGTCCCTGGGCCTGTTCGTATGCCCCAAGGACTCTGTTGATGTGGGACAGGGCTTCCGTCCCAGGCTCAGTTCCCCTCTGCATGACCCTGCCCCTCCCACCTACACTGCTGCCACGGGCCTGTTGGCTCCCCACATTGCTCCGCTGCATCCTCTCCCTGGCCTCCTCAGTAGATGTCGTGGGGTGCTCATCACCTGGGGCAGGGAGGGTGTTGCGGGAAGCTGTGGTGGGGGTGGGGGCGGTGGTGGTAGTGGTTCACACCCAGGCCGTGACAACAGCTGTCTGGGGAAGGTCATGGGTTGCAGCAGATGTGGTTGTGGGGACAATGGGTGCCTGGGACTGGTTGCAGCCTGCCACACCAGATGGCCTGGCTTGGGGCGCCTCATCCAAGGAATCCAGGGAGTCTTCATCCAGTAGTCTCTGTTCCGGGGTGGGGGACTGGCTCTGCAGGTTGGTGGTGTCGTCCTCTGCAGTGAGTTCTTGGTCACCTGTGGGTCAGATGAGAAATGGTCATTGTGTTGCAACCAGCAAAGTTTCTGTTCGCACTGTTACATCAACTGTTTGTACATCCAGCAGTTGTTCACTGATCTAATTTGCAGTTACCGACATCCAGTGATGCATTACAAGCTGTTGAGGTACATGCATTACTTGTCCATATTGGGAGTTGGCAAGACATGACATGCACAATTTACATATTTTACATTGACAGGTTCATGTTGGCATCTAGTGAGTGTTAAATCATATGTGATCCAGTTACGCATGTATGTCACTTGTTGTGCCCTTGCAGCCGTTTACTCTGCACATTGGGTGAACATTGTAGTTGCATCCATACCTTTGGCATGTGGTGTACATATCTGTATTTGCACTTCCAGCCATGCTTTCTTTGCTTTCATTTGGTCCTTGCTGGTCTGGACCCCTGCCATTTTCAGATGGCATGCAGTGGTGTGCAGGGTTGTGCACTGAGTTACATCTACATGTGGATCTGAATGTCACACTTTGGTTGCTGTCATGGTTTCATTTGCTTAGGTGTGTGCACACTATAGTGGCCAATGCTATCTGGGTGTGCAGTTGTGCAATGTGAGGCCTGGTGTCCTATGCCACCATGCTTGTCGTGAAGCATATCTGGCTGCATGTAGTGGCTGGTGATATGTTCTGTTTGCTGTTTTTTGCTTGTATTTGTGAGACCTCACTGTGTGTGTGTGAGGAAGGCTTCCATCTTGGTCCAGTGTGGGACAAGTCAGCATGATATGTCTACCTACCAGTGATTTGGAAGTGGACAGTGCAATGACTGACACATGCATCTTAGTGCGAGGGTGTAATCAGTCTTGGGGGCTAGAGCTCATGTGGGCTTGTGTGAGTTGTTGTGCAAGCTTCCCACCCCCACACACCCCGACCTGTGAGATGCGGTTAGCTACCTGTTAGTTGAGTGGGTAGCATACAATGCCTGCCACATGATTCTGATTGGGGGTGGAGTGGCCCATCCTACTCAGGGGTGGGACAGCATGCATGGTGGGATTTGTGGGACAATTTGCCAACCCCACAACACCGTCTCCGTGTGAAGATGGCTACCTACCGGTTGAGGTGAAGGTGAGCAATGACATGGCTATGTGACTTAAGAGTCATTCTTGGGAGGAACGTGCCTGTGGAGAGCAGAAGGTGTGTGTGGGTTTCAGTACCCAAACTTTTCACATCACATTAGGGCATGGGGTGTAGCCCCACCATCACTGTTGTCCCAACTATCTGGGTGTAGGGTTCACTCCCCAACATTTGCAGCCACATTAGGGCATGGGGTATAGCCCCCCATCACTGTTGTCCCCAACTATCTGGGTGTGGGGTTCACTCCCCCAACATTTGCAGGCAAAATAGGGCATGGGGTATATCCCCCATCACTGTTGTCCCAACTATCTGGGTGTGGGGTTCACTCCCCCAACATTTGCAGGCAAAATAGGGCATGGGGTATATCCCCCCATCACTGTTGTCCCAAGTATCTGGGTGTGGGGTTCACTCCCCCAACATTTGCAGCCACATTAGGGAATGGGGTATAGCCCCCCATCACTGTTGTCCCAACTATCTGGATGTGGGGTTCACTCCCCCAACATTTGCAGCCACATTAGGGCATGGGGTATATCCCCCCATCACTGTTGTCCCAACTATCTGGGTGTGGGGTTCACTCCCCCAACATTTGCAGGCAAAATAGGGCATGGGGTATATCCCCCCTTCACTGTTGTCCCAACTATCTGGGTGTGGGGTTCACACCCCCAACATTTGCAGGCAAAATAGGGCAAGGGGGATATCCCCCCCATCACTGTTGTCCCAAGTATCTGGGTGTGGGGTTCACTCCCCCAACATTTGCAGCCACATTAGGGCATGGGGTATAGCCCCCCCATCACTGTTGTCCCAACTATCTGGGTGTGGGGTTCACTCCCCCAACATTTGCAGGCAAAATAGGGCATGGGGTATATCCCCCCATCACTCTTGTCCCAAGTATCTGGGTGTGGGGTCCACACCCCCAACATTTGAAGGCACAATAGGGCATGGGGTATAGGCTCCTATCACTGTGGTGACATACAGCAGGTTGAACATCTCACCCAGCAAACATTTCCACACTATCATGGTTTCATGGTATTTATGGACCTGTGAACATGAGCAAAGTACTGGTGATGCAGTTGTTCCGGGGCATCCATACACTTACATGTTGTCATCAACAGTGGTGTGGGTGTAAGATACAGTCAGCCATGTGCAGACAATGTGTGCTTTTGGGGCCAGACTATACCAGCACTGTTCAGACAGACAGTGTGAGATGTGACCATTGTCAATGCATACACACATTGCTGGTCCCAAGCAGACACATTTGTGCATTTTAGTCAGACAAAGTACTCTTGTTATGCAATTCAGTGCAGCACTGTGGCTGCTGGGTCTGTTGCAAGACAGTTGGGATGTGCATAGTTTAGCAGTGTGAGTCCCAGGTCCAGTGGAGTTTTTGGTAATCTGCACTTCCACTGTTTACATTGCAACACTGTGGTATGACATGGGTGATTAGCACATTGACAACCAACCTGCCAGACACTGCTGCAGGGAAGCATGATCGGTGTTAGTGTTGCAGTGTGTGATGCCTGGCACAGTAGACACAATGTGGGTAAGTTTTGCACTGAGACTTGTGCATGCTGAGTACAATACGACTGTTTAGCATGATTTGTGTAAGTGACTGTGGACAAAGTGGTATGGTGTGATGTGCGGGGGAACAAACGTCACATGCCTATGAGTGGGACAAGTGCTCCATCATGCTGAACTGTTGAAGAAGTGGGCCTGTTGTGGGTTGTACTGCAGTGTCACCAATTACACACACCACTCCCAGTTGAAATGGTTACCTACCAGTAAGTTTGATGAGTCACATTCAATATCTGCCACATGGTTGTGGTTGTGGGGAGTGCTCCATCTTGCGCAGCTGTAGGACAAGGGGGCCTGGTGGGAGTTGTAGTGCAGACTTCCAAACCACCCACACACCTCCCTGTGAGGATGGCTACCTACCTGTTAGGTTAAGGTGAGCAATGCAATGGCTGCCACATGGGGGGGGGTCAGGGCTCCATCTTGCGCAGCTGTAGGACAAGGGGGCCTGGTGGGAGTTGTAGTGCAGACTTCCAAACCACCCACACACCTCCCTGTGAGGATGGCTACCTACCTGTTAGGTTAAGGTGAGCAATGCAATGGCTGCCACATGGGGGTGGTCAGGGCTCCATCTTGCGCAGCTGTAGGACAAGGGGGCCTGGTGGGAGTTGTAGTGCAGACTTCCAAACCACCCACAGACCTCCCTGTGAGGATGGCTACCTACCTGTTAGGTTAAGGTGAGCAATGCAATGGCTGCCACATGGGGGGGGTCAGGGCTCCATCTTGCGCAGCTGTAGGACAAGGGGGCCTGGTGGGAGTTGTAGTGCAGACTTCCAAACCACCCACACACCTCCCTGTGAGGATGGCTACCTACCTGTTAGGTTAAGGTGAGCAATGCAATGGCTGCCACATGGGGGAAGGGGTCAGGGCTCCATCTTGTGCAGTTGTAGGACAAGGGGGCCTGGTGGGAGTTGTAGTGCTGGCAGCATGTACACATGTACCCATGGTGATGTTTGTAGCTACCTTTGAGGTGAACCTGAGGGACTGTTGGATTAATGTGTGAGAGATGTGTTGGTGAGAGTGTGGTGCACATGACTGCATTTGTACCTAGGAGGTATAGCTTAGTAGTGGTGCAAGACAGTACATATCAGTGTGATGTTAGGCATTTGTTTGTACTTACCAGCCTCCACTCCCCCGGGTATTCCTGTGAGACTCTCTGGATGCAGTATGCCAAGCACCTTCTCCTCCCATTCGGTGAATGTTTTGGGTGGAACGGGAGGGCCACTGCCTGTCCTGTGAGCCAGCTCATGGTTCTTGGCTCTCTTCTTCTTGACCACTGCCTTCAGATCGTGCCAGCGCTTCACAATTTCATTTCTATTGCGTGGCACGGTCCCTACTGCATTTACCTTATCTACTATCCTTCTCCACATTAGCGTTCTTGTGGCTACTGGTGTCTGTTGGACCAGGTTACCAAACAATTGGGGTTCTACCCTGATTATCTCATCTACCAGTACCCTCAACTCACTCTCAGTGAATTTGGGCATTTTCTGTGGTGACATGGTGTGTGATGTGCCAAGGTGTTTGAGGTGCAAGTGTTGAAGTGGTGGTGGTGGTGGTGATGTGTATGGTGTGTGATGTGCAAAGGGGTTAGAGGTGCAGGTGTAGAAGTGGTGGTGGTGGTGGTGGTGATGTGTGTGTGTGTTGTGCAGATTTGCCTCTCCTGTCAGCTGTGGTGTATGTCCCTTCAGTTCTGGAGTTTTGCAAAGGATTGTGGTCTGGTAGGGGGCTGGATTTATACTGGACTACGTGGGTGTGTCAGGATCGGGTATTGGTTGCAGGTGTGGTGTGTGTGTCGTCCTGGGATTTGTAGTTTTTGAGATTACCATGGGGGTGTGTCTTTGGGCTGTGTTAGGTGTTTTTGGGTGCATGACTTGTTTGCGTGGTGCACTTTGTGGGCATGTTGTGTGTATTTTTTTCAACCGCCATTTTTTTCACGGAGCGTACGCAGCGGTGGCTATGCTATGGCGCTTCCGCGGACTCTCTCATTCCTCACTATTGTCGACGGCGGCGGTCGGAAACAGCGCTCTGCACCGCGGCCATGTCGGGGATATCATAATTTCCATGGCGGTGTCTCCGCTGTGATTGCGGTGGTTTGGGCTGTTTTCCGCCGCAAATCCGAATGCCGCGGACAGGTTTTGGCCTTCTCCGCACGCGACGGGCGGTTTCTCGGGTCTCCTTTCCGCCGCGGTTGGATTTTTACCGCCGTGGATCCTAATCAGGCCGTCGGTTTTCCCGCGGTAGCGGCGGGCGGTGAGTTTCCGCTACCATGGCGGTCGGGTTGCTTTTCCGACCGCCATTTCTGCGGCATAAATATAGGTCAGATCCGAGGACTTGGGATTGTCCTTTAGAATCCATAAAGTGGGATACAATTTTAAAGATCTCCTTTGGGCTGTTATTGGCAGCACTTATTATGTAGAAGATACTATGTGCCATTGGTTCACTGACATAGCGCCTTTATTGGTTTTTCCCGAAAGTGAGGGTATGGGGAGTTCTAACAACCCATGAAGGTCAGAGATAATCCCTTTTTGCCAAGATCTAACCAAGGGAGAATGTCCCATGGATTCTTTCACCATACGCCTAGGGAAATACCAGGCTAACGGCATTAGGAAATGATCCCACCAGATAACCTCCACCGGAGTTTCCATGGTGACGGAAGTATTAGATAAAATCAGATCAGTAGTGTGCCCCGTATTCACAAATTGCAGAATAGTTTTGCATCTCCGACAGACTTACAGGTGGAAGTGATGAGATCCCGAAGTTCCACAGAGGTGTATCTAAATCACATGGAACTTTCTAAGAACAAACCTCCATAGTGGCATGCGCTGGCTGCGGAAGGGACGTGAACTGGTGCAGGTGGGCTTGACTTTTTTTTATAGGCAGAGCTCATGAGCGTCTGCAAAACACTAGAGCGCTGCCTGACAAAGGTGACCAGGAAGGGAAAACAAGAAGTGGAAATCTCTAAAACAGATTAAAACTATTTTATGTAAGAACTTTGCAAGAAAAATTAAAAATAGTACCCTGTACACAATATGGACTGCCCAAAAGTGCAAATTAATCGTGCCCCAACAGAGCGCCAGCACAGTATTCCAGAGCGCCAGCACAGCATTCCCCCAGCGTGAGTACAACACAGTTACCACACCCACACCACAGCCGTTGTTTTATAGGCAGAGCTCATAAGCATCTGAAAAACACTAGAAGGCTGCCTGACAAAGATGGCACCTCTAGGAGTTACCGGGAAGGGAAAACAGGAAGTGGATATCTCTAAAACAGATTAAAACAATTTTATACAAGACCTTTGCAAGAAAAAATTTAAATAGTACCCTGTACACAACAGGAACTGCCCAAAAGTGCAAATTAATCGTGCCCCAGCAGAGCTCCACCAGATTATTTCTCCCAGCCTGAGTACTACACAGTTACCGCCGTTTTGTTATAGGAAGAGCTCATGAGCGTCTGCAAACACTAGAGCGCAGCCTGACAAAGATGGCGCCTCGAGGAGTGACCAGGAAGGGAAAACAGGAAGTGGATACCTCTAAAACAGATTAAATCAATTTCATGCGAGAACTTTCCAAGAAAAATTAAAATTAGTACCCTGTATGCAACAGGGACTTACCAAAAGTGCAAATTAATTGTGCCCCAACAGAGCGCCAAAAGAGTATTTCACCCGCCCTCAGGACAACACGTTATGTTATGCTACTTTATGTTATGTTATGTTATGTTATGTTACTTTATGTTATGTTACTTTATGTTATCAAGTGGACTACTATTCAGTCAGGCTACATCAATAAATAGGATGTGCAGTGGCAGAAAGTAGGGGATTTAGGTGAAACAGCACTGTGTACTTCCAAAATAAATACAAAAGTGCTTCATGATAAACTACATTTGCAATAATCATTTTTGGCTAGCATAACATTAAATTCTAAATTAACCACAAAAAGCAGCCCTAATTTTAGAATAGGATGTTCTTTTCAATAAAATGTCTATATAAAATGTTAAAGACTGCAGTTTCATGATCAGACCTGGCAGAGCACATTTACTCTGTGTCCTTGGTTGCATGTCAGTTGTAAATGTTGTGGAAAGATGGACCTGGAATGTATAAATGCAAATTGAGATGGTTGGGAAGAAGTTGAGATGTTTGCACATTTGCATGCAACAGTACAGATAGCAAAGCAGCAGAGGAAATGGATGCTGCATTTGCACAACAAAATATTTGTACATACCCATGCCTAATAGCAAGAAGTTTACTATCTTGCAAATTGTTTCTTTTGCCTCTCCTAGCACACTGTTCTGACAAAGTAAAGGCCCTGATGTGGCTACTCTCCCCTACCTGCATGTGCTGCTCCTACACAGAATGTGTTTGACTTGCCACTCTATTTTTAGGTCTTGTCTACAGCTTTAGCTTATTCAATGACTTTCTTCCCTATCCTTATGTTTGTCCCACCGAAAGAACATTTCAGTCTTGACGTGTTTTATTTGGATGTGTTGCATTCTTCCACTGCTGAAGCCAGGAATGCATTACAGTGCATGATGGACTACTTTCTCTACATTTCTCCCCTTGTTCCCCCACCAGCCCCTCCCTTGCCTCCCCTACTTTTTTCATTTAACATTGTGCAAATGAGCTCTCCCCTACTCCTGCTTGCCACCACTGCTCTGTCTGCTGTCCACCCCTGATGCAGTGGTGAGCTGTCATCGTTGAATGGTTTTTCAACCATTTCAAGGTGGCTGCTAATGCGATAGCATATGTGCACATACTCGCATGCATGTTGGCCTTCCTGGAATGCTCTTTCTTAAGCTTTGTGAAAAAGCATTCCAACATGGTGGGCCTGCATGGATGAGCACTCATTGCCACTATTTTAAAATACTTTCATGAAGCTTAGGAAAAGGACTCCAAGAAGGCAATTGTGTATGCGCACTATTACTACCTGGCCACTACACAACCAGCCTCTGGAAGCTTAACAGACTCAAGGAGCCCAGCAGCAGAGGTGGTAGTACCAAACGTCTGGTGCACTACCAAGGGGCGCAAGCTTTATAGACTAAAGGGGCCCAAGGGTCTACCATTGCCTGCCCGGTACATCACCAACGGTGCAAGCTTCATAGCTGTGAATGGCCCTGCGGAGGTATAAGATGGCACCACCAAGCTACCACCCACCCGGCATACCAACATGGGTCAAGCTTCACAGACTGAAAAGAACTTAGAACTAGCTGTGCAATGGTCACAGTGTACAGGTGAAGGCTGTGCATAACGGAGGCTATATGCCTGTGAAGGGTGGGACACCAGGCCTGACAAGATACCAGGCCCTGCAATCCACCCCTGCTGTCCATGGCCAAGGGCTGTCTGCAATAGAGGTCAAAAAGCCACAGTGGGTGGGACACATGGCCTTGCACCCTACCCATGCCGTGTATAGCTTTGAAACCATTGGTCTCACCCCCACTGCAGACAATCAAAAGCCATTCACATTGAATATGAATATAAAACCACAGTGAAGTTAGGGATAGGTTTGCTCATAACACCATAAAATTTGTTTAAAAACCTTGAAAATCAATTGAAAAAAACATATTTAGAGTGCAGTTATGATTACAAAACAAAACATAAAAACTATGGAATTTCTCCAGTGATGGTTCAGTAAACTATAACTTGCCCTCCTGTTTTGCACAGCTTATGGCTTCACATATTAAGTCACTCATGACATGTTAAATGGCATCATCCATAGCACTGCTATTCTAATTATTCCATGAACCATCACAAAATAGGAAAAAAGGAGCTATGGACATATACAGTATAGGATTACTGTTGGTAGAGGGACAGTTGCATGAGTAGGACATAGGCTTTCATATGGATGCAGCTTCGACTGCACATGGCGAACATTGTAACCTGAAGGGATTGCCAACCCAGAAAGCTTTGGGGGCAGGCAGTAACCTCTGCTGCACAGGGTAAAGGCCATGAGCGTCTGGTGTTGCTTGCTGAGAGATGTTTCCGTGTAGGTTTTGGCTTAGAGACAAAATCTGTTGCCTATCATATTGGAGTAAAGTCAAAGGTTGTGTGTGCCAATGCATGTCCATGTTATATATTCAATACCAAATACTACAGACAAAGACTGTGTAAAGTGGGGGGTTATTAGCTATGAGTGGTTGGGTGAAGGACTTGAAGCTTATACTTTCACATGGCTCAAGGATGCACACTGCAGGGGTGAGCCACTCAGAGACGGTTTTGTTCATGGTATAGGTGTAAACGTGGACATAAGTCTTAACTCCTTTGTGTACAGATTTACTGATTTTATTGTAGACTTACCATCCTCTGAGGGTTGCACTCCTATATTGCTTCCCGTGGATTATTTCACTAAGATGACTCATTTTACATCTTTAGCCAAAATTCCTAATGCCACCTAAATAGCAAATGTATATTTTTCTCACCTTTTCAACTTCATGGAAACTTATAGAGTTCTTTCATCTGGTTGTCATCCACAGACAAATGGGTAAACGGAAAGGTTAAATCAAATTTTGGAAACCTATTAATGCAGGTTTGTCAACGACTCACAAACTAATTAGAAATCCCTGCTTCCAACAGTTGAGTTTAATTATAATAATCCTTCAAGTTCTACTTTTGTCTTTAGTCAATTTTTTGCATCTTACAGATTTCATCCTTGAGACTTTTCATCTCTTTTCCTTTTTAATATATCTGTTCCAGCTGTCCAAGGTATCTTATAAATACTATCTACATCCAACAAACAATTGTTAATTAATGTAGAAAAGGCTCAAAATGTACAGTATAGGCAGATCCATTAACATCAAGAACCCACACCAAACTGTAGAACTGTAGGAATAAACTTTGGCTCTCTTTTAAACACCTTCCTTTTTCAATTTGCTGTTAAGAAATAACTCCATAATTCGATGGATCATTTTTCTCGTATTATAAATCCAGTGACTGTTAGGTTGCAATTGCCACCCTTGTAGAAGGTTCATCCTTTCATTCATGTTTCTTGTTTAAAATCTGACACTTCGACTAAACCTTTGAAAAGGAAGAGAAAAATTCCCCTCACCTATTAGTGTCAATGGTCAAGAAGAGTGTGAAAACAATGATACATGTGATTCTCACATTCATCTGTATATTTTTCCATTTGTTATAGACTGGGAGAGATATTGTCCTACTGAAATATCGTGGCACACTGCTTTTCAGAATAATGCTCCTCATTTGAGTCAACTTTTTTTTCACTGAAATCTAGGCAAACTTGGTCACCCGGGGAGAGGGAGAGGTTGCAGTGCTGGTAAGAAAACTTAAAGAAGAAGGCATTTTGTAAAATGTTATTCCTGAACTTAGGTGTTGGCGTATTTGCCTGTTCCTTGAAAGCCTTGAGTGCCAGCGTCTCATGATATGACAGCATTGGCTTGAAGTCATACGGTACGCATTTTCTCACATGCAGTGAGGTGTGGTTGCTTGAACCCGATCTCATATGTTCTTTTTTCTGATGGTCTCTTCTTTGTTGCACACTGCAGGTGGCCTTAGCTCTTAGGAAAGTGTGATTCGGAACCTTTCCTTTACTAATCCTTTGCTTCAGTGCCAGGAATTACTATGGGGTTACTTTATTTTTTATACATATCTCTGACATTTCCTTCCCATTCCAATATGGAGGTGAACTCCAGCCTGTTATTTTCTATTTCATGTTCCAGGTCAAATACTTAGCAGCATATAAAGGGAAACAGTGAATTGGACTGGTTGCATTGTTGTTCTTCCAGCTTGTGGCTCACTCCAGAAGGCACCTGTCCTCCTCTTCTTCGTGCTACCTCCTGCTGTTTCTGTTTACCGCCTGCCATTCTTGGATGGTTCTTGCTGACTTCAGATTTTGTCACTCTAAGAAACTGAAGTTTTCTTCAGTCTGCTTATAAATTCTTTCATTCTAGTTTCAGTGTTGGAATTTGAAGGACACAGCCTCATCTGTGAGACAAGAGGCTACACTATCAATCTAGGCCTAATAAACAATTACATTACACAAAATCGGGGTTTATCAGTGAAGTAACCAAAGCCCTTGCCTACTAGTGTAATCTATAGGAACACATGTTAGAAAATTGCTGTCATCTGGGTTTTGCACATTGTATTAACAATCCACCCAAAATAGTCTTTTGGCTTTAAATATATACTTTTCGCAATAAATATTGCAGGCCTATTGTCTTTATCATAGCTTTTCATAATAAACGGATAAGATCCATGGCATCTGAGCAAACTATTTCCCGATGAACCAATTAAGCTTACAACTTTGATCATTGGGTTGTCACTATAACCAACTAAGGCCTACCAAATTGAGCATAATTTGTGTAATAGTATGTGGAAAAATGGAAAATGTACAAAAACCTGCTAATAAAAAGCGATGTTTAAAATCAGCTCGGAAAGGAAAAGGAGTATGTGAAATTCAAAGTACTATAAGAAAACAACTAGTTCAGCAAGAAGACAGGATCAATTTAAGGAAATAAGAGTGAGAGTGTGTCATAGTAGGGTAATGCAGAATTTGGTATCAAACATGAAGCATTATAAGAGGAGAAGGAAACACCGAAGCAAAAACAACATATTGAGAGTGTAGTTGTAAAGTATTTGCTATGAAGCAGAAACTATTTATTTTGGTACTGAAGGGAATGAGAACACTGACAAAATAGTGTTGATTATGAACAGAAAAAGCCAGAAAAAAAAGTATTAATAAAAATAATTTTGGTAAAATCTTCAGAGAATGGAAGCATGCGTCTAGTACTGAGCCTTTCTTTAATGAAGAAAGCTAATTGCAAGAGAACACATTAGTGCATGCAGTTGAAACAATTGGTCGATGCTATGAGGTAAAAGATGGTACTCCCATTTCAAAAGAAGAGGCGGTTCCTAGAAATGTAGAGGAAATGATAGCTGAAGAGGTACAAGGAAGGTGTAGGCATGCCCCTGTGTATAAATGGGAGTGTAGCAGTATTTGTAGTGTTCACTAGGATATATTGAGACATTTTCTATGTCATTTTCCAGGAAAAAGTGTGAAGCAGAAAAATGCAGTGTTGTAAGGATTAGATCTGTACAAAGTAAGGAAATATACTAATTTACAAGGACATTCACTGTTGTGTCTGTCCAAGAAAGTGTGCACAAACACCTTTCATCATTTCCGAATGTTTGCTGTTCATCATTCAAAATGCGAAATTTAGTTAGAAGACTGTATGTACTTTGTAAAACGTCCAGCATTGTGTTTAGGAGAAATGAACAAAGCACTTTTTATGGCACAGTATCAGAGGTTGAAAAAGTCTGTGATGATATACAATTCTGTTTCTTTGGTCCTGAAGTAGAGTCTGGGGAAAATGAGGAGCTGGTATGTCCAGGTGTAGAGGAAGAGAACACCGATGTTAGTACTGATAACTTTGCACGAGAAATAGCAAAGTTTAATACACTTTCTACAGAGAAACCAATCTATGTTTGTATATGTTGTCAGCGCACTCACTTCAAAGGCCCAAACACAAAATGTTAATATATTATGATAAAGTGAGCAGGAAAACATAGAAAAGTGGCTAGAATTCGCTCTGTATTTATTTGTGGAGGAACACTCTTTTTCAGCAGAAGTGTACAACGGTTGCCATTGAAATCCTGTAAGTAGGAAGATCAACATGTGGGCAGTGCCGAAGCCCCTCCCTCAATAGTGCTTCATAACGCTTTTTTTTCTGTTGATCACATAAAGTATGACGACAGCTGCGCTGTCAAACCAGACCTAAAAATCTGCCCTAAGAATACAAGGTGTGCCTGCCCGGAAGACAGATGAAAGTCATGAGAGGGGCTTAGGTTGTTTTTGAGAGGGCATTAATCCATGGGAGTGCCTGCCTAGGAGGTGGACTCAACTCATTCTTTAAAAACTGGATTGAGGAAGTGTACAAAGAGGTAATGCTAATAGTAGCCCACATTCCTATTTGAATGCTTGCACCACAAATGCAGTGGTAATTATGCATGTTTTAGCCACGAAGATAAATTCTTGCAATACATAAAATGACATTGACGTAACACTAGCTACCTTGCATGCCAGGGTTGCTAACTCAGGTGGCACAAGCATGGATTGTTCAGCATGTGCCCCATCAGTTACTTTCCTTAATACTGCCAACTTAAATCCATATTACAGCAAATGACTCATTTAACGTTGCTGTCATAAAGTAAGGACCGGTTTCTTGACGTGCACAACTCCTTATAGCATCCAGGGCAAACTAACAGCCTTGATTAAAAAGCACTCTGCGACTCATATCTTTACATTTATTGCACGGGTTTTTTCCAGAAAAAAAAGTTTTCACACTTTAAATCTGGGTGTAGGCTGCAAACAGGTTGTGCAACCCTAGACTAGGGTTCTTCATGACTCTGCAGTATGAAATACTTGCTCTTAGGCAATTTGAGAACTTGGGAACTGCGAAACTGGTGTTTTGACATTCATGCGTCATGCTGACAGTTTATGGTAAACAGGAGTAAGGAGGGATCCTATTTAAAGCATCGCGGTGCATTCACAGCCTCTAACTGTATCTGATAGATATGTGGTGTAATCATTATGATGTGACCAAGACAAACTGTTCCGGAACAGTATCCTGTCCAGGAAGCAAACCAGACCACGTGCTGCTGAAAACAAACCGCCAAGTGCCAGCAGCAAAGTTCGCCAATTTTGTTGGGATCAACAAAATAATATCTAAAACGGCCTAGATTATCGCAATCACAGACATATCGGCAAAAAAACACGAAAATGCAACGTCACAAAATTATTTTTCACAAGTGTGCTTTATTTACAGAGTAGCTGGCATATATTTTATAACATTACATCACTTGCCACGTTTACATGGGATAAGGGGAAAAAGTGATTAGCCTGTTTAAAAGAAAAACCATGTTCCCCTTGTTCTTTAAAAACATTGAAGTTTCCTGCCCCAAATGTCATAGTCAGAGCGGTCATATATGGGCTCGTATTAATTAAAGCACTTAGCACACCCCTAGTAGGTAGCCACAGTGCAATGTCTCGTAAGCAGCCATTCCACCCCCTCAACTTAAGAACAATCATACATGAGATTGCATTAAGGGCATCAGAAAGGGGCCTGCTGGGTGTCAGCGGCTGGCTGAGGGACAATACGTCTCTAATACCCCACTGCAGGCCCTGACAACCTCCACACTGTAAAATGCCGGGTCTTATTGAGTCGCCCTTCTTCTACTCTTAACGCTATTGATGGACATAAAATATCTCTATTGTTCGGAGATGGGGCATTTATTGACTAGCCCATAATATTCATGCTCCCTCTCAGCATTTCTCCAAAGTAAACAGCCCACCCATGTCCCTGGCTGTGTGAGAGCCCACGACGTGCGTGCTGTCCTGCATGCCCCCAGAATTATTACGTCACTCATGACAACGATGTCTGAAACCAATTTTAGAAAAATATGGGATTAGAGACACGCAGTGGCGTAGTTTGCTTAGTAAGATTGGGGGAAGGGGGGCGCTTCACATTTTCCAACAATCAGACTGGCATATACTGTTAAAATACATTATACGCCATGCAGGGTTCACGAGAGGGGCTTAAAGAGCAGAAGAAAGAGATAGGAATGCGGATTGGTAGGAGTACTAAGAGAGAAAATGCTGTATTTTGTAATCACCAACATTTTTGAGGACTTTCAAAACAGAGAGGGAGAGATTGTGTGTGCGTTTTTTTCTGTGTGTATGTAAAAATTCCTGGTGAAATCCGACAGACATCTCAGCATACCGGACTGAAAACACCTATACCCAACTATTTATCAGAAAGTACATTTATTAGGGGGGTGTAACACCCCAAACACCCCCCTGAAGCTGTGCCCCTGGAAACAGGTGGCAAGCCCCAGTTTACTACTGAATATGCGACTTTTGGACATAACCTGTGCTTTGGGAGGATTTATGAATGAATTCTTAGCAAATGTTTGAGGATTTTATTGATGTTAATACCGGAAGGAATTTTAAACCGACCATTGTGGTTTTAGCAAGGACTTTTAGCTGGAACGGTTTTATAATTTTTAGGTATAACTCATTTTCTGCAAATGTTTTGCACTGTTTCAAAGGCTAAGGTCTAAATAAACATATGTTTTAACTGACTGACATGACTGAAGCCACGCCCCATACATACTATCCATCTCTGTTTTCGTGTGCCTCGAATAATAGCATTTTTTTCTACTCAAGTAAAGATAATTCATATCAAGACTAACCATCGCCTACTGAGAACCCACGCAGTGGAGTTATACTTTTGTTTTGCATTAGAATGTTTTGGAACACAATATTCAACAACGTCTAATGTTGTTAAATTGTGAGCCTTCTTTGTGTTAAATCCAATGAGGGGAGAGAAACATTTAGTCCCGATTATCTGGGGTGAGAAAACCTTTTGTCCTGACAGACATCAAGCATCTACATCCTGAGGCCTGAAAGAAAGTGCCTTTAGAAAATGCAACTACTACATCCTATTGCATGAACGTTGACTCAAGAGACAGGCTGAACCACTGCGTCACTAGGAGCATGCAAAGTGGCGGGACTTCAAACTTCAGAGTGCCATACCTGTGCAACCTTCTTGGCTCTGAGGAACACACTGGGAGCTTTCCGGCGACAACACATATATTTAGTGGTATAAATGGGAGCAATTTTGCAAAAACCAGTTACCCATTTCTTTCCACAAATGAGGATGTGGCCTTACAGCCAGAGCTGCCGACTTTGGAGCTGGACAACCAGGTTCGATCCTGGCGTGGGCTCAACATCCTGTGATTCTGGACAAATCACTGAATCCTCCAGTGTTTACCAAAAATGAATGTGTCCTTGTGTAACTAACTGGTGCTCCTGTAAAGCGCTCCAATGCCTTCATGTCGAGTTCGCGTTATATAAATCTGGAGAAAAAAGCACCCCTAGGGGCTTATTTTCAGCCCCTTGTGCCGCCGGTGCGTCATATTTATTATGTGAAAAAGTGACGCACGGGCGGCGCAAGGGTCTTGTAAATAAGCCCCCTAGTTTGTTTGGATTATCAGGTGAGTTTGCCGAATAGCTTTCTGTGCAGAACATTTTTCCAAAGCGTACTTGTTACAAAACGTGCATTATGAATACAATCTCTTGCAACGCATACCGTTCTAATTCGGCTAAAATAGAATACGGATATGAACAGCAACACAACTGTGCAGATGGCGTGCACCATTGTCACCTCTGGGACTGACTCGTGCCAGGCCCTTGTTGGACATCCTCAAGAGTGGAGCAACTGGCCTGAGACTTCTGCAGAATCTCCCTGTCGGCTTCCCCCCAAAAACTGAAGCACATTTTATTTTCTATATATTATTGTGAGAATGGATATGGGTAGGTCACGAGGTGTAGGGAGAAGGTGTGTTGAAGAGGGAGAATTTCATGCATTTATTTTCGATTTTTGATCATTTATTTCAGTTGGTGAAATGAGGAAGAAGTAGAGAGGAATATTATAGGATGGGACCCAAGCTAAGATGGGGCTAAAGGTGGGAGAGCTTTGATGGGATGGGATGCTAAGATATGATGAAGTGCAAGGAGCCTAGAAGTACTGTGGATGCAGACCCCAGCATGAATTCGTAGGTGGGAGCGGTAGTGAATACCTCGTTCCACCAAAACATATTCCTAAAACAACCTTCCCATTCCATTTTACCCAAGAGGCCCCTGCCTCTGAAACAGCCTGCCTGGGCAAATCTGCCACTTCCAATCACTGTGGCAGTTCAGATTTAAACTCAAGCCCAATGTGTTAAACCCCTGGGTTCAAGCATTCTTCCCCCCAACCCCTCACCTCCCACATGTTTGTCATCAAAGACATTGTATAGTGTAGAACAAGCACTATATCATTTCAACCAGGCAGCTATCGCACCGAAGCCGTGAACTATGAAACCAATTTATCTATTTAACTGTGCAATCTGAAATATTTAGCCATGTGTCTAGAACTATGTAATAGCCCGGAACCATGCCACCGCTGCCCGCCACGCAAACATGCCTTGCACAAGCCGAACTCACTCATCCTAACCAGTGCCACGTTGCTGCACATTCCTTATCAATGCTTCCATGCAGAGAAGCAGTTAAGCAAAGCTGCATGGTCTACCTACCCCGAAACAGCGCAAGTAGCTCTCATCGTCTTCTGGTGCATTAAATATTGTTCATAAAGTCCAGCAAAAACAGTCTCTCCCCGGTTTACTAAATAGACTTCCTTGAAAGTTACCTCACTAGATAACATCCTTCAAAGATCGCATCATAATGTCACTAGCTGGAGAGGAGCAAGATATTTTTAAGTACCCACCTTCGCCATTAATATCCATATCTCATTATGGAGACCAGTGGTAAAAAAGCCCAAAGCTGTGACCCGCAAAAGAGATTCTGGGCCATGTGTAACATAGATACCATAGCTGAACGAGTCACAATACAAGGAACTATGGTGCACAGATGCTCAAGGTAAGCCTATCCTTCCAGCGCCTATTATTCAAACATTCAGGAAGCTTGAAATATAACAATCTCTATCACCAGATGCGTAAGGTGTTCCTCTGCAAAAACATATATTTCAAAACATATGAAACCTATATTTTCGGTGCCTACACTCAGCCTTAGCTTGCTATGATTTGAACACTTTGGGCCAGATGTAGGAAAATTGGATTTGCAAATAGTGGTAGCAAATTGTGCACAGACTTTTTGCTAATCCAATTAAATTTTGTGACCCAGCCTACGTTCTAATCAGTTGGTTTCACCAAATCACTATTTGGAGGGATTCACAATTTGACCTACCTCATCAATATTCATGAGGTACGTCACAAATTGCGACTCACACATATTGGATGCTATCACAGGATTTGTGGACTGCTGGGATCAGCAGACCACGATGTCTATGATCGCATTTAAAAAAAGTATTTTTTTTAATGCAGATCATTTCCCTTAAAGGAAACAGGTCTGCATGTAAGAAAAAAAACGTTTTGCAAAAAGTTCATTTAAGAGTTAACAGTCGGGGCGTGGCCAACTGCTGAGCATGGCGGACGTGAGCTGAAAGAGCTCCGTCCGCAACCCTGACAAATAAGCGGATTATCCTGCCCTAACTAGACCGGAAGGGACCTGGTGAGCCTCACCGACCGGAGGATGATCCTGAGCAAAATCGGGAGCGGAGGACACCCTGCCTGAACTGCTGTGCACCGCCGGAGACCCTGTGTAAGCTCCGGGGCTGTTGACCGGCAGAGAAGGGGGCGGAGTCGCGTTCGCACAATGGCGACTCCACGGACGATTGAAGCCGCCTGTATCCCGTGGTTGAGAAGAGCACTTCGAGACCTGAGATAGCGGCGATGCCCCTAGCCTGGACGGGGAGGCGTCACACAGCCGAACGGCCGCTAACCCACCAGCGGAATCCCCAGAGACGACGCGGCGCTATGGGCCAAAATGGCGGAGGTGGCCTACTGAACCTCCGACTGCCTTTCTGAACGGCGAGATATACTGGCGATGTATCGAGGGGCCGACCGCTATATGCCGACATACAGGCAGCGGTGAGTGACGGGGGTGAACAACCGAGATCTCCCCCCCTCCCCCATCTCCATATTGTTAGCGCTGTCTATGCGCGCCACGTGGGCTGCACCCTGAAATTGGCTGGGGGACGACGAGAGCGACGCTGCTGCTGTGTCCGGGGCACCGGGGCAAGACTGCGGAGCACTCTGACCGCGCGCCCTGACTTCCACGCCACGAAGCTGTGCCCGCATACACTGCGACCTGGGTGCTGATCATACGCTGCCAGAAGGAGCCTGGGCGTGCATGCGGTGAGCCTCCCCCCCTCCTTCAAGGCTGCTATACTTTTGGGAGCGAGGTGGGGCGCTGATGGGCCACGCTGGTTCGATGTCCGAATGAGGAACTGAGGGGAGGCCACTGCTACGCTGGTGTAGGCGCTGACCTTTGAGAGCGGACCCCCCCCCTCCCTGGGATTTCCTGGCGAAACGGTCTGGTGCCAGAACTACGAGGTGGTGCACCTGGGGGGAACAAAATGGGCCGCACGAGAACTAAGCAAGGCGAGACCGCCGTGGATAACACGCCGCGGCTCACTTTTGGTAGTGACCCCTCTACCGCCTCGGATGCGGATGTGATACCTCCCACTGGGATGGACCCCCACGAAGCTAAACTAGATCTGATCTTGAAGGAAATCCGAGACTCACGCACAGCACTGGAGACTCGCATAGACACTATTTCCACTAACCTCAACCTGCTCCAAGCAGATCACAAGAAACTGGCTGAGAAGGTCAAATCGAACAAACTGGCTTTAGGTGACCTTATACCCCAGCAAACTGAACACTCCACACAACTTGAACGGCTCCAACGGCAGAGTGGGAACTGCGTGATAGAGTGGATGATGCGGAAGGGCGCTCCTGCCGCAACAATGTTCGTATACTGGGCATGCCGGAGCGCAGCGAGGGATCCAACCCGACGCAGTTCGTAGAAGATTGGCTGAGAAATCAGGTGGCCACTGAGGGCCTAACACCTATGTATAGTGTTGAGAGGGCTCACCGAGTGCCTTCTGGACCGCCAAAGCCGGGCGCGCCTCCTCGCCCGCTGATTGCACGATTATTACACTACAAGGATCGTGATGTTATCCTAAGAGCGGCCCGGGAACATGCTCCAGTGCGCTTTGAAAACCAAACTATCTCGCTTTATCCGGATTTTACACCGACAGTTCAGAAAGCAAGAGCTACCTTCCTGGGGGTGAAGAGGATTCTGCGTGACCGCAATTTAAAATACGCCTTACTCTTCCCGGCCCGCTTAAAAGTGATCTCAGGTCAGAGATCGTACTTCTTTGAGACCCCAGAGGATGTGACAAACTGGCTGGAGACGACGGCCGCCCCGGCGACATCTCAGGACCCTCTACCTTTGGAGCGGATGCGACACGATTCCCCGACGCGGATGACAGGCCTACCCCGGACGGGGACGGGCGCCTCCAAGCCGTCTAGAGACTCTGCCCCCACCCTGGAACAGATCACGTCTAGTCAACAGGACGCTATCCTAACTGCGGCGGCATTGGCAGCCCATGATGCACACCACAAGGAACTCTCGGACCGCTCATCGGATGCAGAGACGGTGGAGTCTGCATCAGACACTAGTTTAACACTGTTTCCTACTATTACTGCACAGGTGGCTCGAGACATCTGATGGTATCCCACGGGATACACCACAGTGGTAACGTATATATAGAATATGTCAAATGTATACCGAGGCTGCCGGTCACCCAAAGGTTTAGAATATACTTGCTTTATAGGGAAAAATGCTGTTACAAATGAGAAATGATTGCATGTATGCTATATCATGTTTCCACCCCGACGCAGTTTTGGCCCTCGCCCCCCGAGCGACTGCGCTGTTGTATATCTTGGTTATAGCCCATGTTGGGCTTCTGTTTCGAGTTTGGTCCTCCGCCGTTTTACGGGGGAACCTAGCATTGGGATATGATTGGATAGAGGCATGCTTGGCGACCCAACAGATCTCCTACGTACGGTTCCGAATCCTGATGAGGACAGTAACTGACCATCTTAAATGTCATTATGGTAATACATGACACATACCTCCACTGTACGTGGAATGTGCGAGGGTTAGGGTCCATCCCTAAGAGGCACCGCATACTGACACAATTTACCAGAAGACGGGTTGATATAGCTTACCTGCAAGAAACTCATCTCAATGCCTCTGAGGCTCTTAAATTACAGCGGAAATGGAGGGGCCAATTATTTGCTACAACTTATTCGGCTTTTTCCAGGGGGGCGGCGATATGGTTGCGTGGCACTGTTCCCTTTAAACCACTTGAGCAAAAAATAGATGTCAATGGCAGATATGTTCTGCTGCACGGTCTGTTGGACGGAGCCCATGTGGTCCTGGGCTGCATATATGCCCCAAATGTGGACCAAGATAAATTTTTAACAGCATTAAGCACATTACTGACAGATTGGGTGGCATACCCCTGGGTGATAGGTGGGGACTTTAATGCTGTGTTAGACGTGTACCTGGACAGATCACACCCCCCCTACACGCCACTGAGAGTCGGAGACAAGCTGAAGCGCTAGCGGGCTGAGCGGATGGTTGGGGGCTACACGACGCTTGGAGAGCACAGCACAGGGCACATCAGGAATACACCTTTTTCTCGCCCCCACACAGACTGCATACAAGAATAGATCGCTTTATGTGCTCTGCCCCCCTGCTGGGAGCAGTTGTCTCTGTGCTCCACATGGGGAAAACCTTATCAGACCATAACCCCGTGGAATTAGCTGTACGATGGGGTAGGGTTCCCACTCCGATCCCAACCTGGAAGTTGCAGCCCGAGCTGTTGGAGGACCAAGTGTTCAGACATACTCTCTCTGAGGCGATAGAGCATTATTTTGTGGATAACAGGGGGACTATTGGCTCCCGACAGATAGAGTGGGATGCCTTTAAGGCGGTAATTAGAGGGGTGGCGATTAACACTAAGGTGGGAGTATGGCACACTCTGCTAGAGCGCATTAAGGAAGCAGAGGTTAGGCTGACTGCACTAGAGGGAGAAGCCGCCGGTACGAATGACCAAATGACACAATTGCAGGGAACTAATATCCAATATGCGGAGCTCCTGGAAGAGCTACGGGTGGTAGACCATAGGTTATACCTGCAAAAACAACATACCCAGGCTGATAGATCGGGACCACTGCTAGCACGCCTCGTCCGTAATGCTCCACCCATTACACCCATATTAGAAATCCGCAACGACAGGGATGAGACGCTGTCCAAGCAACTCGACATTAACACTGCGTTTCAAGAATATTATGAGGACCTCTATAGCCCACCCCTAGATGTCGACCACACAAATCTCGATCTATTTTTTACCGACATGCATGCCCCCCAACTGACGCAGCCGCAAAGGGACGACCTTTCGAAGCCCATAACACTACAAGAGATCAGACAAGCAATCAAGGCGCTGCCGCGCAACAAGACCCCGGGGTCTGACGGCCTTCCTGCTGAATTTTACGCGACGTACATTGATTTACTAGCCCCCTCTCTGCAATGTCTCTACCGAGACTCCCTGACGTGTGGTGGATTGCCGGCCACTGCACTGCAAGCGATAGTGGTTTCACTGCTGAAACCCGGACGGGACGCCCTACTTATCCCCAGCTACAGACCGTTGTCACTCTTGAACACGGATTATAAAATCCTGAGCAAGATCCTAGCCGTGCGACTCAATCCGCTGATTCCTACACTGGTACACTCGGATCAATGTGGGTTCGTACCTGGCAGAAGTACAGCCCTTAATATTCGGCGCTTACACCAGGTTATGATGGGCACCCACGATGCGACCACTGCCGAAGGCTGTATCTCTCTTGATCTTCAGCAGGCATTTGACTCCCTACGGTGGGACTATATGTTCCTCGCCCTCACCCGTTATGGTATACCGGACGAATATATAGCGTGGGTGAAACTACTCTATACGAACCCCACGGCGCGAGTAAGAACGGGTCGCCATGTCTCGAGCCAATATACGGTTGCCCGAGGGACGAGGCAGGGTTGCCCCCTGTCGCCGTTGTTGTTCATATTGGCGCTAGAACCATTGCTGTATAAACTCCGCACCCTGGCGGGAGACCAAGGGATCCTGCGCGGTGGCACAATACATACGGTCTCGGCCTATGCAGATGACCTCATCCTTTATATCAGAGACATGTCAGCTGACCCGAGTCCCATGCCCTCCCTTTTCTCGGCGTTCCAGGACCTATCGGGTTTGGCTATTAATGCAGCGAAGTCATATGCGTATTTTTTTAAAGAGGGCGGACGAAACGGATCTTTCACGTTTGGCCCTTGGTCCTTCCAGATAGCGCCTGACACGTTTAAATACCTAGGAATACAGATATATCGCTCAAACCTAGACCTCCTAGACGGAAATTTGGGGCGTGCGATCTCCGCTCTTAGAACCCAAGTGCGATTCTGGATCACGTTGCCCTTATCAGTGGCAGGACGGGTGGCCATTACAAAAATGGTGGTATTACCACATCTGTTGTATTTTTTTACTAATTTGCCACTGGTGGTCCCTGCAAAGACCTTTAAAGTATTGAACTCCCTGTTGACAGACTTGATCTGGGGCTCTGGGCGAAGGCGAATTAGTCTGGCGAAATTGCAACTTCCCACGAAGGGCGGCGGGCTAGGCATACCAGACCTTCGAGCGTACTGCTATGCCAGCCAACTACAGTGGTTAGCGTACTGGCTGGCCGGACGCAACCTACATGAACTGGGCATGACACCGCGGGACAGGAACAAAGGCACTATACATCGGCTATTGCTACCGAATGCCCCCTCACGGGAAGAGATTCCCCCGCTACTTAAACTGGCTATTACATACTGGAGAAACGCAGTACGCTACACGGGCCAAGTTGCTCCCTATGCCCCTACTATCCCATTGTTGGGACTCCCTATGCGAATGGGACTAACGACTAGTCGGGCCCTACAGGCGTGGACGGAGGCAGGCGTTACCACAGTGGGGGATTTCTTTGAGGATGGCCTGCTGATGTCGCACAAAGCATTTGTTCATACCCACGGTGCCCCTACGGCGTTGTTCCTTATGCATGCGGGCATCACCAGGTACGTTCGCAACACATGGTCACCTGCTGGCACTGAACCCCCCACGAATGCGCTGCTTACTATGCAGTACCTCATGGGTGACGGGGTCCGCCTAACGAAATGGCTCACATTTGGGATACGCACCGAGAAAATGCTCTCACTGTGGGCATTGCGGGATAAATGGGAGGGTGACACAGGCTGGGTGTTCACAGATAAAGAATGGAACGACATCTTGGGGTTCCCTGGGAAAGTTTCCCGAAACCCGAAATTTAAACTTATACAGTTGATGATACTACATAGGGCATATCTGACCCCACGTAGGCTAAGGGTGATGTTCCCAGGGACGAATGGCGACTGCCCGCGCTGCCAGACAGATGATTCGGGCCTGCTCCATATGATATGGGCTTGCCCGCGTTTGAGACATTATTGGTCGACAGTGTGCGCAATACTGGCAACTGTCGCCCCGACGAGACAGGGGGACACCATGGAGTGTTGCATACTAGGCAGGGGGCCCCGGGGACGGAGAGGAACGCCGACTGTGCGATTCACTAACCTTGCGCTCCTCTTGGCTAAGAGGACCATCACTTCCCGATGGAAGGCTGCCAGGGCTCCATCTATACAGGATTGGCATGCGGAAATGATGAAATGGGGCAAGGCGGAGGGAGTGGAACTACAACGGGAGGAGAGTAGAGGTCTTAGAAAAATACCGGTTTCAATGGAGTGGCATGCAATGTTGGGAGCATATGCTGCAATAGATATTTTAGATTACTGAACAGAGAGAGGAAACCGCACATGAGACTGATAGAGCAAGCTGGTGTGGTTCGCCGATGCAGGATACATACTGACGTTATATGGTGTGCTATGGGAATGGTTTAGTTACTATAAGATTGACTTGAAGAACCATACTTGTGCAATGGAACCTGTAGATACTGCACTGCTGATGTAATTGTCGGCTGGGACCGACCATGCCGGGGGAGGGACAAATTGGGGTGTTATAGTTGATAAAGAATAGATATTTTTTTTTCTGTATTAGAATAGATTTGTAGATTGTTAATTGCTATTATGTGGATTGTCGTAGACAGAGATGATGGGAATGATCCTAGCCATTGCACCGGGGACAAACTGGATACTCACCGCTAGATGTAGGAATCATGTAGCTCACTACGGAATGTGAGCACCAGCGGTGGAACGTGATTGTTATTATTGGTGCGGTCATATAATTTGTCCCTTTTTTATTACTTTATATGACTATGTACAATATCCTTCATATGTCTGATTCATTGTTGATAAAAGCAATAAACAAATTTAAAAAAAAAAAAGAGTTAACAGTCAGCTCCTGGACCACTGCCCACACTCCCAAACAAGCCTTTGTTTGCATTTGTTATGCATTTCCAAACCCATTTTGTGATTTTGCAGCTTGCTAAATGAGTTTAGTACATTTAAAAAAGTCAAGTGATCACAAACCCTGTAATTTAGTGATTCACAGACTTTGCAACCGCTAACTGGTGTTGTGCCTCTGGTCCAAAGATCTTCAGCCTAGCAAGTCTCAAGAAAATACATGCATAAGAAATCTTCAGATCCCAAAAACATTTCAATTTCTCCATCTTGTGTCAACCCAAAACCCAGATGTACACACATGATAATGTTTCTAAACTTTAGACCTGGAAGCACTCTATATAATGTAATTAATAGATGTATTAACAACAAGCAGCTATTTTTACCCCTTTTGCTAGGTGCATTTTTTCATTCATATTTTGAGGTCCGGGATCATACGTCTTGCTGCATTAAATGTTTGCTTTTTCTCCACTACCTCTGTTGGGTAATCCTCATACACAGGCATGCTATGGCTTTGCCAAAGTAACCACACTTGTCTGATTGTTTTGTAAAGATAAAAACCTTTAAAATAATAACTTGTAAACATTGCTTAAATCTGTTTTGGCTGTTGATGAGAGTCTTTAAACTTTCCAACACAATATGCCTTTTTTATTACATGTTTACCCGGCAATCCATCTCCAAATATTGCTTTGATCATATCCTCTAAATACACGTTTATTGATTTCATAGCATGGCTATTTCTTTCTCTACTTTCTGGTAGTCCCTATATTTATACTAAAGTTTGTATCCACATCCTATCCAAAGTGTAATTTCAGTTGCTTAATTTATAGATATCCTCCTTTAGCTTGTTATAAGTTGCATATCTGTCTTTCAGACCTGCTTTACAAAATGATATCTTTCACCCTGAGATCCTGCCTGTTATTTAGTGAAATATTGTGTAAAAGATTGCTTAGTTTCCTCAAACATTTAACTTTGCTGCTCTACCATTTTTAATATTCTCTCTTCGGCTCTATTATATGTCTGTTCTATGTCTGTCAGTTTGATTTGCTACATCTGTTTTCCTAGATTTAGAAGTGTAGAGATTTACATTCTTTTTCATTGTCTTCGTCGATTTATTTGATATTCCCTGGCATTGTTTAACAAAGAGCTTATGTAGTAAAAAGAAAATATTATCTTATTAAGTCCCTAGCACTGACACTGAGCCACTATAATCATGATCTCGAAAATTCATTGTATCCAGAATTTCTTAAAGGGAAAACGTGTTGATAACAGTCATTAAAAAAAAAAAACAATGACCAACAACTTTGCAGGAGTGATAGACCGATATTGCTACTTAACAAAGTTGTGGAGAGATGCTGACAATTTGTTGGGTTAAGAAGCTGGAAAGAGTCAAGTGTGATATATTTAATAACGAGGAGGTAGATTTTTAGCAGCAGAAGGTGTGCTCAATGCAACATGCAACTGTATGCAAACATTGCGCAGATGAAAGAAAATGAAGAATTAAACAGTTGTACTTATGATAGATTCTAAAAGATGTATATTCATTTGAATTGGAATTATTTGCTGTCTGTAGAAAAAAAATGGATTTCAGAGAGCAATTTTTCAGAAGTGTGGAATTCTTGGTTATTAATTCTAGAGCCTGAGTAATATCTAATGGGATGATTTCAAGAACTTTTGGCATACAAAGAGGTATTGAAAAAGCTGTTCAGTGTCTCTGCTGCTTTGTGACATCACCGTAGAGGCATTAGCACTTGCTTTAAGATGCTGTAGTAAGCTAGCAAGAATGTCACAACCCTACTGCAAGTTGATTACATGCTTTTCGTTTGATCCAAATACACACAAGCCTGTTCTGGCAATTCTAGGCACAATCTTTCAATATTGTGAATTGGGGTAAATAATATATTGTGAACATTGCTACTGCACTACAACGTAACATGGATTGAACCAAGTGGCAGTTTACATTGGAAGATGATAAAATAACCTATTTAGTGATATACATTATCAGAGGCCGAAGTATAATGGTAGCAAGTAATGTGGATCCAGTATGGAACATGAGAAGAGAAGACACTACATTTGGACCTTTGGCCAAATTCAGCTTACTTATGATGTTACTGGTCCCGAAGATGCTCCATGTCTGTTACAGCTGTTAAGCCTGTGTTGTCTTCATCAGCCCCAATGTTACCACTGACTCAGAGACTCAACCTGACCCAGGTTTTATTAGTTTTCAAATTCTATTTATTTGTAGAAAAAATACCTTACTGCCTATTTCTGATTTAAAGCCTACAGATATATTTAGTTCACTTTTGGTTGACATGATGCAGAGGATGCAGAGCACAATGCAGCAAATATTGAAGGATCCCCTTGCTTTAATAAGCACAAAAGCCTTCATTCAGAAGTCCTTGATGACATGAAGCGGAGATGATTAAAGATGAAACCAAACCTCAGCAGTAAAAACGTACAGACTAATACAAAATGCTTCATGCCTGATGTGACCTTAGTGGGTAAACCAAATGGCCTTGGCTCTCTTAAAAAGAAATATAATGTATTTATTTCACAGTAGGCCTTCTGTGTTCACCATCAATAAATGAAAAGTATAATCCAGTTAGACAGACTACTCCACTTGTTACAAACAATGACAGCAAGGTTGAAAACAAAGGGAAAATATGCTAAGGAGTATCTGAACAAACACCTCAAACAAATTGTATGTAGTACTTATGAGAAAGGACATGAATGCAAAATAAATAAATACCAAGGTGTGCTGCATTGAGAAACAAAATGCAATCTAAGAGAAGCTCAAAATGTAAAACTAAAAACTAAGCAATGAATGAATGGATGAAATAAATTTGTATGGGAACAAATACCCAAAGGCGTCAAGGCACTAAAAAGACCAGTTAGTTTAGATGCGAGAAAAGAAACAGCAAGAATAGCAAGCTCTACATTCTGGTCTTCCGCTCAACCTCTGAATATAATGTGAAGAGTCAAGTTTTCAAGGCATTCCTATAGGAAGTATGAATCTTCCAGCTGGTAACATGATGGGGAAGAGAGTTCCAGAGCTTGATCGTGGCCACTGAGAAGGCTCTGCCTCCCCATCTTGCTTTCTGAAATTTGGGGACCACTACCAGATTTTCATTTATTTGCCAAGCAGAGTTGTCTAGAAGGAACATAACATTGGAACATAGAGGCTCATTACGATGGCGTAACGATCGCCACCGCCGGGCCGGCGGTGGCGATCGTTACGCCATCGTAACGTGAAATACCCCCCGCCATATTATGATGGCGGTGGGTATCGCGGCGGACGCAAAGTTCGTTCGCCGCTTTTCCACCGGTTGGCAATCGTTACGATTGCCGGCCGGGTGGAGCTGGGCCACTAATATGGTTCCGGTGCCTAGCAGGCACCGCCCGCTATATTAGGATGTGGGTTATGTATAGGCCTTTCCATGGCGATGGAAAGGCTGGCGGGGATTGGCTTTGGGGGCCCATTGCAGGCCCCCGGGGGAGTAGGGGGTACCCATGGTACCCCCCTGCAGTTCCCTACACCAAGTGGCAGGCACCGCGTGGTGCCTGCCACGTGGTGCAGGGAAATGCTGTGCATGCCCTTTTACCATTGCGGACGGTGCTGCAGCCAGCATCACCATCCGCAATGGTAAAAGGCCAGGATGCGCCCGCCAGTATGGCGGGCGCATCCTAATTGGGCCGGTGGGACCGCCGCACGTCTGGTGGTCAGTCCCATCACCGTTATGATGGCGGGCGGACTGATGTCCGTCCGCCATCATAATGAGCCCCATAGTTCTAATTGCTCTAGGACCTGAACTAAGTAGGGCCTTTTGCGCAATACACAGAGCTTTGAACATGACACGCTTTTTCACTAGTAACCAGTGAAGCTTGATCAGTCCTGCCGAGACTGAGTGGTATTTAGGAATACCTAAAATCAGTCTTGCTGCTGCATTTTGTACCGTTTGCACCTTGGTTAAGGCTGACTTGTAGACGTCGAGATAGAGCGTATTACACTAATCGAGTCTGGAAGATATTAATGCCAGAATCAATTGTTTGCTTGCTGGTAGTGGACTGAAAGGGAAAACTTTCCGAAGAATCCTTATGATGCAGAAACAGGTCGAAACTGTACAACTGACCTGTAGGTCAAACAACAGATTTTTGACCACAATCACTCCCAGATGTTTTGCCGAATCAGTGGGGGTAGGCACGAAGCCCAACATCTCTGGCCACCAGTTGTTATTCCATATAGATGAATGGTTGCTAAAGATCAAGACCTTTGTTTTGTCTCCATTTATTTTAAGTTATACAAAATGAGGGGTCTGTTCAAAAGACGATAAAGAAAATGGAGGTTGGAAGCCTACACCCTGGGAGTTGGGATCCTAATGATCAGAAGATAGAGCCTTCACACACCCAAATGGGTGTCATGCTTCATCACTGGCTTTGCTCCTCGTGGGGCCATCACTGCAATGCCCCACGGGCCCCACAAGGGGGCTCTTTGTCGGAGGTCTTCTGTCTTTTGCCGTAATGATGAATGAGGGATTGTTAAGTGTAGGGCGGTGGCATAAGTTTTCTGTAAATTAAAACTGTCTAAGAGGTACCTATCTAGTTTTAATAACGTGGTCCCCTTGACAGAGATAAAAAGAAATAATGGAGTGCTGTCAATTGGGATCTATGGCCCGTGACCGCCTCACATTAAGTGTAATAGGGTCAACATGTTTCACACCTGTGTGGCCCAGGATGGATCAGTGGAGCTTCTTCAGGACCGGAGAAAAGGTCCTAGTTTCAAGCACGGCGTCATCTCTATGTAAATCATCCCGGTAATCAGAATACCTGGGTTTTGTTGTTTGTCCGAACTTCAATGCTGAAATGTTTATGAATGCCGTAAACTTAGGTAGTTACCATCGGTGCTGTAAAGCACGAAAGAAATACGTCAGGGTTAGAATGCCGGCAATCCAAAATTTACGAGCATGACCCAAGTAAATAAACCAAACGCTCACTTGTTCCAGAAGAAGTTCCCTTCAAGGTATTCCGCGTACGTTAAATAAAGTGTCGACTGACGCGAGTGAAACTCCAACGTAAAATACTGCTGTGTACCAGAAACTGACGAAAGACTCCCATTCTAACAGAACGTGTTTACTCCAATAACGTCGTGGCCATCTTGGAACAAGTATACGCACCAGAACTCCCCAAACTGTGGAATCTGTCTCTTAATCATGATAAAAATAATGAGTGACCAACAATATCATAAAACAAGATGAACATGAAAATCCCCTATCTTACTGACTGACTTCAAAGGAGTTGCTTCAAGCGTCACCCGAAGATAAACCCCGACTATAGTTGCTAGTATGAAGGTTGACGGATATTAAGGACCTTCCCGGATGACATGGATACTAAATATACACCGCAATGTGCCGTGTTACACTGTTCCCGAAAACGCATGACAAGAGAAATAAGACGCGCTCACGGTTGGCGGCGAAATGCCTTGCACCTGCTCCCATTGTGTCTAACATTCACTATCCCCAAATCCTTTGCCACCAACTATTGAAATGAGTTACTAGGTGCGTTAGATTAGTATTATGCCTCTTTTTGGATGGAGAATCACACCTCAGGCTGAAACATACAACAAAAATAATCAATGTGCAGTGCTGCCCATTACATTAGTCAAACTGCGGGAGAACCCTTTTGTGGCCCCTATGGGGCTGTTCCCTGTCTTTGCGTGTACCTAACGGATGATTCTGGGGTGTAATCCTGCAAGGTTGTGTTCTCGCTTGTATCTATGTTTAACCATGAGTGGTCTTGGGCTGAAAGTTTGTATGCTGTATTACACACTGGTTCAAGGTGTCGATTAAAGATAGCAACTCATGTCCAATTTGTCATTCAGTCCTAGTGGCATCATGGTATTACATTTTTAATCCACCATATTTCTCTCTGTGAAAGAAGTTTCGAGTGGTCCTTATCTGAGGTGGTACGCAGTTTTTCTAAAATCCGAAATCTCTATTGTGATATTGTGGGAGGGAAATAGAGCCCGAGTGGGAAGACTCACCCGGTGCCGATTTCCCCGATGTTACGGCCGAACGCTGGCAGAAAAGGAACAGGGAAGGCGTCTAAAGGGTTAACCCTTTGACCTCCCCCGCACAGGTTAACTCCCGGTCTGTCCAACCGGAGAACAAATCAGATGCCCCGGACCGCCTAGAAGAGGGAGGCCCAGGCGAGGAGTGGTGTGATCACCAGGAAGAAGGCGGGTGGTTTCGGCGAAAGGGAGGAAGTCAGGCAGAGCACGGAGGAGCAACGCCAGAACGAGAACAAGACGCCGGGATCCGCGGAAGAAACAAAAGTCCTGTGGCGAGACCAGGAGGGAGAAGACGCCAAAGACGAGACGACGGAGCGCTGGTCGGAGGAGTGGTAGACCCCTCAGGAGAGCCGGTACAACGCTGCCTCAACTCAGGAGAGTTGCGGCTACCGCGGTGAGTGACCGTGAAAGGGAGGATGGTGGGCAACTGTCTAACAGTATCTTGAACGCCCAACAAGATACGAGGCTCCTCGAAATAAGCTTCAAGTAACCAGAAAAGGGAGTTGGTGGTGCCATTTCATTGTTCCTTTTCTTTTGTTTTGCCTGCGGCCCAAGAATGACATCGGGAAAAAGGGGGGGAGGAGGAGGAGAGCCTCTGTTATCGTTTGCCTGCGATTAGCATACATTTTTTTTAATGGTTTTCTGGGGGAAAGAACTATTACCAATTCAAATCCTTAACGGAAGGTAGCTACTGTCTATGAGAAGAGAGAGAAAGATCAAAAGAAGGATAAAAGAAGTAAAGAGATCCCTCAGTGTGCGCCACGATCATTTTTTTTTCTTTATTACTTTTTACCCTCTCCCCTACCACTAAAGAGTTATATAAACTTTGGTTTTTTTTTTAGCACATACTCGGAGTGGTGGAGGCCTATCCTGAAAGGGTCATGATTACCTTTGGTTACTCACCATCACCTCTCCTTTCTTTCGAGCCTCCTGGGGTGCCTCCCTCTCCCGCCTGAGAACCTGGGAAAGAAAAGAAAGAGAGAAGAGAAAAATCAACACGTGAACAACAGGGCCAAGTTTTAGTCAAGACACCGAAGGAATCAGAACAATTAAGAAACACCATAGGACCCATGAAAATACAGAAAGAAACCAGAGAAGAAAAAGAAAAGAACATGTAGAGAAATGCTATTCACTCTACCAGAAAATCAATAAACCAGTCAAAATTGAGCACTACATTCGGCCTCCTAGATTTTGTTTCCACCCATCCCTCCGACAGGTATGTTGTGGTGTTTGTCCATCCAATGCACTGCCAAGCTGGAATTGGGATTTGTATTATGAATCAAACTCTTGTGTTCCGTAATTCTGATTTTGATTTTTCGCTCTGTTTTCCCAATATACATCATGCTGCATGGACATTTAATACCATAAATCACAAAAGATGAGTTGCAATCCGTGGAATGTAGTTTGATAGGTTCACCTGTTTGTGGATGTGTGATTGTGTTCCCTGTAATGATGTTGTTACAGTGAACACAGTTGTGGCATTTTTTCATGCCAGTATCTGTGTGACTGGTTTTGGGTTTCCCTCTAGATAATAATTCTTTGATGTTGCGACTGCGAGTATAAGCGAATAATGGCTTTTGCGCAAACAGATCATTAAAATCTGGCTCATATTGGAGAAGTTCCCAGCATCTTTTTAATTGCCATGGACTTAGTTGAATATTTTGAAACAAAGACCATCCGGTCTTGAGTGTCTTTCTCCTTCGTTTGAAGTAAATCGCTTCGGGGTGTGGCTTCCGCTCTTAGGTACAGGGAACAGCCCCATAGGGGGCCACTAAAGGGATCACCCGCAGTTTGACTAATGAAATGGGCAGCATTGCACATTGATTATTTTTGTTGTATGTTTCAGCCTGAGGTGGCAAAGGATTTGGGGATAGTGAATGTTAGACACAGCGGGAGCAGGTGCAAGGCATTTCGCCGCCAACTGTGAGCGCGTTTTATTTCTCTTGTCATGCGTTTCGGGAACAGTGTAACACGGCACATTGCAGTGTATATTTAGTATTCATGTCATCCGAAAAGCAGTCTTGCATTTGTCAGCTTCCTTTACCCGTACCAAATGCTATGCTCCTCTTAAATCTAATTTAATTTTTGCTTCCTTTACTTGATCAAGAAGTGTCTGAATTAATGGTAGAGGGTATCTAATCTTTAAAGTGATGTCATTGAGGGATCTAAAGTCTATGCAGCAATGAAGACCACCCTCCTTTTTTGGAATAAAAAAAGAGGAGAGGAAGCTGAAGAACTAGAGGGTCTAATAAACCCGATTCGAAGCATCTCATCCAAATAGTCCCGAAGGTAAATGTTTTCCTTTTCTGTTAAGGCATAAATTCAACTGCATGGTATATGTGCTCCAGTAACTAAGTCAATTTGATAATCATATGATCTATGAGGAGGGAGAATGGAGGCCTTTTCATTGTTGAACACTTCTGCTAGGTCTTGGTTAGAGAAAGGTAATTCAGGTACAATTGATTCGTTAAGGACAGCAATCTCCCTCTGTTTCTCAGTCCTCTGCACACAGTGCGTGCCACAAAAAGCAGAATGAAAAGAGAGAGTATGATTCCTCCAGTCAATACTTTATTTATTTATTTATTTATTTATTTTATAGGTTTTATATAGCGCTAGCTAGACCCGAGTGCATCAGAGCGCTTTACATGATCGAGAAGAACACAGTATAATCAAGTCCCTTACCATATGATGCGAGACATATTAGATTTTAGAAACACACATAAAAATATACAAAGAAAATCATTAGGCAATGAGCGTGGATTACGTATGAGGCAATAAGAGCAGTGTGTGTTAAGGGAGAGAAAGACCTAATAAACAGTAACAAAAAAAAATACAACAAACATATTTGGATTGTGCTTCACAAGCCACGCTATTTCAAGTATAGCATGGAACTGAGGTGATTGAATCAAGTCAAAACGGACGTGCTCCCTATGAGACTCATGTATTATGAGACAAAGATCAACAGTAGCGTGAGTAATGGGACCTGATTTTATAGTACTACCATCAGTAGCTTCACTTCACCTCCAATTCTTTTCGACACAAAAGGAATGGCCAGTTGGTTAGCCCACTGTAAGTCCATAAAATTTCCGGTAGCTCCTGAATCTATCATAATCTGTACTTTTCTGAAATGCTTATCGCTGGTTATATGGGTGAACACAAAGAAATGGTAGTGAGAAGACAAAGAAGTATCCTGCATTATGGTTTGTGAGACTATGAGACCAGAACTACCTGAAACACTTGTCTCAACAGTCTTCGGGCACTCGAGTTTCCCAAGTCTCCTCTCTTCTTAGGTTTCACAGGGCAGTTACATAAGAAACATCCCTGTTTACCACAATATAAACATAATTTCTTGTCACAGCATCTTTGACGCTCTTCATCGCATAGTGGCCAGCGAATACTATCAATTTGCATTGTTTCTGGCTCTGCTGTTGTTTTTTCCAGATCAGTCTTTTTCTCTTTATAGAAAAGTACCCTATTGTCAGAACGCCCTTTTTCTTTACATCTCTCACTTAATCAGGATTTGGGAGGCTCTACAACCTGGGCTAGCAAATCTTTCAGGTCCTCTATAGAAGAAAGCACTACATTTGGCTTCTGGCCAACCTGCTTCTGCGACTAGCCTTTTAAAGCTAGAATTATAAGTCATGAAGTCTTTAGTACCTTGCTTCAAATTCAACAACTCAGAGTCTACAGATTGCATGAATGAATGTCTATCAAAAAGTCTTTTCAACTCATCCTTAAAAGCAGGATAATTGTATAACAAAGGACCATTACGTTCAACTAAGGGAATAGACCATGTAGCAGCAGTACCTCCTAAAACAGCAGAGCAGAGCAGGATGGTAAGTGGTGCCCAGAAACTCTCTATGTGTCTTGTTAAAATGAGGCACACTGGTAAGTTTATAAGTCTTTTATTGCATGAAATGCAAAGCCACCATCTCCTGCTGCCAGCCTGTCAGTTCTCCAGGTTACAACTGTCTCCAGCGAGACGCTACCATGGAGATAGAACAGGCAAGCACATGCACCAACTTAGAATGATTACAACACATCCCCTTTACAGAGGAGACAAAAGAGGAAACGAAAAGAGAAGAGAAGAGAAAAGGCAAAGGAGAAGTATGTAATTCCAAAACACAGTGCTAAAAAAAACAGTCAAACGTATACTAAACAATTCAAGTTTGTATGAAAAAGGTCCAGAGTAACAAAGAACAGATTAAGGGAACTCAAAACATTTCATAGTCTTCATACCTTTTGGGAAGACGGCGAGACCTAGGAAGATTGGGCGAAGAACCACAATTGGTGGGTAAGTTTGATGCAGGTGAAACATCAGAGCATGAAGGAAACATAGACTTGTCACCTTGGAACTTCACTAAACGAGACATGCTCCACTTACCACCATTATGGACCGTAACCACATTCTTATATACAGCAGTAATAACAAATGGTCCCATATATTCAGTGACACCCTTCCTGTGCCAGCGTGGTCTCTTGATGAGCACCCACTCGCCAACCTTCCATGACGTGACCTTGGTTGATTTTTTAAAGTCAAACCTTTGTTTGTACTTATTTTGGTAAGACTTGATTTTACTACCCACCTCCTCCCCACACAAAACAGGACCCTCAATAAGAGGTAGCCACCCGGGATTGAGTTTGGATAGCGCAACCCTCCCTCGTAACATTTGAAATGGGGACCTCTGCAGAACAGAATTGAGGGCAGTGCGATGAGCCCACCAGGTGTCTCTTAAGACACCCTTAAGAGGAACTCTCATTTTAATTGCTCTTTGCACACATGCTTTGACCACTCTGTTCATGCGCTACGCCAGTCCGTTGGCCTGAGGAGCATAAAGAGCAGTTCTCTGATGAACAATGCCATAGTCACTTAAAAACTCCTGCATTTCCTGAGAAACGAATTGTAGGCCATTATCTGTGATGAGGAACTTGGGAATCCCCTCACTAGCGAATTCATCTTTGAGAAAATCAATCACCACCCTTGTGCTGATAGAACTCACACATTTGGTGGAGACCCATTTAGATGAGTAATCTACCAAAAGAATCACAAATCTGTCAGCGGGATTCAAAAGTTCAAAAGGACCCATGAGGTCCAACCCCAGCTTGTTCCACGGTTCCCGTGGGACCTCAACAGGAGACAGTGGAGGGGGGTTGACAACACGGGACTTGTCACAAGAAGCACACTCCTTAACCACCTTTTCAACCTGACCATCCATCCTCGGCCACCAATACCTCTCTCGGAGGCGAGACTTCGTGAGGCTTCTTCCCAAATGCCCTTCATGAGCCAGGTTTATGAGCTTTGGTTTGAGATCCGCAGGTGGAATCACTCTCTCTCCACGCATAAGCTGGCCCTGGCAAAGGGTAAGCTCATTCCTGATGGACCAAAAAGGAAGTAACTCAGAATCTAATCGCTTATTGTCAGGCCAACCTTCAACGACAAAACGTGTCACAGCAGGAAGCAACGGATCTGCTAACAAAGAACTTTCCCACTCACTCTCTTGAATGGCAGACTCCTTGACCCAATTAACATTAACATAATCTGAGTCAAGCGCAATCTCAGAATATTCGATAGGTAATCTTGATAGACAATCTGCTGCTTTGTTGGCTGCACCAGGGAGATATTCCACATGAAAATTGTACTCTTCCAAACCTTCACTCCAACGCTTGAGTCTTGGAGTAAGTCTCACTCTCCTTGCAAGAGAAAATTTGACCCAAAGGGTGGTGGTCAGATCTTACTAGGAAGGGAATTCCCCACAGATAAAACTTAAAATGCTTTACAGCCCACACTATGGCCAAAGCCTCCCTTTCAATACATGAATACTGTTGTTCAGAGAGACTTGGGGATAATTCTTAATCCTAATGCTCGCTGTCCTTCAGAACAGGTCATGTTGGTTGATCACATTATGTCTTCCAATAAGTATTTTGAGGAATTACCTCAAGTTTTTTCTGACAATTTGGGTCTACTCAAGGACTTTGAACACCGTATCGTACTTAAGCAAAAAGCTGTACCAGTCGTACACAAGGTTAGGAAAGTCCCTAACATGATGTTGGAACCCCTAAGGTGTGAACTTAAAAGGCTAGTTACTCAAGGTATAATTGAGGAAATTGAATCCTCAGAATGGTTGGCCCCAGTGGTTTTGGCCCCCAAGGATGGAGGGAAGAGTATTAGGATGTGTGTTGATTTGAGAAGCCTAAACAGATGGATATGGGTGGATCGTCAACCACTTCCTAATATCTCTGAGTCGATCAATATGCTTGGTGGTGCGAAGGTCTTTAGTGTGTTAGATTTATCCCATCCTCGTCGCCAGTGTTAAAATGAGGCACACTGTTAAGTTTATAAGTCTTTTATTGCAGGAAATGCAAAGCCACCATCTCCTGCTGCCAGCCTGTCAGTTCTCCAGGTTACAACTGTCTCCAGCGAGACGCTACCATGGAGATAGAACAGGCAAGCACATGCACCAACTTAGAATGATTACAACACATCTCCTGTATAGAAAAAAGAAAAACAAGGGAATCAGTGGCTAATTTAGGGTCTGATTCACAGAACTAATCTGAGATAAAATCCTAAACTTACTACTTTTGGTATTCACAGAAGGCATTTAGTAGTAGTAAAGTTAGGACTCCTAACTTTACTACTACTAAACTGAGATAAAATCCTAAACTTACTACTTTTGGTATTCACAGAAGGCATTTAGTAGTAGTAAAATTAGGACTCCTAACTTTACTACTACTAAATGCCTTTTGTGAATACCGAAAGTCGTAAAGTTAGGAGCTAAGGTCACAGGAAGTCTAAATAGAGCTTTACTCCTTTTTGAAATTACCTTAACTCAGGTAGAGAGTAAGAATGCATTCCGACAAAGTTAGCGGTCTGTTGTTCTTCATCGCTTTCAGCCACCGCATACCTGCCTCCTAACCTGATTCCTGACAGGTAGTTTCCTGGATACAGTTGATTTATGAGCAGCGCAAGGTTCGCCCTTACGTATTTTATATGCTTTGGCACATATCTAAAATGGAGGAACTCCCTTTGTATCTGCACTGTTTGGAGGAGGGTGTTAAATTTTGTACCCGTGCTGCTTCGCCACATGATTTCTTAGGTCACAGGAAGTTTAAATAGGGCTCTAACCTCTTGACCTGGAAATTACTTTAACCCAGGCAGCGAGTAAGTGTGCATTCCCAGGAAGTTATCAGTCTATTGCACTCACACATCTACGCTTCCACAGCAGCCATTCTCCGGTGCTTTTGGCTTCTGCATGCCTTTCTCCTAACCTGATTCATGATGGGTAGTTTGCCGGATACAAGATTAAACCTTAAGTATTTTATATGTTTTGGCACTCATCTAAAATGGAGGCATTCCCTACACATCTGTACTGTTTGCGGCAGTGTTACATTTTGTATCACTGATTTGTCCATAATTATCAATCGCCTTAGCTGCTTTGACACAATTTATTGGGTTTTCTTTCACAAGAGCAGAATGTGATCTGCACAGAGTGATAGCTTATATAAGCCTGCACTGAATTCAATGCCTTTTACATTTTTTTCCCTCCTCTTTGTTCTGCTAATGGGTCTAGGCTTCAGACAAAAAGGAGGGGTACATTGGGCACTTCTCTACAGTTCCCCCTTCTCGACTATTGCTCCTTGAGAGAAGTCAGTTCATAGCAAGTCTAGCAGTTGGTTGGCTATATGGAGCCATCACCATTGTCATGAATTGTTTTCCAGACCCCATTTTTTCCATGATCAGTTGCACGAAAGTCCAGCCAGTCGAAGGGCTACTCTAAGTCTAATGACAGTAATTTTTCTGGTAGTTTATTTCTCTAAGTGTTCTGGACCAAATGCACTGCCGGCCTGATGTTATCATGCATCTGCCTGGAGGCTATAAAACCACACTGGTAAGCTTGTATTAGATATGGGAGGATCTTTTCCAAACTACCAGTGAGGATATTGGAGCATATCTTGGCATTGGTGTCTATTGGAGCAATAGACCTACTAGAGGGTCACAGGTTGGAAAATTTCCAATTTGTGAAAACCCCAAATGACAGCTTCTACTTTATTCTCCTTAACATAGGAGAATTGTTTGGGGTATATCATTGAGAGTTCTGCTCTGTTAGTGTTCAATGCCCTAAGTTGGCTTTGTGTGTTTGTTAACTTTTTCAAAGTTGCTATACAGGGAGTTTCTCCGTGGTCCCTCTCCATTTCCCCTAATTTGTCTTCTAAATTTTTATTTCAATATTTTGGACCTTGCGCAGATATATCATCAAGGAGATGTATTTTCTTCTAAGGGACCCCTTTAATGCATACCAGACCAAAGCGGAGCAGCATACTTATTTACATTAAATTCAAAGTATTCCTTGACCTGTTCTGCTTATTCCACTTTCAATATCAGGTCTCTGAGCAATCTTGTGGGTAGGTGTCAAGGGGGGGGGGGCTCTCTTAGGTGGTAAATCCAGGCTCATATCTGCTGCGCTGTATGCGTGGTTTGAAACTGCTATTGAGACGATTATTGCATTCTGGGTGAGTGGGGCCAGGGGCTGGTTGACTAAGATTAAATCAATCTAAGAATGAGTGGGAGAAGAATCTTTGTCTCCGGGATGAAGTTCTCGCCATTCTTCCCTCAATCACAATTCTGTCAGTATGGCTTTAAGCCTCTTTGAGAATGCTCCAGTAAATTCCCCTATCCTCCTCATCCTATCCATGTAAGGGTGCCACACTGAGTGAAAGTCTCTGGTTACAATTATGCTTACCCTAGCTCATCCTGCCAGAATTGAAAGGAATGCTAGCAGTAAAGAATCCTGTGCAGTCTTGGGAGTATAAACTAAGGCTATGGTTAAAGGCCCGCCATCCAACCTGGTTTGAAGTATAATGTACTTCCCTCTTGGTTTTAACATTAGCAACCAGTAGATGCAAGCTCTGTCGAATAAAAATGGAGACCCCATTATGTTTATGAGTTGCAGATGAATGAAATGCTAAGTGGTAGTTGATGTCTTTCATCTGATCTTTTTTGGTTAAGTGCGTATCTAGGAGACATTTGATGTCTGATTGAGTGTGTTTAATAGATTTTCAAATAGTTCCCCGTTTTACTAGGAAATTCAGTTGTTTACCATTAAATGAGGGCCTTCATCATTTCTGCAATATGTAAGGTAAAGACCTTCATCTCCCCTGTCAAGGATACGAGGGGTGTTGTGGTGGTATGGGGAGTACACCTGAGTTGGACATGTAGGTTGTTTTCCTAGTGATTGTTTGTGGATGTTTCTCTTCAAACTAACAAACTCAACCGGCCCTCTCCCCTTCCCCCCCAAATGTTTTGAAATGTATTTGTGTGGAATGTTTTGAAATGTATTTGTGTGGAGTGGTCTTAATGAAGTCATCTTCTGCCACAACCTTATACCTCAACAAAATACATAAGTTTACGGTAGGGTATGCCATCTTGGCCGCTCTCCGCCAGGACAGTTCTTGGAATTTGAAGAACTACACTAACATTGTCACCCATGGGCAATGCTAATGCGAATATTATTATTTGCAAAAATACCTTATTAAAAATACAATGTGCAGAATTTATGTTTAAAAATGAAGTGTGTTAAATGCAAAAAATTGTAATAGGCAACCATACTTAAACCCTATAGGCCCGTAACATAGTAATGAAACATGGATTCTTAACTTGACATAACTGAAGACACCATGATTTATCATGAAGACCTATTAATATTGAAATGCTTGTTTTTCACTTTAAACGACTGTTGTGGAAGTTGTTTTTCTTCTCTTTGCTGCAGACGTTGCAATTTTGGAAGCTACTGATACTGAGGGTCTCCCCGCAAAAGATGTAGAAGGCAGGGAAGACTTTTTGGAAAACAAGAAAGCATGTGCCGCAACATTCAAGGACACATGGTTAAAAGGCGATTGTACTCTATCAAGAAGATGGGACATAAACCTATTCCCAAAAGAGTGCTGAAATCTTACTGGTCAACACGAAGAAGAAAGAATATTAATGTTGCAACATAGAAAACGTGTCTTTTATATTAATGCGTGTTCCTAGACTAGGCAAGGCAGATTGATTGAGATTCCAAAGGAGATCCTGTTTTGCAGCAGTTGGTGTATGTCCCTTTTCCACGACTCTCTGAGAAGAGACTCTGTAATGAGTTTTCTTGGACATCTCTTTGTTTATTTCTTGATCTGCTGTTATTTGAGCTGATAATACTTTCCAGCTTATTCTGCTCAAGCTTTATGCTTGATTCTCTCATCAAAACATGGGTATCTGAACTTGCACCTTTAATCCTTCTCACATTGATTTTGACTTAGCTTAGAACAGGGAAGTTTCTTTGTGGAACACACTTATTACATTTCATTGTATTGATGCTTTTTTGATTTGCTAAATTGAATCACCTTATTACTAAATATTGATTGTTTAATTATGTTGCTTGAGTTTGAAATCCCATAAACAACAGAAGACAAGAGGCGTTTGGCAAAACAGGAACAGTTTGTTTAATTAAACAATGCGGCTAGGAGAACAGTTACAGGCACAGGGTCTGAGGACGGTCTCAATTTACAATCTGTTAGCATTCTTCTTAAATACAAAATCTGGGAAGTTGTAAAAGTTTCCGACGCACCATATATGGTGAGGAATATTGGTTGGTGCCTTTAAAGTAATAAATTATTTGTCTAATGGTTACCACAGGTGGGTCTCAACCTAGCATGGACACAGTGTTGGCCAGTGGATATGTGTGCAGATGTCCAGCATGGGGGGCGTGTGATCACTATGTGTGCTGGGTCTTGATTGGCTATGTGTTCCTACCTCATGTGGCATCTGACTTCATGGTGTTTTTAGGAGCGCACATACCCCCTCCAGCCATGTGCACTGAATTGGTGCGACCTCTTGAGACCCTTTGTAATGTTTCTGCACCAATCCGTGGGATTGATCAAGAGTTTCCTGCCTGAGCGTTGGCCTGCCAGCTAGGCACCTTCCCACCTGTGACCAATAAATCAGCAATCCCAGACCTAGGTCTGAGGGCCTGCTTGACTACATATCTGTGTGTTGAGATTGATGTAGAGTTCACAACTGATAATTCTATTTAAAATGGACAAGATATCATTTTTATTGATAAATGCATCCAATTCCATATTAACATTCCCCCCTCTAGTTGATTCTTCTATGACCCTACCTAACTCTTGCATTTGAATAGTCACTTTATTTGGGGCCTGTTGTTGGTTAAGCTCGCTTTCGACAATAGCTACCTTTCTATTTATTTGTATTCTTCCTATTTTGAGGACAGCGTTTTTACAGCAGGTGATGATCCCCAATTGTATAACCCCGCATACCAAAAGAAACACAATGATAACTGGCAACAGTGATTTACATAAACCGGATATTCATCGTGGGAGCCAGGAGAAGGAATTTGAAAAACACTCCTGCTCAGGGGCACTTCCTTCTTCACGCATAGTTCATTGTAGATTGTGGAATGCTTGGATGGCAAGCGTCAGTGTTCCATTGTCCATGTCATTCCCTGGGATGAACGTGCAGCAGGTGGCACCGATCTTGTCACAAACCCCTCCCTTCATTGCAGTCATTAAGTTGAGTACATAGCAGTGCTGCATTACCATGAGGCGAATTACTCGCATTTCTTCCTTGATCAAATTGAGGCCGACCTCAGTGCTGTTCATCATTTTGAGCATCTCCCACCGGGTGATTTTCAGCCAGCTGCTATTAGCTTTTGTCAGAAGGTTTTTAACTCCCCAACCCCCAGTTGTGCTTCAGTGACCAGTCTAAACTCTGCTGGAATATTCTTGAATTGGGCCCAGCCGAAATAGTCCGCGGCTCTCCTCTCACAAGCTTGGTGCAGCAAGGTTGTCTTCTTCCTTAACGGGTGCTGGTACAGGTTTTCTCCAGGAATGACCATGGTTGGGTTGTGCATGGTAAGCGGGAAACACAGTCCTCTCCATCCAGGAGCAAGTTGAGTGTAGACATACTGACAGCATTGCCAGTAGATACCTATCAGCATGGAGGTGCCCCAATGCATATCCGGGATATATAAAATCACTCCGCAGTTACTATTTGTACCCATCGGAAGCGTTTCTTTTCCTCTAAAACATAAAGAGTACATTTTTAGTTTCCGTACAATTAGGGGTTGTCCTTTCCTTTCTATCCAAGTGTATCCACCCACCTCAGCGTCCCACATTTCCTGACATGGGGAGGTCACACTCTCATTCAACCCTCCCCCATGCAACCCATTCCCCTTCTTATTCCTGTGTTGGGCGGCCCTACATTGGAATTCTATGTCGGAGACCAGTTGTTGTTTAAGAAAACCTCCCGGGTAACACTAAGATCCGCTCTCGGTCTGCATACGAACGCTGGAGCAGACGTATTTGTGCATTGAGTTGGGGGTTTAGCTACTTCCAAAAATCTTTTCTCAAGGCCATGTGATATCTTCCCTGATTTGGTCCTTCCTACGCATCCGGTCCAGCTCGATTTGGATATCAGTGGGTTCAGTCAGTATGTATAAAGCTGTTGAGTTGGTATCATATCGGGTTAATTTTACTACTACCCTGTATGGTTCTACCTTGTTGGGTTAGATCCTACATAGATAGAGGTGTATAAGGTCTTTTGCTTTCGCAGGGGCTACTTCTTGGAACAAGTAACGTCTGTCTAGGCCTACCACATGTGGGATCAACGAACAGACATAACATGACCTAGCTGATGCTTTGGAGCCGACTGCAGTCATGTGCTGGTACTATGTGTTATGTAAAAGGGCGAGTGTAGTGAATGTGGTATGCTGGTGTTTTGTGTAGTGTAATTATAGGTGACATATGAAAGATGCCTACGTAGGCTATGTGGTAACCTTCAAATAAACTCCTTTTTAACCGGCAGTTCCCCAGCAGAAGTCAAGTGTAGGACTATCCATAGTAGGCAGATCATACATAGTAATACAAGTATACATAACTTTTGTTTTAAAACTGCAGTTTTTGGTATGGATCCCCTGGGAATCGTTTGCGCTCCTCCGGTGGCTGAGTTCTTTCTGACCAGTCCGAAAAAGTTAGCAGGTTTTAGTTCATGGATGGTGTCATCTTGGCTTGACTGCACGCTGGAACAGTGCACCCACGCACTTTTCCGCTCCCCTTTGATGGCCGTGGGTGCTAGGCAGACCCCTTGCAGTGGGCCCGTGGACTTCCATTTGTATAATTTCAGCATTTGTTTCTTTTCTTTGGATCCTGGGTGTTGAAGACCCGTCAGCGCTGGTGCACTTTCATTGTCCTTGCTGCTACCTGTTTTTGAATAAAACCTTTATTTGTTGTTAGTACAGCCAATTAAACATTACGCTCCGTTCTCAATCATTTTTGTTATCAAATTTACCCCCAGTTACACGAGCTACATGTGCGCAGAAATGTGAAAGAGGGGGTGTGTTGCCATAGGTGTGGCTGGTGCTTGCAATGTGCCTCAGGAACACGGTTTTAGTTTGTGCATCTCCCTGTTACCGGCTCGCAGTGTGTCGCGTGGCCCTCCCTCGCATTAGTTACCTAGCCTTGGCTGATCTCAACCCTGCCTTTGTATCTGGAAGCTTCTTTTTGGGCTAACCTTTTGGGCAGTTTCCTTTTAGTTGTGGACCCTTCCTTGAGTTTTTGCTTAATCAATTGTTTTTCCTTGCCCTGCAGGGAGATGGTTGGAGACTGCTCTGTGGCCCACTTCCACCATCTATGCCACCCTGTTTTCCCTGAAAGGTGCCTGCGAGGTTGGAGCACCGTGAGAGACTATGCTTGGACTGGAGGAGAGTGCACCCGGTGCCCTGTGTTCTATCGGGAGCTGGAGTAGAGGCTTGAAGTCCTCTGTCCCAGGCACCCCCTTTCTTTCAGACCAGACCCCACTTCCTATCAGCATTTCTGGTGGGCCCGCTGTTCCTAGCTTTTGGCTGGGGTCTCTACTGTCATGCGCTTTCTAACAAAACTGGTGCATCTCTTCTCAATCTCCGGAGAGGTGAAAGGTAGGCTGACCACTTTTTGGAAAGCAAAAAGTGGGACATTTCGCACAAATAAATAGAAAAAGAAGTGTTATAATACAACATGATCCGGGGGGGGAGAGGGGGCACAAAACAATAGCACACATCAGTGTAGAACCACAGATGAGGCACTGGGAAAAATAGTAAATTGACTCTGGTACCCATTTTATATAAACGTGTCTAGACTGGTTGCAGTTGACTCACACGGAACACCTGGACCGGACCCAAAACTGCAAAAATCGGTTGGGACAGCTGGTGAAGAACCGGGACTGCCTCAGCAAATCCGGGACACCTGGTCACCCTAGAGAACTCATCACTATGCGTAGGCCTTGTAGCTCATTGACTCTCTTGTGTGTGCTGTGGAGTTTTAGGGTCTTATCTCCCTTGCGCAAGAAGAACATTGTTCCTGTCACCAAGGGTGGCTTCATTTTAGAACTAAAAAGGGAGTCCTCCATTGATTCGGAGGCTCCTAGAGCATTTGGGGTGCTGTTGGGACTACACGCCACGAAGGAAACACTAAGCGTGAGCATGATGCCCGAGAATGGGATCCTTCTGGCCTGGTGATTGGAAAGCGACCCAACAGATTTTGACTGTGGTGAGCACCCCTTTCGAGCGGGTGGGCATTGACATTGTGGGGCCACTGGAACTCAAGACAGTCTTAGGCAACAAGTTTATATTGGTGGACCATGCCACCTGGTACCCAATCACGGCATCTGTAGCAAGCCGTGCGTTGATGGGGATCTTTTCCCATGTGGGGTTCCCTAGAGAGGTGGTCTCTGACCGTGATACAAACTTCATATCTAGGTATATGTCATTGTGGGAGGAGTGCGGTGTAATGTACAAATTCACCACTCCTTACCATCCCAAAGGAAATGGGCTGGTTGAGAGATTCAACTGAACCCTGAAGGGCATGATAAAGGGTCTTGCAGAACATATGAGACGTAAGTGGGGCATCTTCCTACCATGCCTGTTTTTTGCCTACAGGGTGGTACTGCAGAAATCTTTTGTGCTCTTGTGGAGTCATCATTGACGCTGAACTTAGTGGGGGCACTCGATCAGCATAGCTCCCAACAACCCTGAATTTCTGGACACAAGTAAAAAATGTTTTTGGGGACTCCTAATGCAGTTTATTAGCGGTTTTTGACCTGATACACTTTTTGGTGGGAAAGGGTAGGGAGATGCTGGTTCATTACTGTTAGACTTGGCATCTTTGGCGTGGTTTCTCCTGACTTTTTGCCCCTACCTCCTGTATTTTTGATGCTGTGCTGGATTTTGTTTTTGATGGCTTAGATGCTTTGGGCACTTTGCCACTGCTGATCAGTGTCAAAGTGCAAGTGCTGCTTGTGTAAAGTGTTATGACAATTGGTTCCCCCTGATTGGCCTATTTGATTTACTGGTAAATCCCTAGTAAAGTGCCATGAGTTTTCCCGGGCTTGTAAATCAAATGCTACTGGTGGGCCTGCAGCACTGATTGTGCCACCCACATTAGTAGCCCTGACAAGGTATCTCAGACCTGCCACTGCAGTGTCTGTGTGCAGTTTTAAACTGCCATGTCAACCTGGCAAGTGCACCCACTAGTCAGGCCCTAACCTTCCCTTTTCTGGCATGTAAGGCACTGTCATGTTCTTTAGGTTAGTCCCATCATGTACATACCGATTACATACATTGTGTCCCATCCACACGACATAACGGTCCTAAACACAGGTGACCTTTTACCTAGTAGCTTACTTCTGTTTCTTCGACAACCAGGCTCTCGGTATCCTATCTAAATCCCTGTACCTGACGTACATAAACATGTCCCCAGGCAAGGTAGATTTATTCCATATAAGGGTCACCACTTTTTTCATCCATAGCCAACAGCCAGCTGTGCCTGATCATGTTTGTTTAGAAAAGGATTAGCAGGGGATTAGCGAATGTTTTCAAAACATCGATTCTAGAAAAACCCCGGAGTGACCACTTTAGTATAAAGACCCTCACTCCCCCTTACAACACAGAGGAGAATTCCTTCCACGCTGCACCAAGACTCTGCAGGCTGATCCTTCGACAGGCAGAGACCTGACATCCCTTGCGGGGTGCCATCCTCGACGCAGAGACGGGGTCCTTCATTCAGAACCGTATATCACACCCTACACGAGAAGGGAATAAATGTCACCTGCCTATGGTGCATAATGAGCGCGGTGCGTCTCTAAATGAAACTGACAAAATAATTTCCAAAGAGGGGAAACAAGAGATTTGCCGCAAAACCCACAATCACACAAGATTAACAGAGTATCAAAAGTAATTTATACAGATTTGCTTTATTTAAGATAAAAAATATATCTTCAGTTATTTTTAATTATATCATAGAACATATAGGTGTTAGGATGACATACATAGCCTTTTTAGACATGATTATAACACAGAAATACCCCCCATCACAAGTGAATCAATACAAGGACATAAAAAACATCAAAAACATATCAAATTCCACAGCACAATTCACACATTAGATCAATCAAACTTCAGTCATACCCATACATCTACCATACTGTCAAGACAAACGAGTAAAAATAGTGATTCTGGACAGGAACCACTGAACTAGCTGCTAGTGGTGACAAGAACAGATAAATGTTAAGAGGTAAAATGTAGAATAGTTGTAAAGAAATTGTTTTAAACATACATGTTACAGTGGGTGTCTATGATGACCATTGATTCTAGAGCATTCGTGTGTACATTTTCTTTGATTAAATAACGTTTTCATCATGTGCATATGAGAAAAAGAGGTAAATTGAAGCTTTTAAAGTGTCTTTTTCAGTCAGTACACCACTAAGTAGCTCCTGTCACTCGGTGTGCCGACGAGCGTTTCGGTGTCAGGCTTCAATATAGCCATCACCTTCTTCAGGGCACAGAGCTGGTGGGATCAAAGATACCACATAGAGGATGGGGGTGGAGGTGTAGTAGAGACGGATATCAAAACACCATTGGGAAGAAGGAGCCAGCCTTAGCGCTACAAAGAGAACAGTAGCAGCAGGTAATGGGGATCCAGGAAGGAGAAATATGTCGCTGGTAATTATCTTTCAGAATAGGTGTCAAGTCTGCTCGGGAGATAAAGCAAGCAGCTCAGGGTGCCATGGATTCCCCATATATAGATTCAGAACCATCAGGTGAGGGGTTAGCACTTCCCCGGGGAATTCTTGAGCTCCATTAGGTTCCATTAAGACATATCCTAGCACTTACACATACATGCTTCACCTACACATCTAGGCTAGGCACAGTTAGGTAGGCTACGCATCATAGAAATACATAAATGCTATTGTTTTATATAATATGTTTTTATTCATCTTATTAGCACTATGGTAGAAATGTATCTACTTTTTACGATATTGGTACTAGCGATTACATTCGTCTGCTCCTGTCTTTTGATTGTCGCAGCTAACTTTTCATACTAGACTGACGCTTGACCAATAAATAATTATTGAAACCGTTCCAATCGTCATTCTATGTATTCTGAGAAAAGCAAGCACGAGTGACTGAGCGAAAGATACCATATTGTTTCCACAATACCTGAGGAATTAGGGTTGTCATGTTCAGTGGTTGGCAGAAACTCCATACAGCACTGTAGAATACAGGGGGGTGGTAGTGGCATCGTAGAGCTAGCTGGTCTAACGGCTGACTCATCCTGTGGGGGTGTCCAGAGTCTATCTGCACACCAAGCCCTCAGTTTAGGTCATCCAAAACGCGGAGGTCCTGGGGGTCCTAAGAACTACACAACATGGCGCCGCCAATGTTGGTTTGGTTCTTATATTAACAGTAAAATCTGAGTAGTTCAGTCGTGCTTTCTCAGAAAAATCCTACTCACATTTTCCAGAGACATCTGAAGTGGGAAGGTTTATCCGCCTCAGCTGAGCAGGCACACCCTGTGTATTGGCTGATGGTTTTAGACAAGCTTGTAAGGACTAAAAGTTCACATATTGTGCTAAACCCTACCTCCTAAATCTTTACTTTCTTCTCCAAATGACTGAACCTGCGAGTAGCAGTGGAAGTGCCGAAGGAGACGAATTTGCTAACGCTCTTAACATTACAGAAAACTGCCGACAGGCAGTAACTCTGAAATTATTAGAACATGGATTACCTGCAACAGGTGGCCATATTACCTTCATGATTGAGGCACACTAGGTGTTCGGATCAGAGGTATTCTATTCGTGGGTGAAATTCCACCTGCAGATCCACAGACACATTTATTTCACGAATACGTTGAAGTGGATCCACCGGAAGAATACATCCCATACGAGGACATTGAAGTCCTGTTCACTTACAAGCAACATAAAAACTGGTTTAAAGACGCCCTCAAACAGGGCGGGCGCATGAGCTGAGAGCTCCGCACCAGCCGTGCCGATTATCCTGCTAAACGTGGTGTCCGCCGGGGCCCGGGGCGTGCTGTTGGGTGCCTGACCCGCCGAAGATACCCGGGACCCTAATCTCGCTTCTCTGAGGTCCGAGGGCGAGAGAGGAGCGAAGTCTACCTCTGGAGTGTTGCGGGGCCGAGATCCTGGCGACCACTCCCCTGCCGCCTCGAGACGGCATACCAGCTTCTCGACTGGAGATCGCACCCCCCTGGTGATGGGAAAGCCTAGAGGGAAGCAAGTGGGGCCTCCCCCGGAGTAAGAAGACAGTGCACCTGATCAGGTGCAAAAGGAGTCGGGAGGCGAACCCTCAGAAGTACCTGTCCAGCAGCAGTTGGCGAAGATATTGGAAGCTATTGCCGACATCAAGGCAACACTACACCAAGATATCAGCGCTGTCGCGGTGGGCCTGGGCTTGCTGAGGACGGAGCATGCTAAACTAGCAGACAGGGTGAAACAAACTGAATCCTCCCTAGCGGTTCTTACTCCCGCACAACAGGCCCTGATTGGTCAGGTCGGAGAGTTGTCCAGCAGGGTTAATGTACTGGAAAGGAAAGCTGAAGAAGCGGAGGGGCGGAACCGGAGGAACAATGTGAGGGTCCTGGGTCTCCCGGAAGGAGTGGAGGGCAATGACATGGTCAAATACTTGGAGGGTTGGCTCCGTGAGGTGGTGGCGCCTGAATGCCTGTCTCAGTTCTATACATTGGAGAGAGCCCACTGTGTGCCCGCCAGGCCGCCGGCTCCGGGGAGGCCTCCGCGCCCTGTGGTTGCCAGACTGATTCACTTCAAAGACAGGGATGTGTTACTACAGAAGGTGCGCTCAGAGGGGCCGTATGAGGTTGAGAACAGTAAGGAGTCACTGTTTCCGGACTATACTCAGGAGGTTCAGAGGTGCCGCACCTCCTTCCTCTAGGTCAAGAGAGCCTTGCGGGAGGAAGGGATTCAGTATTCATTGATGTTCCCGGCCCGGCTCCGGATAATGTTAGACGGGAAGACTCACTTTTGCGAGGACCCCAAGTCCGCTTGGGAGTGGATTGAGGCCTACAAAACTGAAGGTCCATCTTTGCCTCAGAAAGAAGGAGCTCAGACTAGACACCGGGAATCTGGGAAGAGACTACGACGACGGCAAAAGCGGGGGACTGCAAAGAAACCGAGCCCGTCACAGACTGAAAAGGAGAGAGCGGAGGCGCTGCAAGCAGTGGCAGACATGATGCAGGGACAGAGATCGTCATTGGAGAGAGGCTCGGGATCGAAGGGAGGGACTGATGGTTCGGAGTCAGACACGTCCCGTAGTGGTAGTGTACGGCTGCTTGATGTGACTCCTCAAATAGCGAATGGGATAGTATGATTTGTGGACTGCTAATTCCATCTCCCTTTTACTCTCCCCCTTACTTGCTCCCCTGTGCGCAGCTCACCTCTTCCTGTTCTCCCTCATTTGGCCTTCTCTTCTTCTCAGCAGGAGTCCCCGTGGAAGGCGGGAAGGGTGGCCGGGTGCGCGTCTGGGTTCGGGCTGGAGCGGCCAGCCAGGGCTGAGGCGCCAAGAGTGTTATGTACCTTGGTTGGGCACTTGCTGTGATTGCCGCGCTCTCCCTTAGGTCCCCCTTAGGTCCTTGTGCTAGTAGCTTTGGGCCTTCACTTGTTGATGCAGTTTTGTCTGCGGTTTGGGCGGATGGTCATTGCTAGACCGCTCTGGGGTTGGGGAGTTGTCCTAATAGGGGTGTTAGTTGTTGATTTTTGTTTTGTGCATGCGGACGGGGGTGGAGGAATGAAGCCTGGACTTTCAGTTGACAGGGGTGTGGTGGGGGTCTCTGGGGGGGGGGTTTGGATTACATCCCACTCAATGCATGATACATTCAAGTTCATCACGTGGAATGTGAGGAGGATGGGGTCCATGGCCAAACGGTACAAGATTTATGCATTCCTAAAGAGGAGGGATGTACAGGTGGCCCTTTTGCAAGAGACCCACCTGACTAGTGGTGAAGTGGATAAACTACACAAGTGGTGGAGGGGCCGGATATACGCTACTACCTACTCAGCTTTTGCTAGGAGGGCATTGATATGGGTGAGACCAGGGGTTCCCTTCGAGCACGCCCGCACTAAAGTGGATAGCGAGGGAAGGTATGTTCTGGTGACAGGGAGATTAGCTGGACGGGAGGTGATGTTTGGGAGTATGTATGTGCCTAATGTGGATCTAGTGATATTCCTCACCGCCCTCTCAGTTCAACTGGCGGACTATATGGGGGAACAGTTGGTCATTGGTGGCGATTTTCATTGTGTGGCGGACACCACGGTGGATAGGTCGCATCCTCCCCTCCCGGGGTCACAGACACACCGGGTGGCAGCGTGGTTCCGAAATTGGATGAGTCACTGGTGACTGGAAGATATCTGGAAGGTGCAACACGCGACGGATAGGGAATACTCATATTTCTCCCCAATGCACCAAGTACACACCAGACTGGACGCCTTTCTGTGCACACCAGACTTTAGTGCATCCGTTACACAAACGGAGTATCTGGGTAGGACCCTTTCGGATCACAGTCCGTTGTTGCTGACCCAACAACCGATGGGGAGAAGACCCCCGATTCTGCTGTGGCGACTGAACCCTCTTGCGTTGGAAGATAGGCCCTTCCGGGACTCTCTGAGGGCTCTTATCGAGACTTATTTCCCAATTAACGCCCAGTCTGCATCCTCAGTGTTGGTTGAATGGGAGGCATTCAAGGTAGTAGTGAGGGGTTACTGCTTGGGGCAATCCATTGGGGCGCAGCGGGAAATTCGGCAGGAACTACTGGATATGGAATCCCAGATTAGGCAGCTGGACAATGTTCAGGGTCAGGGAACTGATTCTGCTGAGCTTTTACAAAAGGCTCATGCTAGCTACAGTGACGCACTAGAGAGGTTGCGTTGCCACAGTTATAGGGAATACATAGACAGAGTGCAGAAAGAGGAGGGGAGGGCCGGCCGGCTATTGGCTTGGTTGATTAAGCCTGAAGGTAGAGGTGCACCGATCATGCAGGTCCAATCGGACTCCGGGGAGTCGGTACATGACCCTGATGCCATCAATGATCTGTTCTGTACCTTTTATGAGAAATTATACACCAGCCCTGGGCCGGTCTCTCGTTTGGAAATCCGGGATTTCCTGGAAAATCTGCCATTAAAGGTGCTGGATGAACAAGTGCAGGATGACCTGGGAGGACCGGTGACCCTACATGAGGTCAGGGCTGCTATTGCAGCCATGGCAAAGGGGAAGACGCCGGGGCCTGACGGACTCCCGGCTGAATTTTTTGCTGCTTATAAGGACCTATTGGCGCCCTGACTGGTGACTCTATATGCCGAATCCCTACGCTGTGGGGTCCTCCCCGAGTCGACCCAGAGTGCGTTGATGATACCCCTCCCTACGTCCAAAGATGCGACCGCTCCAGTAACAGAGTACAGGTCGCTCTCTATGCTCAACCTTGATCTTAAAATCCTTAGTAAAATATTAGTACTGCGACTACTCCCACATATGCAAGATGTCATCCACGCAGACCAGAATGGGTTCATCCCTTCCCGTAATACTTCCTATAATTTGCGTAGGTTGTACTATGTCCTGTTTCCTGAAGAGCTACGGTCCATTCCCTCGGCAGCTGCCCTGTCAGTCGATTTAGAAAAGGCCTTCGACACAGTAGGATGGGAGTACCTTTTTGAGACTATGTTACAGTTGGGCCTTGGGGAGGGTTGGGTGAAGTGGGTTCGACTGTTGTATACATCGCCGAAGGCGCGGGTCAGAACAGGGAAATCTGTGTCCTCTCAATATCTGATACAACGGGGTACACGGCAGGGGTGCCCCCTCTCGCCCCTCTTATTTGCCCTGGCGATTGAACCACTTACGGAGCTGATCCGGCAGGGTGGAGCGGGGATAGGACTTAGATTAGATGGGCGGATGCATATGATCTCCCTGTATGCAGATGACCTGCTGGTCTACTTGGGGGAGGCGGTACCTGGCACCTCAACGACGCTTTCACTATTGGAGCGCTTTGAGGCATTGTCGGGCTTACGGGTGAATAAGAAAAAGACCTACCTATTCCCCCTGTTGGGACCGGAACCCCGGCCGGGGACGCTGCAGATCGACATTAATTGGGCTCCTCACTCAACAAATATTTGGGAATCCATGTTTTTATTCTCTAGCAGACCTACGGGAAGGGAATCTAGATAGGGCATTGCGGTCGCTCCGGACCTGTGTACACTTTTGGCGCTCGCTGCAATTGCCGATTATGGCGCGAATCTCCCTCCTTAAGATGGTCATGCTGCCGAGGCTATTGTACTTTTTTGTTAATTTACCGACCCAGATGCCCCGAGGGTGGTTTAGACCCTTGAATGCCCTGGTGAGGGATCTGATATGGGGGGATGATAGACGGAGGGTATCCCTGCGGACGTTGCAGCGCCCAATGGCGGAAGGAGGTCTGGGCGTGCCGGACTTTGAATTGTATATGTTGGCGGCCCAGCTGCAGTGGCTGGCACAGTGGGTGGAGGGAGTGAATGAAGCGGGGACATGGCTGATGGAACCTACTGGTAAGCCGGACACATTGCTGGCTAAACTACTGAGACCGGCAGTTACTGTCCCATATAAGTCGGTATTGCAGCGTACAGCCATACATACCTGGTAACGATGTGTTCGTAGGTTGGGTGGGACTCCGTGGTACTCCCCCGCACTGCCGTTGGTTGGGCTCCCACATGGGGAACCGGTGACAGTGTTCACAGCGGAACAGTTGGGGTCATGGACAGAGGTGAGCTTAGATACGGTGGGTGATTGCTATCTTGATGGCTCCATAGTCCAGTTTGCAGACTTGATGGATACTTTTGGCCTCGCACCTGGCCAGTTCCTGCAGTATGAAGCTTTGGTTCGCACCTTTGGACAGCTATGGGGTGGAAGTAGGGAAGAACCACGGACGCACCCAGTGCTGCATGCGCTGACCACTTTGGGCACTGCGGGTCACCAAGTGAAGTGGCATCAAGAGGCTCTAGTCGCCGCGTCCGTTAGTCCTGTGGGGGCTCTCCGAGGCAAGTGGGAAAGGGTGATAGGTAGGGAGCTCACGGATGGAGAATAGGGGAAAGTGATGAGGTCCCACAAGAAAATTTCAAGGAGCACTAGACTCAAATATACGCAGTTCAACTACCTCCATATGGTTTATATGACCCCCCACAGACTCAATGTTACGTATGGTGGCGAGCTGAGGAAATGCCCGAGGTGTGCCCATGTGGATGCGAGGTTTGTGCATATGACATGGAGCTGTGGAGTGGTGCAGGGATACTGGGCAGCAATCCTGGATAAGGGATAAGGGATAAGGGCACTAGGGCGGGAAACTGGCGCTGACTATAGAAGTCTGTTTGTTAGGGCTCTTCCCGCGCCCTCCCAAACGTAAGGTGGGGAACCGATTTATTGACCTGGCCCTGGGCCTAGATAAGAGACAGATAGCTTTGGAGTGGAAATCCCTCATTGGGCCACAAGTGGCCAGTTGGAACAGGGAAGTTACTGGATGGGCGGGAGCTGAGGGCAGAGCCCTGAGTTGGGAAGAAGCAAGAGGCATTTGGAGACGACCGATAGCAGACTTATGGAAAGAAGTGCTGGCGAACTGGAAAAACCCAGAGCAGGAACAGGCAACAGAGGGGGAGTCTGGGAGTGACAGTGAGTGACCTACATGCTCCCACACGGAAGGCTTTGGACACACAAGGCGGGGACATACCCAGTATATCTGCCACGAGAAAGGGAACCAGTAGACTTGGTGAGGGGACAGACAGATGGTACAAGAGAGAGAGAGGTCGGTGGAAGGGGCGACAGCTGCCTCCCTCAACCCCCCCCCCCCCGGGAAGACCCGCCCAACATGCAGAACATATCAAGTAATTGACGGAGTCAATGAATGCATCATTTGAAACGGATGGCACTCCGGGCCCCTATGCATGCGGAACTTTATTAAGTTTTCCCCCTTTTTTTTTTTTCTTTTTTTTCTGTTTCTCTTTCGTCTCTTTTCCTTTTTTCCTTTTCAGTGGTTGAATTGTTAATAGTTATTGTTAAAAGAATGACATTGATGAAGACATTACCTGAATCCTGGGCAGCGGCTCGAACCGCCATCCGTGACAAGGCAGGGAAGAGCGGTAGACGGGGACTACGAACATTAGTAATGTAATAACACAGGGGTTGGTGGACACGTAAAAATGGTGGTCAGGAAGCGTTTGTGCATAATACGTGACACCGGGCAATACCCGGAGAAGGAAACTTATGTATCCCGGTCTAAACGATAAAAGAGATTAGTATTGAAAATTTTGCAAATATTGCTTGTGTAATTGTAATAATCATTCAAAATGTCAATAAAAATAAGTAAAAAAAAAAAAAAAAGAAGCCCTCAAACTTCAACTTCAGTCGTAAGACTCGGTCCGCTCAGCATAGGAGGAGCTACGTGGCCGGTCTTAGCGGCTTACACTCAACATCCTGAGATAGACACACTCCTAGTAGGGGAAGTGCGCACACTTTACAAAGAAGTATTCAGGCTATACATATTGTCCAGTTCGTCATGCGAACACTCACATTACAACTTGCGAGAGCTGCTCCACCTGGAATAGTCCAGACCCAGCCCACACCAATAATTAGTCCACAAACACTAAAAGCAATAATGGGTGCGTTCCCATCAAAAAGGAATCAAGTTCCATTCTGGATTGCTAAAAAAAAGGACAGTTGGAAGCAGTATTTCCCCGTATGGGTCCGCAGGAAAAACACAGAATGTTAACAATTTGCTTGCCAATGGGAATGATTCTCTCGCTTGAGGATTGTACCACATGGGGAAAAATCTTTGCTGCAGTATACATTAGGATACACGGTACCCCAACCATATCAGTAATTCCTGAGGTATTGAAACAGATACAGAATGAGTACGGGGCAGGACCTGCCTTGGACTTGGGGATGAAACTGATGGGTAATTTTGACCAAGTCTTGGCGATTATGCTGAGCAACATCAAGGGGGAAGCAGCAGCAGTGGCCATACGCCAACGCTTAAGGGAAACAACTCCTGCAAATCAGGAGCGTGCATTACCAAAAATTATCGAAGAAACCTATGCTTCACTAGGTAGAGATAGTTTGGGAGCCAAACCAGGGAAACCACTAGTGGTGAGTAGTTCTGAAAAAGAGAACTCAAAGCAAGCACCCACTTATTCTAAAAAGAAATGGGATAATAGTCAACCTAAAAATAATAATAACAGAAACACTTCACGATCAAGGTGTGGGTCTCCCCAACGGGAGTCTTCTGAAAAGAGGTACAACCTTAGGGATCGTGATAACATTAGGAAAACTGACAGGTATCAGGATACTGATACACGTTCCTTTTGTTCCTTTCAGGGTTCATCAACAAGCTCGGAGAGGCAAGGACGGTCAGAACACAAAATTGAAGCTCGACCAAAGGGAAAAAGGGACACACATCGCACTTCAGATTTCATTATCAAACAGGAAGAGCAACCTAAAGCAAAGACTCAGTTCAAAAAGAAGAAAGTAGCTGGCTTAAAAATTAGAAATGCCCAGGTTACTGAGGACTCAGCTTCTGAACGGGGAATGGGCTCTGACGATGCTAGTTAGCGCAGCAGAAGTAACAATAGCTTGCCAGAACCTGAAGGAATTTCAGGTGACAGCAGTGTTGAATGAGTACATCACGGTGGAAACACCTGATACAAGAGTGAGTGTCCCACACCGTCTACATGAAATAAATCTCCAAATAGAGAGGGACATCTCAAGAAAAATTAAAGGTCTCTTTTGGGAAAATTTGACATTTGGATATGACATCCTGTTAGCAGAAGAAGATTGGTTACCTGAATATATAATGGATTGCCCAAAAGATGAAAGCGTAATTTTGCCTGCTTTTTCCGACCTCGTTCCTGTTTCCTTAAAACAATCATATGCGTGGGAGTGGGCACAAGCGCTAGCTCCGGCATTATACCGCAACCATGTAGGGTGGGACATGGAGTCCAAACACCACGAAATCCCATTAAAAAATACTCCAACTCCACAGAGACAGTACCCTATTAAAAATGAAGCAAAGAAACAGGTCAAAGAAATCTTAGACCAACTTGAATACCAAGATTTGATTGAAACTTGCACCTCCTCAATGAACAACCTTTTGTTTCCCGTAATGAAACCTGTCAACACATATCGTTTGGTTTTAGATTACAGACATTTGAAAACATGCACAAAAACATTTGCAGTTCAGAACGCACACAGCGCCGCATTGATCAATAACATCGTGCAGAAGAAATATAAAACAACACTAGACATCTCGAATGGATTCTTCTGCCTAAATATAGCTCCTGAAAGCCGATATTTGATGGGATTTTCTGCCCTCGGCATTCAGCGTCACTTTTGTCGCCTGCCCCAAGGCTATAAGAACAGCCCTAGGTTATTCTCTGTGAGAGTGTCAGAGCCATTACAAACTTGCGATGAAGAGGCAGTGTCCTAGGTAGACGATATTTATCTGACGGACGGACGATGAATTACTTGAACACTTGTGCAGGGTGAACAACATAATTGTTGGTTTTGCCAATTTGGGCTACAAATTTAACTTCAAAAACTCAAAAATTGCCCATCTCAGCGTCGTATTTTTGGGATATGGGCTGTCAAGCGAAGGCAAAAGCCTTGCTGCAAACTTTCTAGAAAAGTGCGCGCTGATCCAACCTCCTAAAAACTCTGAAAGGTTTACAATCCATATTAGGATTTCAAAATTTCGGCAGAACAAACATTCAAGACTACGCAGAAAGAGTAAAACCTTTCTACGATTTAATCAGACCAGATTTCACAGCAAACAAGTGGACTCAAAAACATACAGACACTCTACGTTCAGTTCAAGCTGACATGATAGCTTCAAAACACTTGCAGACACGCGTAAACGTCCACAACCTGGTAATACGGGTTGCCCCCGGGTTATCAGGGTATACCTACATCACGTTCAATGAAGGTGAGACAGTTCCTATCGCATACAAATCTCATCTGTACACAAATGCTGAAAATTGATTTGCAGCAACAGAAAAAATTCTGACAGCTGTACAAACTGCTGTAATGAGAGAAAGAGCACTAGCACAGGGGAAACACATCATTGTTGTAACTCCGATACCGACTTTAGAAGCGGTAACCAAAGCCAGCATTCCAAATGCAAAGGCACTACATCCACGTTGGATACAATGGGCTAATTCTCTCACTGCAACAGATGTAGAATACAGATACGATCCAAGACTTAGAACACAAGTATTCCTGCAATACGAACAAGAATACCCTCTCCCAAATGAAATCTTGCCTCTAGATCAGTACGAATACATTATTTATACTGACGGTTCTGCGCAACCTGCCATAGGAAGTAAACAGCAGTATAGCGCTGCAGGTGCTATAGTGAAAGGTCGGATGTGGAATGGTAAGTTCCACCCCAACAATACGACTACACAATCTCTAGGAGATTGTACCGCGCAACTGGCAGAACTAAAAGCCCTGATACTAGCACTATAGTATACGGATCGGGACTTCCCCACACTGATTGTGTGCGATTCGTTTTACTGTGTGAAATCTTACAATGAATATCTTCACTACTGGGGTCAGAATGGGTTTAGAGTCCCCAAGGGTGGCACGATAAAACATAAATTGTTTTGGGAACAAGTGGCAAAGCTGAAAGCATGCCTGCCACGGGCTCAAGTTATTCACACCTTGAGTCATCAGCGTGTTGGCATACACGTTGAAGGGAATTCACTGGGTGATGAAGCCGCTAAGGCGACAGTGCGAACTGCTGCCGTTGCCGCAATCACTCGTTCACACATGAGAATAGATGCCTTAAAGAACGGCTCACCCATCCTGCCAAAAGGCTTTCCACTCAGGTACTCCTACAAGTTAGATGCACATAACACACCGTATTCTCAAATTCCAGGCGTGGGGGATAGAGTAATACCAAACAAAGATCGCAGATTAGGTTTGATACTAGCTGCACACAAGGGTCTGCGCTCAGCACACGCAGGAGTCACTGCAACAATTTCATTATTGAAGCAGCGTTACTGGTGGTTGGGGCTGACAAAACAAACAAAGGACTATGTCCTGAAGTGCGATATTTGCCAGCAGATGAAGGGTTCCACTATTCACAGGCTGCCACAGACACCATTACTGATTTCAGACAGACCACCCACATGTGTCTATTTGGACCACTGCGGCCCCTTAAATTCAGACGGGGCTTACAAGTACATCTTGGTGGCAGTGGATTCATGCTCTACATTCCTATGGGTTTGGCCCCAGCGCTCGGCTGACGCTCGAACTGTTATTAAGGATTTGCGAGTCTTCATCGGGACATACGCAATTGGCAAGTTACATTCCGACTGTGGCCCTGCGTTTAGCTCTAGGGCTTACAAGGAAGGCATGGAAGGTATGGGCGTGGCCTTGCGGTACTCCTCCCCCTACCATCCCAAGGGAAATTTGGTGCTGGAGAGGAAAAACCGGGACCTAAAGCAATCCTTAACAGCAAGGGTATTAGGCGCGGGCGGTACTTGGGTCAATCACCTATATGGGGTCCAGAGGGCACTCAACAACATGCCAAGAAAATCCTTGGGAGGCCGTTCCCTGTATGAAATCCAGTTTGGGACAAGAATGTGGGTACCTGATCTCGATTGTGCCAGCACAGTGGCGGATGCAAAACCATTTCAACTGAATGATCGTTTGGCTGTTTTACAGGAACTCAATGAATTCCGAGCGTTACAAAGCAACGTGCAAGTCAAACGCACCGCCACTGGGGACGTGAAACCAGTTCCGGCAAGACCTGCCTGGGTCCTGCAGATTGGGGACCTGGTCAGGGAAAAGATCGTGGAGAGAAGAGAGTTTGGGCCATCTTACAGAACAGCTGTACCTGTCCTGGCGGTAGTGGGAACAAGAACAGTACTTCTTCCACCTCTTGCCGGCAAAAAAGAAAAAAGATTTGTCTCCATTGATCTGATCAAACCACATCATGTGGCCGATTCTCAACAGTAGGCCGCGTGGGGTCCTGAGTAGCCGCAGATCTCCTCTTGCTACTATACAGGAAGTTCGGATGGAAAGACTGATAACCTTTCAAGACTCCGCAACACAGAGTGATGGAGCAACGAATAATGGAGTACAAATCACACCAGTTGAAATTGAAAAACATCAAGAAGAAACAACAATGCAAGTTGCAATTCGGCCCAACAATGATGTCTACATTAATGTGCCTTCAAACGACACATCTGCCAGTTCTGCAAAACCTGCTGAGCTACCAAAGATAGATCGAACTGTGTCCGGCTACTTCATCAACTTCGATGATTTCTCTTCAGATCCAAGTGAACCTGATCAAACGCCACCCACTTCAAAGAAAGAAAGATTTAGCAAATTCTATCTTTTGCTCAAAAAGACTTACTTAGTGCCACCTTGGTTGCCTATTTGGTTCACAATAGGGGTAGTATATCTGTTAATTTGTATTGGCACAGTGACTGTCTTTTTTCTGCTTCTGAACGGACATTATCTCCCAGAATGCTCTGCAGTACAATCTGTGAACTTGGTCTTGAAACCACATACGTCATCACACCGTGAACAAAGATACTTGTCCCTGGTAAACATTACAGCAATTCCAATACCGGATGGTATCGTTTTGGATAAAAATTTCTTATGATGTATATGGCCCCACTGAACATTTGAAAATTCCACATTTGTTTAAAATTTCTTTAAATGATTTCATTATCCCTAGTACACTATCTGATGATTGGGACATTGAGACTGTAAATACTATGCTCACAGATTTAGAACAATCTGCTGCATTTTCTTACAAGGAATTGTATGAGGATACAACTGACTTCGATACCATGTTTTGTTACCAGCATTATGGTCATCATTTTTTGCATAGAGCAAGTGTACCACGCACTGCTAATGTGTACCATCAATGGGAACATTGCCCAACACTACCAAAAGGTAGATCTGCCACATTCGTACAGAAATTCAGATATTTTTCAGGGTTCAACACATCAGACCCAGAATCATTTTACTATAAACTTGCACAGACTAATGCAACTGCAAAGAAAATTATGCTGACAAACACAAAGCTGATATATTCAGCACCTTTTTTCTCCCAACTGTCTATACAGGGTTTCGACTACTGGAGAGACACCATAGACACAAAATTGATCTGAGGAACAAGAGAGTGGCAGGTTCAGGGAACTGAGGCATTATTTAGAGCTTGCCAAATACCATTACAAATGATTTTCCTGAACAGAACAGTGCAACAGACCACTTGTTACGGGTTTGCAAAAATCAAAGACCTAAAAACACCGAGCATTCCCTCACACGTACCAATTAAGGGTATTGCAAATAACACGCTAACAAATGAGGGGACACATGGTACAAGTACATACAATTCTTTATCTCCTGATTGGAAGGGTTGGTTGGTTTGGCCCATAGACACAAATATGTGTAACTCAAGATTCAAGGGTACCACCGAAGGGTTTAGTATCCATAGGCCCGACCCACGCTATGTACACATAGACAACCCAGGGGTAGTGACCTCCTATAGTGTCAGGAAGTAGTGCCTAGATTGGCTAAAGACCTCAACACTTTCACAGGTGAAACAACACTTGTCCCTTTTGTCAGACAACATGGATCTTAGGGATTTCTTGTTAGGTCCCAAGAAACCACGTTGGAAATGCTTCTTGTATACCATCTACAATGAACTGTGGAAAATCTCCCAACAGGAAGCTGCTGAGAGACTTTGTGAAATCGATAGAATTAACATAGAAAAGGCCTTAGCTGTGGTAGACAATGGCATGACCACACTCTCGTCTCATATTTATTCACTGGGCAACATTGTGTCCTCAGCTATCGATATAATGGAACAAGATTTGTCTATTTTAAAACATGGGCAACCACAGCTACGCGCTGTTATGCTTCTAAGCTGGACGCTTCAATCATTGCGTTCTGGCCACGTTCCATGGCGATACATTAAAGACACAAATCTGTTTTCGGCTTACAATCTGAACAACTGACAAATGATCATGGCTCGCAGAGCTGCGAAGTACACCATGCTGCTCATTGAAAAACTAGAGAAGTTACCTTTTACTGTAGCAGAGTCACCATCTATGGAATGGTTAGTCCATGGCTGTATCACACTGCCAATCACGACATTCCAGTTCCAATACTGTCTGAAATATTACCCAGTAGGCAGGTATGAAGCGCTGGGCGAAGGGTACATACGAGAAACCTGGGAGTTACTGTACACATATAGGTGCAAGAACAAAGACAAGGAGGTTTTTCTGAGTGGTTCAAACTGCGAAAAGGCCTTAAGTGGGTCTTTAGTGTGCAAAGAAATATCGCTGCACGGAGCATGTAATGCGTCAATAGCGAACTTGTCCTGCTACCTGAAGGGTTCCCCGGCTGCTGTAATTCATCCGTTTTTTAAGTTACTTTCAAATGGGAGTTACTTGATGCTGAATGACCAAGGCTGCTGTGGTATGACGTCTGGCATTGCTTATCTAGTGACCGTCAACTCCAGGGTTGTTTGTTGTAAGCAAGCATTGTTTCCCCCGGCTCGAACAGTTAGGGAGGCACCACTGTGGCCTTCACTGAATGTATCCAACATAGGGTTTGATTCTCTGAGCAGACTGAAAGCCATGCTGTTTCAGCAAAATGTGGCCTTAACTTCAGCTAGAGAGAACTTTGATCTCCAAGTGGCAAGGTCCTTGGCAGAGATACAGTCTCTGATCCGTACGAACTTCCCTCTCCATTTCGGAGAAATGGTCCATCGTATCTTTAACATGTCTGATACGAGTGGTATCTTACACTTATTTAAGAGCATTGGATCAGGTCTGTTAACCACCTTTCAAACCATTCTAGGAGTGATTCCATCTTTCATAGACTCCGTACTTGGAAGCGTTTTTGGAGGGTTTCCTTTGGTCCTGCTTTTGGTAGCGGGCATCCTGATTTTACTTCTATTGCTTCGCAATGGATGTCAGCATCACTCAAGACATGGAGAGAGCACTGCTGGAGCGACATTGTCGTGAGCGATTGGTGTTCTTAATGGGGTTACCTCGGCTTGAAGAGCTGAGTGAGCATTGGTTCCTGTCTTTCAGACCGGCCTGGCTTGACTGCATCCTGCCAGTATTCCGCTGCCTCTTTTCAGACGCATGTTGGACCTCTGTCTAACACTTCCATCGGTTGCGCCGCCGGACATAGATATGCTCCTGTCGCCTTTACGGGCCCATGTGCACAGTTGTCCACAGCGTATTCCCATGTTGATGATGGCATTCCTAGAGCCTCCACGGGAGGCTTCAGTACCTGTTGGATCGGAGAACAGCTCTACAACGGATGTGCAAACATTAGTCTCAGGCACATAGGCATCTACTTTTTCCCCGACGGCTGCCATGGGAATCGGCGATGACCACCTCTGCTCACTTGATATCATACTGGAAGCACTGGAGGGACTGCCTCCTGCGGATGCCATGTACAGTGATGTTGAGTCTTCAGCACAGGATTCTTAAACAATCTGGCTTTTCCTGTGCTGTGAACCGTTTGGGCAATTTGAAGGTCGAACAGACTTTGTTTTTTCTTCTCTGTTCTATATGAACATAGCGGCTTTCAAGGTGCTCAGAAAAACAATGACATATTCAAAATATAGAGGACCTTTTTATGAACGCTTTTTTAGGGAAGAATACCTTTCATATAGACCTTTTTATGGACGCTTTTTAAGACCTTTTTAAGTGCTTTTTAGTATGCTTTTAATATAAAGGATTTTTTTATGCCTTTTTTAGCATTTACTATCATTACCTAGCTGATCTTGTTGACCTTTTTATGAGTGGGAGTCATGTCCTTTAGGTTAGTCCCATCATGTACATACCGATTACATACATTGTGTCCCATCCACACGACATAACGGTCCTAAACACAGGTGACCTTTTACCTAGTAGCTTACTTTTGTCTCTTCGACAACCAGGCTCTCTTCTCTACCTTAATCCCTGTACCTGACGTACATAAACATGTCTCCAGGCACAGTAGATTTATTCTGTATAAGGGTCACCACTTTTTTCATCCATGGCCAACAGCCAGCTGTGCATGATCAAGTTTGTTTAGAAAAGGATTAGAAGGTGATTAGCTAATGTTTTCAAAACCTATTGATTATAGAAAAACCCCGGAGTGACCACTTTAGTATAAAAGACCTCACTCCCCCTTACAACACAGAGGAGAATTCCTTCCAGGCTGGAACGAGTCTCTGCAGGCTGATCCTTCGACAGGCAGAGACCTGACATCCCTTGCGGGGTGCCATCCTCGACGCAGAGACGGGGTCCTTCATTCAGAACCATCAGGTGAGGGGTTAGCACTTCCCCGGGGAATTCTTGGCTCCATTAGGTTCCATTAGGACATATCCTAGCACTTACACATACATGCTTCACCTACACATCTAGGCTAGGCACAGTTAGGTAGGCTATGCATCGTAGGAGTACGTAAATGCTATTGTTTTATATAATGTGCTTTTATTAATCTTATTAGCACTATGGTAGAAATGTATCTACTTTTTACGATATTGGTACTAGCCATTACATTTGTCTGCTCCTGTCTTTTGATTGTCGCAGCTAACATGTTTCATAATAGACTGACCAATAAATAATTATTGAAACCGTTCCAATCGTCATTCTATGTATTCTGAGAAAAGCAAGCGCGAGTGACTGAGCGAAAGATACCGTATTGTTTCCACGATACCTGAGGAATCAGGGTTGTCATGTTCAGTGGTTGCCAGAAACTCCATACACCACTGTAGAATACAGGGGGGGTGGTAGTGGCACTGTAGAGCTAGCTGGTCTAATGGCTGACTCATCCTGTGGGGGTGTCCAGAGTCTGTCTGCACACCAAGCCCTCGGTTTAGGCCATCCAAAACGGGCAGGTCCTGGGGGGTCCTAGGAACTACATGACAGCACCCCTATGGTAGGCCCAAGGTACCCCCATGGGCAGGGTGCAGTGTATATAAAAGGCAGGACATGAACTGGATTGTGTGACATGTCCTGATAGTCAAATACTGCCAATTTCGATTTTCACTATTGAAAGGCTATCTGTACCATAGGATAGAATGGGAGATACTTTGTAACATCTTACAAGTATAACTTCCCATTGGGACAAGATAGAGAAATAAAGTTTAGACTCTCAGAACTCAGAATTTAATAACACATTGTTCAGTAAAGATGGTTTTTAAATTGTGTGTTGGAAAATGCCACTTTTAGAAAGTGGGCATTTTCTTGTTTAACCATTCTGTGTGCCTCTGCCTGTTTGTGGATTGACTGTGGATTGACTGCCTGGTTTTGGAGTGACAGAGGCTGGGGATGTGCATTCACTGTAGAGAGCCACTGGAGGGGTTGAGGTGTGCCTGGCCCTTCCTGGATGACCCTTGCACAAAGAGAACAAAGACAAAATGGGGTATAAGTAGTAGACCTTAAACCCCAGAACTTTAGATCACTTCTGGACTCAAGAGGAACCTTTGCCAAGGAGAAGAACCGAAGAGCTGTAAGGAGGAATACTGCCCCTTTGCTGTGTGCTGTGTGGGGTTGGCCTGCAGTTGCTGTTACTGCCAAGGAAATGACAAAGACTGGAACTTTGCTGTGAACCTGCTTGAAGAAGAATCAACAAGGGCCTGTGTGTGCTGGCCTCCTGATCTGAAGTCTCAGGGACACAAAGATTTCAACCCCAGCTCCCCTGACCTCTGCTGCTGAGAGTTCTGGCCTGCCAGGAGGTGCCTATTCCAGTTCTGGGCCTCTGGGGGTTGTTCCTGCTATTGGGAGCTGTAAGAAACCTGAAGAACTGAGAAAATTGGCGCATCGCCCTTCTTGCAGTTGTTTTCCTGACGCAGCACCGCCGTGCTAGAAGAATCTTCACGCATTGCCGCGCCTTTGCTGAGACGACGCAGCGCCTGTCGCAGCTGCAAGAACCGACGCATTGTGGGATCGCGGCTAAAGAAACCGATGCAGCGCAGCTTGCTGCAGCCGCATCAATCGCCAACACATCCCGGATTTCCACGCATCGCACCTGTGCGGCAAGTTTTCCCGACGCATCACCCGCAGACTAGAAACGTCTTGGAGTCGATGCATCACTTCCCCCTACAGTCCGGATTCGACGCATCACTTCTCCTGCTTGCAGCAAAACTGTTACATCGCCTCCCCAAGGACTCAGGAACTGATGCATCTCTTTGTTTCTCGACGCTTCCATTCTCTGCGGCTGTTTGGCCTTGTGAATTTTCACGCATCTGTAGGTACTTTGTGTTGAATCACACATCCATAGTTTTCTATGGACCAAGTTGCTAGAAACCTTTGAAAAATCATATTCTTATTACATGTATGCTGGATTTTTGTCGTTTTGGTCTTGTTGGGTTTAGATAAAGATACTTTAGTTTCCTAAACTGGTGTGGTGTCCATTTGTGGTGTTATCACTGTATTACTGTGTGTTTTGAGAACAAATACTTTACACATTGCCTTTGAGATAAGCCTGTCTGCTCGTGCCAAGCTACCCAGGGGGTGAGCAGGGGTTATCTAAAGTGTGTATGCCCCTTACCCTGACTAGAAGCAAGGGTCCCTATTTGAACAAAGGTACCTACCTCTGCCAACTAGAGACCCCTGTTTCTAAAATTGGTGGTCAGCGGTGAGGATTTGACTTGTATTTGTACTTGACCCACAGTAATTGATGTACATCACTAGTTTAGTGCAGACCACTACGCAACCACATACTGTGTTCTATTTTTGGGTCTATTTTTGATTGGCCCTTGAAGTATCCACGCACCATGTCTCTAAATGGTAAACCAGCAAGTGAGGCTGCAGAATTGGAGTTTGACATTGAAATGTTAAGTAGTTACAAAGTAGAGCCACTCAAGCAGTTCTGCAAGAGTTTAGGATGTCACATGAGGAGTAACTATAGGAAAGAGGAGCTACAGAAGGCCTTAGGTGCCTGGTGGGAGGCCAGAGGAGCCGGGGAGACAGATAATGTGGATGAAGGCGTGTCAGAGGGTGGCATCAGATCCTAGGATTTGCCTGTTGGAAGAGCAGCCTCTAGGACTGGCAGCAAACATTCTTCCAGGAATCTGTCTCCAGAGGAAATGGAGGAGAACGAAAGGGTCAGAAATCATGAATCGGAGCTGCTGAAGCTCCAGATGAGGAAATTGGAAATCGAAAAAGACAAGGAAGCTACCCTTGCCTTGGAAGAAAGGAAGTTGCTTTTGGCACATGAATTAAGAATGAGAGAGCTGGACCTCAAGGCCAAACAGGTGGAGTCCAGCGCAAATGGTGGCAGCGTGAGGCGTGGCTTAGCGAGCCAAGATGATGGACGCACCTTGAGAGTGCTCCCGGACCCCTCCGCCATCCGCTCGCAATCCGCCCGTCCTGTCGGCCATCCAGCCCTGAAAATCGTCGCCGCTCCAGTGCTGCATCTCTGGCTGTGTCCCTGGTTGCGAAGAGCCCCGTGTACCAATGCTATGCCGTGTTTGGCCGGCCGGGGCTCCCACCTAAAATGGCGGCCTCTCCGCCCTGAGCCGCAACGTCTGCCGCCTCCGGACTGAGCCACCTGGTCTTCCGTCTGGGTGCCGGGGGGGTGGTGGAGCCCCCCTAGGGTCGGAGCGTCCGGTGGTGAGCCACCAAATCTTGGGTGCCGCCTGTGTATTCCTCCCTCCCTCGCCCTGCTGTGATCCTGTGTGGGTGGCCGCGGGTGCCTGGTCCTGCCCGCCGGTGCTGAGGAAGGTGCACCTGACGCGGGGCTGCCCTTCTGCCCGCGCTTGTGAGAGACACCTATAGCCGCGCCCCGGCTCCCCGGCAACGCTGCCGCAGTATCGCCGCCATTTTGGGCAGCGGGGGCTGGAGATTGACGGCGGTCGGATCCTGACTGCCATGGTGCGGCCTGCGTGACTATGGGCCCGGACATCGACGGACCTGAAGTCTGGTGAGTCCCGGCAGCAGAGGGGGTCCTGGGTCGGCTGAGGGGGGCACCCCCATGCGCGCGGGCGGCCTGCCGGAGTGTGGGGCCGGGCCTTGGGTGGCGCTGCTTGTCGTCTGGCCCTGCTGTGTCTCCTCACCTCCTGTGTCCCGTAGCCTTTGATCCGGCTTTCTGAGCCCTGGCACTGTTTCAGGGTATTGCGCTAGGGCTGACTCTAGACTCCTGGCTGGGGGAGGCTTGGAGGGGTGGTGCCGGCCGCGTCCATCGAGCGGCGAGAGGCTCCCAGTGAAGACCCTCTGCCACCCCCTGCCCCCCAGCCTGCCCTTGCCTTGCCCGGAGCGAGCGGTCTCTGGGCCTACTGGTGTGGCGGTCCCCCCCGGACTGGCCCTGAAAATCCGAATCCGACCACTCCACCTCCCGAGGTGGCAGTGCCGAGGACAGGGGTATTCGGCCGCATCCATCGAGCGGCTTGAGGAACTGCGTGATGGCCTCCCACACCGCCCCCCTGGCCTGTGTTTGCGGTGCCTGCTAGTGGTTGTGGGCCCTTTCATACGGAGGCCGGGCTACGGACCTCGGATCGGCCTCCCACCACGTTGCTCCGGTTGGAGATAGAGCCCCAGGGAGGTGGAATCGGCCGCAAACACCGAGCAGCGTGAGGCCTAGAGGGGCGCTTCCTCCACCGGCTCAAGTGGCGCCCGGTCAAGTGGCGCCCGGTGTGGTTTGTGGGCCCCGAGCACAGGGGCCTTGCTGCTGCCTTGGGACCGGATCTTTGTGCCATTGCCATCGGGGTGCAGTCTTGCCCGGGGGGGTGGAGCCGGCCGCATATACCGAGCGGCGGATGGTCTTGGGAAGGCCTCCTCCGCCCCGGTTGCCTTTTTGCTCTTGTGCCTTCCGGAGTTGATCGCCGGCCCCCTGCTGCGAAGACCTTCTGAGAAGAACCTCGGGCCCCCTGCCCTGTTGGGTGGCACCATGAGCCGAGACAAACCAGCCAAGACCCCGGCCACCCAGACCAAAATGGACCGTTTCACCACTACAGACACTGGGGCGACCGGGGGAACTGCGGACAGAGAGGCCCCACCGGCCGCGGACCTGTCTACCATCCTTCAGGCTATCCATGCCTCGCAGTCCTCCGTGAAGGGCAAGATCGCGGAAGTCAGGGTGGACATGACCCTCATCCGGCAAGACCTCCGAAACGCCACGGCCCGGATCAAAGAGACCGAATCCCGAATTTCCACCATGGAAGACAACGTCCAACAACTTAAGGGGCAAGTCGCTCGTCTCCAATCACACACCCAGGAATTGCACCGGCGGGCGGAGGACGCAGAAAACAGATCCCGCCGCAACAACCTTCGCCTGGTGGGCTTTCCGGAGGGGGTGGAACAGGGCCATACTGTGGACTTCATGGAGAGGTGGCTGCGATCATGGATACCTGAAGGCTCCCTCTCCCCATGGTTCGCGATCGAGCGGGCTCACCGCTCCCTTGCTCCTAAACCACCAACGGGAGCGTCAACCAGACCGGTCATAATGCGGATACTTAACTTTAAGGACCGCGACTCTATCCTGGCCGCAGCCTGCAAACAACAGCGCCTCCGATATGACAATCACACGATCATGATCTTCCCGGATTACACTCGTGAGGTCAAGGGTCAGCGCCGCTCGTTTGGCGAAGTCAAGCAAAAACTACGTGCCCTTAACATACAATATAGGCTCCTCTTCCCGGCATGCCTGCGAGTGGTGTTCTCCAACAAGACCCTATTCTTTGACACTCCTGAAGAGGCTTGGACTTGGGCTACGGAGGAGCGTCCCCTATGGACCAACGACCGGAATCCATTGCCTGGTGGTGCGGAGGGTGGGTCCGCCCGCCTAGAGACTCCCGCCCCCCGGCCTCAGTGCAACCGCTCACGTAGGTGCCGTGGCCAGAGGCGAGCCCGCTCAGACTCCCCATTGGGCCTCTCTCGGCAGCCGGCGCCGCTCCCTGGAGAACCCCTGGTTGTGAGACGGTCGGGCTCCTCCGGCCGCTTCGACCCTGGGGGTGCCTCGCCTCGGCCTTCACTGCTGGACCTCCCGGATACAGATCTTTCACGTAGCCCGATGCTTCTCAGGGACCCTGCTTGAACTCGTCTCTGCCTGCCGGGCCTGGCTCCGCAGCCGGAGGCGGCGCATCGGCTCATCATTGCTTTCACTCCCGACGGACTTGTTTATGTACATCCTGTCATGAGGAGGGGTCCTCAACGCTTCCCCATTCCCAAGCGTTCTAGTTTGGTCTTTTGTTAATTTTCCACTGTTAGGGCGACAGATACTTCCGTTCCTGAAGTATAGGGTGGGGGGTGGGGGTTGGGTTAGGGTGGGGGGACCGTTGTCCCGAGTTCTACTCTTTGTTTTTTGTTGCTTCTTTGTTTTGTTGCACCAGCACTCACATGACGCCCTGCTCCACTCCCTGTGGGACACAATGATTCTTATCTGGGCACCCAGCCAAGCCTCCTGGCGACCCAGTTCATGGCCGAACTTCCCTGTGGGACTTTGCCCCGCCACTGAGACCGTCTGCCACTATGTCTGATACGCCTCCGCTAGGGGCCTTCCTGCGCGTAATGTCCTGGAATGTCAACGGTCTCCTGGACCGCTTCAAGCGCATGGCTGTACTGCGATACGCACAACGCCTTGGGGTGGAGGTCCTACTGCTACAAGAGACGCACTTGATGGGTAATCCCTGCCCCTTTTTAGCGCGATAGGGGTATGACAGGGTTTGGCATTCGGGCTTCACACGGGGCTCCCGTGGGGTGGCGATCCTGGTGAAACGTTCCCTTCCTTTTGTGGCTGCGCGGGTCATCCACGGTGCCCCGGGCACCTTCGTGGCCCTGTGCGGCACACTGAATGGTGACCCCCTCAACCTTGTATCACTCTACTCTCCTCCATCGATGTTAACAACGACCCTAACTAACTCCGCCAACCTCCTGACTTCTTTGCCCTTGGGCTTCACTTTCCTCGGGGGCGACTTTAATGCGGTTTCCTCCCCTGACTTGGACACGACAGGCCCCCCGTCCCCTAGTAGACTCGCGCAGGCGAGACAGTTGACGAATTGGTCTGAATCACTGGGTCTCTGTGACGCGTGGCGTATCTGGCACCCCCGCTCCAAGCAGTTTACACATACATCAGCAGCTCATCACACGCAGGCGTGTATCAACGCGATTTTCGTTCCCTCGACTGATTGTCTCATGATCCAAGATGTGTCCATCCTCCCTCGAGGTATATCTGACCATTCCCCGGTGATACTTAGTACGGGCTCCCCTCCCGCCTCAATGCGTCAGACGTGGAGGTTAAATGCTTGGTTCCTTCAGGACAAGGAGTTCCGGAAGGTGGTGGGACAGGAACTCAAGCACTATTTTCTGACTAATGAGAGATCGGTATCTTCACCGGGCACCCTATGGGAGGTTAGCAAGGCCACGATTAGGGGGGTCGCCAAGGGCCAGCTCAAGCTCCAGCGGCAGGCGCAATTGGAGAAAATTACCTCGCAAGAGGTGCAGGCACTACGTCTTGAACGATCCTCCGCTCAGACTCCAGACGCCTCCGAGGTGAGACTTCTTGCTCATATTCGTATGGAGCTTAGGCAGCTTTCACTGGATGCGGCTAAGCTCCTCTGGCGTTCATCCGTTGCCAGGGTGTATGGCTGGGGCGACAAAAACGGCTCAATTCTCCACAGACTAACCACCTACCCCAGGGCGAACCGCATAATCCCTGAAATCATAGCTCAGGATGGATCGGTGTGCCGCTCCCCAGCGGAGATGGCCCGCGCCTTTGCCTCATATTATCACCAACTATATGCAGCTAAAACTCCAACTCTCTCCCTCTCTGGCTTGTTGGGGGTAGGGAACGGCTGCCTTCCTTGTCTGGACTCCACTGTTCAGGAAGATCTAGACCGCCCCATCACCCAAGAAGAAATTGGGGAGGCGATCACCCTTGCCTCCTCTGGCAAGATTCCGGGCCCAGATGGCCTCCCTCAAGAATATTATGATTTATATCGCGAAACCCTCGTTCCTTACCTTGCAAGTCTGTTCCGGGAGGTGGCTGAAAAGGGTTCCTTCCCTCCTGAGACGGATATGGCCACCATAGTGGTTCTTCCCAAGTCCCAGCCACCCTCGCCGAGGTGTACGGACTACAGTCCCATCTCCCTTATCAACACGGAACTGAAACTGTTTGCCACGGTCCTCGCCCAGTGGCTCAAACCCCACTTATCCGCATTGGTTCACCCTGACCAATGTGGGTTCATGCCCTCGCGTGGTACCCGGCACTGTCTCCGGAGGCTGCAATCGGCCCTGGCCCACCGTCACTTGCTTACCCCCTATCTAGCGATCCTCCTCGTAGACTTCGAGAAAGCCTTCGATTCGGTGGACTGGGGGTTTCTGGAGGATGTCCTTGCCACGATGGGCTTTGGTCCCCGCTTTCGGGGTCTGGTCCGTGTTCTATACGCCCGTCCGAGGGCGCGTGTCCTGGTGAATGGGGTCCTGTCGGAGCCCTTCTCGGTCTGCAGGGGAACGAGGCAGTGGTGTCCTCTTTTCCCCCTGCTCTTCGCTCTGGTGATACGATCGAACGGGCACGTGCAGGGTTGGGATTGGCCCAACACAGAGACTGACAAGATTGCCCTTTATGCGGACGATGTCCTCATTTACTTAGCGGATCCCGCCTGGTCAGGCCCCCATTGTCTCCGTATTCTCCATTCCTTTGAACAGGCCTCTGGCCTCCGGCTGAACCCCGTTGTCATGTGGTTTGTGGCCTCCTGGTCTGCATTGCTAAGTTGGCTTAGGCCTGGCTGCCATGATGCCTTTTTGCGCACGTTACTTTGTGACTTTGTTTTTCCAGCCTCTGCTTGTGCCCGGCTATATTAGGACTGTCTGCATTTCTGCCTTTCACCTTTTCTCCTGTTCCCTGTGGGTTACGTCTGCACAACATGTACAAGGTCGAAAAACAACGTCCCTTGTTCTTGCTGATCTGGCCAGTCCCTCGCACTTAGACATAACACTAAGTACAGCTGCACTGGAGAAATTTGTGTGCTTTTAATATTGTGATTTCACTGTTAGAAGCACTTGGAGAAAATCCTTTCCAGGGAGAAGAGCTGTGCTTGTCTGATGATGTAAACCTTGCATCTAGATATTGAGGTATGAGGGTCCGCCTGACAATGCCCAGAGGTCTTCTATTTTTATAATAAACTAGCTAATAGCACGGGGAGGGTGGTATGGTCATTTAGCCCTATATCCACTGCTTTATGAAATGCTTTCCCCGTTTGTATTCTATGGAATTGTAACTATGCTTATTATTTTATCCTTATGCATTATGCTGATAGTACTGGCACGTGTACTGTATCTTAGAGCACGGTAGTTGAAATAAACATTTTAAACTATACAGTGTCTCTTATTACGCACGTTGTGGACAGGTATGAGTGAGTTATGAAAGGGTGTTCTTTCTCCCGCGAGTCCTGAGAGAGAGAGAGACCGTGTTCTGGGTTGTCTAATCATTGGTAGCATCGCTGCTCATGAGACGCTAAAACTAGTCGGATTGGGATTGTGGGTACTAAGGTGCATGGTTGGTTCACCACTATACTCCGAGGTCCTATTATCCTGTGCATAGCTCTGTGTATGTGCAGAATCCCTACAACATGGCGCCACCAACGTAGTGGGCTGCTTATCTGCGAGACGCTTGAGTAGTACTTGTGCTTGTCCACAACTCCCTTCGCATGCGCTTCCGGAAGCGTGTGTGAGGGTGATACCTCCTATATTGATGTTTTTATAGGTTCTTTCAAGCTTGAAGTTGTTAAAAGGTGTTTAAATAAAACCCTATATTGTGCTGCAATAAGGTTGTCGATCATTCCTGGTCTTAATGGCTGTGAATGTAAATATCCCGGCACATAGCCGCGCTGCGCTCCGGGCTCATTTACTTGCTTATGGAGTGCCAGACGCGGGTGTCTCACTCATCTTTGTGGTGCAGGCTGACCCGGCTCACCACTTTGAGGTGTTTTACTCTTGGGTCACTTTTCCGGCGGTGGATGGAACGGACGATTTGTTCCATGAGTACGCTCTCACTGCCTTACCTGTTGCTTATCGGCCTTATCAGGCTCTTGAAGTACCACTTACGGCCTGGCAACACCGTATTTGGTTTAATGGCGCCCTCCCACATCCGGTCACCCCGGTTCGTTTAGGCCCCCTATCTATAGACGGGGCCACTTGGCCAGTTTTGGCCGGGTATACCCCACATCCGCGTTATTTGACGCTTGCGGTTGCTGAACTGTGTGAATTGCATACGTCTTTGATACGCGTGCACAGAGCTTTAGTACAGTATGTTACAGGCAACGTCCAGGGAGCCCCTCCTGGAGTTGCGGTGCATCCAGCTGGACCGGGCGGTGTAACCATAAGTCCCGTCATGGTTAATTCGGTGATGGGCAAGCGCCCACAAAATAAGGACGATTTGCCTTATTGGCTTGCAGAAAAATTTGACCAGCTGGAAGCAGTTTTTCCAAATACTTCTCCTGTGGAAAAACACAGGATTCTGATGATTAGTTTGCCAAAAGACTTAATTCCCGAGTTGACAGAATGCAACAACTGGGGCAAGGTATTCGCAGCAGTATATGCGAAGTGTTTCGGCACTCCTTCCATGACAGTTCTCCCCTCTGCAATTAAACGTGTGCAGGATGAGCATGGCCCTGAAGCGGCTGTGGAATTAGGGATGAGACTGGTGGGAGTGTTCGATGTAGTAGCTGATTTAATCCTTGCGAACGTCAAGGGCGACGCAGTTAACTTTCAAGTAGCTAATGCTTTGGCTTTAGTCCCAGAACCGGACAGGCCACGCGAATTACCGAAAATTATTGCCCAGGCTTACAAAACCATTGGCCGCAATAGTCTGGGAGTTAAGCCTTTTGCTAAAACGCAAACTCAATCACAGCCACAACAAAAAACTCAGTCTGAGAAAGATGAGAAACCGTTCTTTACTATAAAGAACTGGAGGTTGAAGAAACAGGGTAAACAACAGAAAAAACCAGGGTCGCGAGGCGCATCCCCGGTTTCCGTATCTTCTGAACGCACTTATGATTTGCGCGACAGAGCGAGAATTAGATCTCCAGAGAGATTTCAAGTCCCTGATACGCGTTCTCCTCGTTCTCCACAGGCACCGTCGACCTCCCAGGCTGGTGGAGGAGAACGTCAGGATAGAGGCAGGGGTCGTGAGGCTCCACAGGGACGAGACCAACCTCGACAACAAGTCAGAGGGAAACCAGACGAATTTCAACATTCTCGCCCACAGTTTCAGAAGAAAAAAGTTGCAGCTGTAACAGCGAGGTATGCCACAGACGGTGAGAACGAGACTCCTGAATTGGACGTGGGCAGTGACGCTCCTAGACAGCGCAGCGGAAGTTACCATAGTGCGGGAGGCGCTACGTCCTCATGTGGAGGCGGCAGCAACTGACACATTCATTACTGTCGAGACAGCAGACACCCGAGTGGCACCCCCTGACAGACTATATAATATCGTCTTTCAAATTGAAGGTGACATATAGCGTGTTATTAAAGGGATTTTTTGGGAGAATCTGACCTCTTACGATATTCTGTTGGCAGAAGCGGATTGGCCGCCCCCATTCATACTTGCTGCGCATAGAGGGGAGGAGGTAATCCTTCCGAGCTTTTCTCATCATGTCCCCAAGGACAAAGCAGAGGCTCTCGCAGCTGAATGGGCTGGGGCCCTGGCTCCGGCGTTATACCGTATTCACGTGGGCTGGGATGAAGACTCTCCCCCCCATGATATTCCCTTGCGGTTGCTGCCTCAGCCACAACCCCAATATCCCATCAAGCGGGAAGCTAAAGCCCCCGTTTCCGACATTCTGACACAGTTAGAATATCAAGGAGTAATTGAAACATGCGTATCACCAATGAATAATCCCCTTTTTCGCGGTTTCTAAACCCGATGGATCGTACCGCCTAGTTTTGGATTACCGACATTTGAACTCTCATTGTCGGACCTTTGCGGTGCAAAATACACACAGTTCTGCGCTTGTAGACAGTCTTGTTCGTAAAAAATATAAAACGACACTTGATCTATCCAATGGATTTTACACGCACAACTTGTCCCCGGAGTGCAGCCAATGGAGCGCTTTCACTTCCGGTGGTAAACATTTCAAATTCCGGCGTTTACCCATGGGCTACAAGAACAGTCTGGGTGTATTCGCCGCCCGTGTTGTCTCTCTGTTGGACAGCATAGACCCAGATGCGTGTTCGTACGTCGACAATATCTATCTGACGGACGACGAATTATGGCCGCATCTTTCCCGAGTGGACCGCATTATTCTCGAATTTGCGGTCTTAGGATACAAATGTAATTTTGCCAAATCTCACATTGCTGAATTTACCGTTTTGTTTTTGGGCTATGAGCTCAACAATGAAGGTAAGGGCTTAGCCCCCCATTTCTTGGAGAAGTGCGCACTCTGTGCCCTCCAACCACACTGAAGAAGCTTCAGTCTTTACTGGGTTTTCTGAACTTTGGGCGTACTTACATTCCCGAATATGCCCAGCGTATCAAGCCTCTTTATGCCTTGATACAACCTAACTTTTCGAAGTCATGCTGGCTTCCCGAGCATTCCTCTATACTGCAATATTTGCAGTCTGATCTACTTGAATCTAAATTCTTGTTGACTCGTGATAACCACACTAACCTGGTGATTAGAATCGTTCCAGGGGCAGTGGGTTTCACGGACTTAACCTTTAACGAAGGTGACACAGTACCGATTGCATACAAGTCACATCTTTACACTTCCGCGGAAATGCGCTTTTCCTATGTGGAGAAAGATTTGACTGCAGTGCAAATGGCGATTCTAAAGGAACGCGCACTGGCACAGGGAAAACGCATTTTGGTGGTAACACCATATCCTGCCCTTGAGGCAGTGACGAAAGCAAGTGTTCCGAACTCTAAGGCTTTGCACCCCCGTTGGATACAATGGGCTACATCTCTGACGTCTACGGATGTCACTTTTATCTTTGATTCCTCTCTTCAGACACAGGAGTTTTTACAGTATGAATTTGTTCATCCTCCTCCTCTGTCCTTGCTACCGCTTGAGGAGTACGAATGTATTATCTATACTGATGGTTCGGCACAACCGGCCACAGGTTCCAAGCATGCTTATTCAGCAGCATGTGCTATTGTTGCAGGTACCATGGCGAACGGTGAGTTCAAATCAACTGTAGTGCACACACAGGCACTAGGAGACAGCACTGCACAATTGGCCGAGCTGCGCGCTTTGGTGCTCGCACTTGAGTTCGCTAATCCCGACGTGACGACCCTCATTGTATGCGATTCTTACTACTGTGTTCAATCTTTCAATGACAATCTATTCTTCTGGTCGCAAAACGACTATAGAGATGCAAAGGGCAGCACAATTAAGCATAAAATGCTTTGTGTTCGAGTGGCAGATCTGAAACAACGTCTGCCTCTCACACAGGTGATTCACACTCTTGGCCACCAGCGTGTGGGCGCACACGCTGTCGGTAACGGTTTGGCAGATGAAGCTGCCAAATCAGCAGTAGCCACGTGCTCAGTAGCAGCAGTTACAAGATCCATGACTAAAATAGATAATGATATTTTGGCAGCTATTGCTGCAACAAAGGAAGGTGCTAAATACCCACGGGGCTTCCCTTCCAAATACTCTTATCAAGTAGGTCCCGATCAGGTTCCTTACGTAAAAATTCCAGACGTTGGTGATCGGCTGATTCCCAACGCAGACCGCAGACTTTCTTTGATAACGGCCGCACACGAAGGCTTGGCTTCGGCCCATGCTGGCGTGTCTGCAACGGTTTCCATCTTGCAGCAGCGTTACTGGTGGCGTGGTTTATATAAACAGACCCGTACTTATGTGCTTTCTTGTGACGTTTGTCAGCAAATTAAGCCTTCCACGGTTACACGACCACCACAAACACCACTCTGCATTTCTAACAGACCTTTTGGGTGTGTTTACCTGGATCACTGCGGTCCATTTTCTTCTGACACTGCATATAAGTACATCTTGGTTGCAGTGGACTCGTGCACACGTTTCATCTGGGTGTGGCCACAACGGAGTGCTGACGCTCGAAATGTCATAAGGGATTTGCGTGTCTTTGTGGGAATTTTTGCCTGTGGCACCTTCCATTCTGACCAAGGTCCAGCGTTCGCCTCTAAGGCGTACAAGGACGCGATGGGGTCACTGGAGGTGCATATGAAATTTTCGTCTCCATATCGGCCTGAGGGCAATTCGATTGTTGGACGAATGAACCGTGACTTAAAGCAATCCTTGACAGCTAGAGTCTTAGGTACTGGCAGGAACTGGCTAGCCCACTTGTATACCGTACAACGTGCACTTAATAATCTCCCTAGAAGACCTCTGGGTGGGCGGACCCCATACGAAATGCTCTTTGGCATACGAATGTTTGTGCCCGACCTTGATGGTCTAGACATGGCGGCGCAATCCGCAATCTTTGATGTAGATACCCATTCTACTATGTTGCAGGACTTACAAGAAGCCTGTGACAAACTTGCAAACGAACATTTACCTTCAGCCACAGATGCTGCGCTGCAGAATCCAGTTGCCGGCTGGCTTCCGAAGGTTGGAGACCTGGTCCGAGAGAAGGTGGAGAACAAAAAAGAATTTGGCCCCTCTTATCGTGCACCGGTTCCAGTCCTTGGCTTGAAGGGTACTCGTACAGTCATCTTACCACCGCTTCCTGGTCGCAAAGAGAACAGATACATCTCAGTGGAAAATGTCAAGCTACAACATCTGGCCGATCCTGAATAGTGTAACACCGGCGGTCTCTTGTCCAGCCATTTCCAGGACAACTGTTTGTGGCCCTCCAGCCCACACGGTCACTGATGCGGTCATTGAGATGGTAGATTTGCCTGATCGTCTGCTCGACTACCCGGATTCCCCCTGCAATGAGGAGACCGAGTATACGTACCCCGCCATTGAGTTGGTGGCTCACCTACCAACAACGCCTTTGAGCCCCACCAGTTATTCCTTTGATTCGGATTCCACCTCATCACTTATCCCATGCAGATTCAGTATTTTTGTATCCTGGTTCAGAGACAATTTTTTGATCCCCCCATGGACATACATCTGGTTGGTACTATTCCTGATTTTTCTGTTCATGTCTATTGGCTTTGTCACAGTATTTTTTCTACTCATTAATGGTCACTATTTACCAGAACGCTCTGCTGTGAACTGTGTCGCTGGAACTTTGGCTCCGCATTCTTCATCTCACATCATGAAGCGTGACCACACATTTGTGAACATTTCAGCTTTCCCAGTCGCTGATGGCATCGTATGGGATGCAGTAAATTTCCAAATTCATGGACCCACCGAGATTATTAATGTACCAAATGTCCTTCGTGTTTCAATGGGTGATGTCGTTAAAAGTAATATTCATTCTGACGATTGGGATGTGCATGCAGTTGAATCGTTATTTACTGATTTGAAATATTATGCTGCCTTTAATGCTGAAGATTTGTACATGAATTCTGCAAGTTATGCCGATTTATATTGTTACCAGCATTGGGGCAACCACTTTCTCCATAAACCCAGTACCCTTCGGGGTCCTTTTAATTACACCCAATGGGAACATTGTCCGACCCCTTTGCCAGGTAGCTCCCAGACTCTTAGAAATAAGTTTACTTATTTTAAAGACTTTGATAGATCGAATCCTGGGTCCTATTATTTTAAATTAAACACTTCATCCACACAGAAAATCATGTTGACCCACACCAAATTGCTCTATTCGGGTTCCTTTTTGAACGCCTTAGCTGTGGGTGGTTATGAGCACTGGCAGGACACCATTGACTTGAAATCTATTTGGGGCACCAAATCATGGCAGGTGCAAGGCACGGAAGCCTTGCACCGTGCTTGCCTAATCCCGGCCCACATTTTATTTTTAAATCATACTATCTATCAAACGACCTGTTGGGGTTTGGCTACTTCCAAAAAATTAAATGCACCATCCATTCCCGTATTGTCTTCCACTCCCACAGAGAGCTGGCATGTTAATGTTTCCCTTGACACTTTGCAAGCTTTGTTTCAAAACAATTCGTTTAATATCTCTACGTTTGTTCAGTCACCCTGGTTGGCTTGGCCCATAGCATCTAATGCCTGCCAACTGCGTTTCATGACAGGGATCCTGGTTACAAACAGGATCGACCAGATCCAAGGTTTTCTGACTCTCGTACTGTTACAACATATTCTGTTGGTAAATTGTGTAAACAGTGGTTGCAGCACTCTTCCTTAGATTCTGTTAAACAACATTTATCCCTCCTATCAGGCAACATTGATCTGTCCGATTTTGTTCTGGGGCCTCGTGGTCCTTGACCTAAGAGATTCATTTATGAAACTTACAATGAACTCTGGAAGCTTTCGCAAATTGAAGCTGCTTCCCGTCTTCGGGAAATCGATCAAGCAAATTTAGAAAAGGTGCTTACTGTTGTTGACAATAGTATTAATACCCTGTCTTACCGCATTTAGACATTAGAGAATATTGTTTCCTCTGTTGTTGATATTGTACAAGATGATGTTTTTGTGTTATATCATGGTCAAAATCAATTGCGTTCAGTGATGCAGTTTGCATGGACTTTGCAAACACTTAAAATGGGTAAAGTTCCTTGGCACTTTTTGAACACCTCTGCCTTATTCTTGCCTTTTAATTTAACTGACAAACAGCAATTCATGTCCATGAAGGATGCAACATACACTCTTTTACATATCGAAAAAATAGAGCCCTTACCATTCTCTGTGGCGGAATTGGATTCTGCCGTGTGGCTAGTTCACGGGGTTATCGCCTTGCCGTTTTCTTTATTTGAATTCAGTTCATGCATGAAACATTATCCTGTGGGCCGTTTTCAGCCCCTGGGCAGTGCCTTCCTGCATGAACTTTGGTCCCTGCCTTTCACGTATAAATGCATTAGGGACGGAAAGGAAGTTTTTCTCACAGGAGAGTCATGCGATTCTACTGTGGGTCATTCCCTTATTTGCAAAAACATTAAATTGCACGGAGCTTGTAATGTTTCAGCTCCGAATCTTGCTTGTGTTTTAAAGGGCATTCCTGCTCCTGCTATTTTTCCTACTTTCACTGTGCTTGCAAATGGTAGCTATCTCCTTCTGAATAATCAGGACTGCTGTGGAATGCTGGCTGGCATCCCCTATATTGTAACTGTTTCCCACCGGGTTGTGTGCTGTAAAAATTTGCTTTTTCCTCCCCCGCACGACATCATAGATAGTTCCATTTGGCCTTCCATTCCAACTTTGAAGGCGGATTTCAATAAATTGAGCAGAATAAAGGCGCTATTATTGAACCAGGAGGTTATGCTTACATCCGCACGGGAGACGTTCATCCTCCAGGTGGCTAGTACCCACAGTGAAATACAGGCCCTTTTGAACACAAACCTCCCACAACATTTCGGTGAGCTCATTCACCGTGTTTTCAATGCATCACGCACCGAAGGTCTTGTGCACTTTTTTAAAGTTGTGGGCTCTGGCCTTGTTACCTCCTTTCAAACTATCTTTGGTGTAATACCGGCTTTTATTCATTCCATTTTTTCCAGCGTCTTTGGCGGCTTTCCGTTGATCCACGCCTTGGCGGCTGGTATATTGCTTTTGGTCTGTTTGCTCCGCAATGGCTGCACTTCCTGGGGGCCTCCTCGACCAAGGTCGACTCCGGATGCTCCGTGAACGCATCCTCGCTGGCTTCGGCATCCTGCCATTGGCGACACTCAGTGTGTCCTATAGACTTTCTTTTCGCTTTGCGTATTTCACTTGCGTGCAACCTGTGATGTCTTGCATCCGATGTCCTTTCTCATGGTCCTTGGATTATTGCCTATCCAATACGTCTCTGTCTGACCCGGATTTTGTCCAGTTAGTGGGTCCCTTAGAGGCCCATGAACGAGACTGTTCCGGGGATGGCTTTATGGCGCGTGCGGCTGCACTTGGAATTTTGGCACAATGGGATGTCTGGGCGGCTGCTCAGACTCTCCTATGACAAAGTTATATTGAGTATCACGCAAGTTGTCCCGCAATGCTGATCACTGCTCCCTCTTGCGAGGAACATGAATGCAGTTTTGATTTGTTGAACTGGATGGCGTCTCTTTTTTCTGACGATTCCAACAATGTCCTCTTGGAAGGTGTGGCGTTTTTCTGCACTTACACTCTATTGGATTAGGGGGCCTCCGCTTTCAGCGTCCTGCCTCACTGGAATTTTTTTTTGTCTACAATTTTTTTTCTCTCCCATTCATTGTCCTTCATTGGGGACTATTCCAAAATAGACGTTTCCGTTCTGCTCCATCTATTTGAACTCTTCCTTCGTCCTATGTCTTCGCCAATGGCCTGACCAGGGGAGGGTGTCATGTGGTTTGTGGCCTCATGGTCTGCATTGCTAAGTTGGCTTAGGCCTGGCTGCCATGATGCCTTTTTGCGCACGTTACTTTGTGACTTTGTTTTTCCAGCCTCTGCTTGTGCCCGGCTATATTAGGACTGTCTGCATTTCTGCCTTTCACCCTTTCTCCTGTTCCCTGTGGGTTACGTCTGCACAACATGTACAAGGTCGAAAAACAACGTCCCTTGTTCTTGCTGATCTGGCCAGTCCCTCGCACTTAGACATAACACTAAGTACAGCTGCACTGGAGAAATTCGTGTGCTTTTAATATTGTGATTACACTGTTAGAGGCACTTGGAGAAAAACCTTTCCAGGGAGAAGAGCTGTGCTTGTCTGATGATGTAAACCTTGCATCTAGATATTGAGGTATGAGGGTCCGCCTGACAATGCCCAGAGGTCTTCTATTTTTATAATAAACTAGCTAATAGCACGGGGAGGGTGGTATGGTCATTTAGCCCTATATCCACTGCTTTATGAAATGCTTTCCCCGTTTGTATTCTATGGAATTGTAACTATGCTTATTATTTTATCCTTATGCATTATGCTGATAGTACTGGCACGTGTACTGTATCTTAGAGCACGGTAGTTGAAATAAACATTTTAAACTATACAGTGTCTCTTATTACGCACGTTGTGGACAGGTATGAGTGAGTTATGAAAGGGTGTTCTTGCTCCCGCGAGTCCTGAGAGAGAGAGAGACCGTGTTCTGGGTTGTCTAATCATTGGTAGCATCGCTGCTCATGAGACGCTAAAGCTAGTCGGATTGGGATTGTGGGTACTAAGGTGCATGGTTGGTTCACCACTATACTCCGAGGTCCTATTATCCTGTGCATAGCTCTGTGTATGTGCAGAATCCCTACAACACCGTTAAGTCGGTCCTGGTCCCTCTCCACATGTCTAGAGAATGCTTTGATTGGCAGTCCCACATACCGCTCCGCCGCCAATCGTTCAAATACCTGGGGATATGGGGGACTCTACTCCCCGAGCTCAGCTGGGCCCTCAATGTTACTCCCTTAGTGAAGAAGGCCAAGGCAGACCTCCAGAAGTGGCAAACGCTGCCCCTGAACCCCATGGGGAGAGTCGCCCTCTTTAAAATGATGATTCTCCCCAGGTTCCTTTACGTTCTTCAAAACACCCCCCTCTGCTTCCCGAGGGCCTGGTTTCCAGAACTGGATAGCATGGCCTCTAAGTTCCTCTGGGGGAAAGGAAGGGCCCGCCTGGCTCTGAACGTCTGTAGGATTCCTTCATTCGATGGGGGCCTGGGGATGACCCACTTATACCTGTACTATCTAGCCACGCGCCTGCTATCCATACACGACTGGTTCAATGGGGGTGGTCTGATCCGGCATACAGGCTTGAGTTAAGTGAATTGGGTCTGACCAGGGTCCAGTCTATGCTGTATGGGGATCCTATTCCGTCCTGATTGTCAGAGGTGACGCGTTCCACGCTGCTGGCCTGGCGAGCCGCACTGCGACACACTAAGTGGACACATAAACTGACCCAGTGCACGTCCCTGTGGCAGGGTACCTGGCTCAAGGAGGTTAATGGGCTTCAGGGTTTCCGATCCTGGGACCTTATAGGAATTTCACAATTGGGAGATGTGTGGGTAGGCGACCATATGCGTTCCTTCAAGGATCTTCAGACCAGACACTCCCTGCATCAGTCACTATTTTACAGATACCTACAGTTGCACCATGCTCTTCATGCACACCTCATGACAGGCACACGGCTTCCTGACCATAGTCCGCCTGAGGCGCAGATTATGCTGGGGGACCTTGGGAAGGGTGGCATCTCTCGCATCTACCGAACGTTGATCAATAACACCCCAACATCTCTAGATCGACTACGTACCCAATGGGAGGAATGGGTGGGCACTCTGGAGGAGGAAGACTGGCGTGATGCCCTTATGGCCCCCAGGATGGTCACCGCCTCTGCCAAGCTGCGTATGGTTCAGCTATACTATTTACATGCAGCCTACCTGACCCCTGTGCGCCTTCATCGAGCAGGACTTAGCCCAACCCCCGCTTGCACTAGGTGCGGCCATGAACCAGCTGATTTCTTCCATATGATATGGGTCTGTCCATGCTTGACACGGTTCTGGGGGGACATTGAGGAGGAACTCACCGAAATACTAGGGTGGGAAGTCCCACATGATCCAAAACACACGATTCTGGGCATCACTGACGGGCTGGACGGGTCTAGAAACGAGAAATTGTTTTTTACTACGGCAATGGTGGTGGCTAAAAGGGACATAGCGGCCTCCTGGAAGTGCCCTGACCCCCCCAAGTGTTGGACGCTGGCGGGCCGGGGTCGACTGGTGTGCCACGCAAGAAAAAACCATGTATGAGGCGCGCGGTTGTCCTAAGAAATATCGAAGGGTCTGGGGGAAGTGGTTGGGGGGGATGGTTTAGTCTCACAGGGAATGTTCAAATGTATATTGCTTTGTATCCATCCGTCTCTGTAAAAAGGGTCGATCAGAACATTGATTATACTCCTGTATCCTCATGGTGTCGTGATGAATGGCTGGTGTCTTTTGTCAAATCAATAAAAATGTGTTTATCAAAAAAAATGGTGGCAGCGTACAGCCAGTGCAAGGGGGCAAGGTTTACATTCCCAAGAACCTAGTACAGAATTTCCAGAAGGGGGAGGATATTTATGCTTGGTTTGCATCTTATGAGGCAGCACTGCGTATGAATGAGGTCCCTGAGGAGAATTGGAGGGCGGGCATGTGGAGACACTTTGAGGCCAATGAGAGGAACACCCTAACACCTTTGGAGAAGGTGGGTGCTCTGACCTTCCCCAATATGAAGGATGCTTTATGCCTCAGGTATGGGCTCACACTGGAGCAGTACTGGGAAAAGTTTAGGTCTTTCAAGAAGCATGAATCCAATATGTGGGTTGAATGTGTGAATCTTTATTGCAGAGCACTGGATGGTTGAATAAAGGGCAGCAAGGTAACTGATTACCAGGGGTTGTATAATCTGATTGGTTGGGAGCACTTGAGTAGTCTTTGTGTTCCAGAGCTGCGCCAGCATCTGATGATAGTAAGCTGACTGACCCCAGGAAGCTTGCTCAGGAGGCGGACCACTGGACGAGTTCCAGGGTCCACAAGGGATATGTGGGAAGCACAGCCGAAAGTGGGCAGGGTCCCCAGCAGAAGCGTGGGGGGGGACAAGGGTAACCAAAAGGAGTTCTCTAAAGGGCCCCAAAATAGTTCCCAGGGTAAAGATTCCCAGCCCCCCAGTTCTAAGAAGCCATGGCCCCCTAAGGATAGGCCAGACAACCAGGGTCCCCGCAAGTGTTATGCATATGGTCAGGAGGGTAACATGCACAATGATCCCAAGTGCCCTAAGACGCCACCGGCACCCACTGGTGCACCGTCACCGGCATTAGTTAGTGTAGTGCTGGGGGAAGAGTTGGTTCCTACTGAAGATGGGGAGCTAGCCGTGATGATCCTTATCTCATTAGGAGATAGAGAGATGGTCCAGGAAACCTGCCTGCCGGATAACACTGAAAAGTACCTGCAGTGGGTGACCATCAATGAGTGGAGGGTGGAGGCTCTGAGAGACACAGGAGCCAGTGTGACATCTGTCAGGTGTCAATGGGTGTCTGAAGAGCAGGTCATCCCCAATGTGCTTCACCCTGTAGCTGCTGCAGACAACTCTGAGCACCTGTGTAAGGTGGCACGGGTTCCCTTTGAGTAGGGGGGGGTCCTCAGGTTCCTTGAAGGTCGTTGCAAGTCCGTCCATGCCTGTTTACTGTCTGCTTGGCAATGACCTGGAGAGTTCCCCTTGGAAGGAGGTGGAGCGCCAGGCTCATTTAAAGATGTTGGATTTGCCTGAGTGGGCCTGTGTGACCAGTGAGTCAATGGCAGCCAGTAGGGGTACTCAAGAGAACCTGGAGCCTGAAACAGTGGCCCAGGTGCCTGCCAGAAACATAAGGGGCAGGGGGCATGGGAAATCCACCCCAGATGTTCCCACGGTCCAGGAGGAGGCAGACTCTGAGGGGGATGCCCTGGGACCTACAGGGGAGCAAGTGGTCGAACTGGGAGACCTACCTGAGCTGACCCATTGACAGCAGGAAGGAGGTCCCTCCAGGGAGGAGTTTTGCAAGGTGCAGATGGAGTGCCTTACTCTTGTTGGTTTGCAGCAGCAGGCTGCAGACCAAGCAGCAGGTCGGTCCGTCTGGATCACATTTGATTTATTGGGAAAATGGTCTCCTATATAGTGAGCCTGAGGTTGCTGAGCCCGAGGCAGCCTGTGTGCTGGTGGTACCCCCATGCTACAGGACCTTCCTACTGAGTCTGGCTCATGATGTGCCTTAGGCAGGACATTTGGGGTGCAACAAGACCTATAACAGGCTTGTCACCCACTTTTACTGCCCCCAAATGCAGAGGCACGTTGGCAGACATTGTAGATCTTGTCGGACTTGCCAAGCAAGAGTGGGGGGAAGTGTAAGGCTCCCCTCCAACCCTTTCCTGTGGTGAGCACTCCTTTCGAGCGTGTGGGCACTGACATTGTGGGGCCACTGGAACCCAAGACAATCTTAGGCAACAAGTTTATCTTGGTCTTGGTGGACCGTGCCACCCAGTACCCAGAAGCTGTCCCTCTTAAGACAATCACGGCATCTGTAGCAAGCTGAGCGTTGATGGGGATCTTTTCCCATGTGGGGTTCCCTAGAGAGGTGGTCTCTGGCCGTGGTACAAACTTCATATCTAGGTATATAAAGTAATTGTGGGAGGAGTGCGGTGTAATGTACAAATTCACCACTCCCTACCATCCCCAAGGAAATGGGCTGGTTGAGAGATTCAACTGACCCCTGAAGGGCATGATAAAGGGTCTTGCAGAACCCATGAGACGTAGGTGGAACGTCTTCCTACCATGCCTGTTCTTTGCCTACAGGGAGGTACCGCAGAAATAGTTTGTGCTCTCTTGGAGTCATCATTGATGCCGAACTTAGTGTGGGCACCCGATCAGCATAGCTCCCAGCAACCCTGAATTTCTGGACGCAAGTAAAAAAAGTTTTGGGGGACTCCTAATGCGATTTGTTAGCGGTTTGTGATCTGATACAGTTTTTGGTGGGAAAGGGTAGGCAGATGCTGGTTAATTACTATAACCTGTCTTTATTTGCTGGGGGGTCTATTCTACTGCACATTTTGGCTCTGTGGTTGCGTGAAGGCTCGGCCTTCCCACACTGTCACCCCTCCTTGCAGGGGTTGTGGCCCCAGTCCTGATGGGCTACGTTTTCTATCTGTGGTTGCCGCTGCCACCTGCTCACCCAATTAATTGATCCCTGCTGCGGTTTTGTGTTGCCCATCGGATCTCCCTGTGACTGAGTTTGTGCTATGTTATGATTACTCTGTGCTTGGTACTGAGGATGAACTTTACCCATATCATGTTGTGCAGGGTTTTGTGGTGGCAGGTCCTTATTCCCTAACCTCTGCCACTTCTGCTGCTCATGGTTTACCTTTTGCCCTCATCTCTCTGCCAGGTGACCCGGTTTACGGCAGTAGTAGCACTCCCTAATGTCTTGTTGTGGCTAACCTCCCTGGCTTCTACTACCATAGCCTGTTTGGAACCCTCTGAAGTTTTGCGGAGGAGCCCCCATCAAAACTGGTGCCATCTGTACGGCTGCGGCCATTGCTGCTCCCTCGAGGGAAGCCTTTTTCAGTTTATGCTGCACTAATTTCGTGGTGTCTGCTCCTGATTCTCACTATACTTTCTTGCTTTTCTTATGGTAGTGGAGTATATGAGCTAGTATTTCCTGCCATGGTTTAGTATCTAAACCATCTATGCTGTCCAGCCCATTCTGTATCTCGGTGGGTAACCGTTTCCTCAAAATATTGTAGAAAAATTTGACTTGTGTGCCCGTGTTGGGCCACAGCTGTCCATTTTCCTGTCTCAATCTTTCCCTCATTCTATTTAAGAAATTATTTCTGTTTTCCTCTGGCTTCATGGTTTCTGCCATTAGCCCTCCTACATCTGGGCGGTCAGGAAATATTTTTCTCTGGGTGTTCCATATCCGGTGCCTTTACGATTTAAATGCGGCCCGTCATGCTGGGTAAAATTTCAAGCATACATGAGCAGTGCATTTGTTCAAACTGTTGCGTTATGTAGTTACTTGTTACATTGAATTTCTGGCGAACGTTTCGACATTATACATACTTTTCACAGGTTCATCATCAATTTGCCATTAAATTTGCAATCCCGGTTTGCATCGCTCAATGCCATTTACAATTGATAAACTACCGCATAGATTATCAGATTAACACAACCTTACTGAGGGTATTAAGGCGTATGTTGCACATTCCTGTTTCGATTGCACATCGCTCGGTACATCTTTTAACTGTGGAGGCGGGTTATAATGGAACGGTGACAAATTAACACCAAGGGCCCAATTCTAATGCGGTATGGAAAGCTTCCTGACCGAATGGGTTTTGGGAATGATTTCCGACCGAATCGGATCGGGAGAGTCCAACCGACTGAGTATGATGCATCCGGATGCTTCCAGATACGATTTGGTTGGACTCCCATTGACTTCAATGGGAGCCTTTATTCTGACCGAATGCATAGGCTTCCATTGAAGAATGGGGTAGCTGGGGAAAATCGGGCACCCTTTGGCGGGCACCCCCTGGTGCCTGCCACACTGTGCATGGCTGGTAAGGGGGGACCCATGGGTACCCCTACGGGTCCGATTAGGAAAGCACCATGTGCAGGGGGCCCATTACAGGCCCCCAAAGTCTGATTCCGACTGCCGATTTGAGTCAGACGGCACGATTCGTAAAGGCTGTCCAAATCCAGCATCGTACTCGGTCGTTCGTAAACGCGGCCCTTAGAGACGTACGATTCTGCTCCGCACGGCTCAGTCATTCCAAATGCCGTTGGGTTCGGATTGGGATATTCCTAACGCCTAACTCGCATCGTACTCGGTCAGTCGGAAACCTTTCTGAGTCGGTTGGAAAGACACGTTCCCGATCCGATTTGGACGGAGCAAATGCCGTTAGGAGGCCTTCCTAACCACACCAGAATCAGGCCCTTAATAGGGAATGGATCTGAACCACAAGACTAGCTCCTGATCACCCCGGTCGTAGCTTTCCTGGGATTGGCGCAGCTGACTGGCGTTTAGGCAGTGGTTTTTGGCCTACTGTGGAGCGTGCATGTGAGCTCGTTTTTTGCTCTCTATCTCCCTGGCGTGGCTTTCTCTGTGTCACGCCCTTTTAGTGGTGTGTGTGTGTTGAAGGCGCAGCATCTGCTGCGGTCGGGGGTGGCGTGCTGTTGTTATGGGTGAGGGTTAGAGCAGCCAAAATTGTGTCCCAACTAGTGGCGAGAGGGACCCTGCGAATCCCTAGCGTGTCCTCTCGGTGGAGCGCAACACTTTCTGCTTTGGCCCAGGTAAGCATCGAGCACCTCCACATTGGTATGCACGGGGGATCAGGGGCTTTCCACTTTTTGGTGATCAGTCTTTTCGCTACTGCCATCCCCAAGTCAAGGAACCTGTAGGTGACTCTGTTGTTACGGTTTCTCCGGTATAGGTGTAGTATGTTTGTGTGCCATTCAGGTGAGAGGGTTCGGTCTGTGCATTTTGACAGAGTTTCTGCAACCGCTGTCCAGTAGTCAAATAGGGCAGGGCATCCCCACAGCATATGTGGTAGGTCCGCATCAGTTTGTGAGCATCTGGGGCATGCAGCATCCTGGCGCTTAAAGTATAGGTTGATTTTTGTGGGTGTGAGATATGCTGGGTCTCTGTTAACGTGATTGCTGGAATGCGAGCTTGGGTGAACACTGTGTTTATCTGTTCCCTAATTAGGCTGCTTAGTAAGCTTTTAATGTCACCTATCGCTAGGTTGATATCTACAGTGTTCTTCTAAAAGCATGTTATCCATTTCCCTGCCCCATCTCGCATTGACTATCACTATGTTCTTAGCCCCTCTTTGTATATATGGGTCCATGGCACGTAAATAACCCAGCCACCCCCTTCTGCAGTAATGGGCACATTTTTGATCTAGGTGACCCCATGGCTTCATCCTCAACATAGAGCTCCCATTTTGCGAGGCATTGCTGCATGTAGAGGAAGTTCAAGTTAGGATTTCCTCCTTCATGTCTGATGCAATCCTCCACTACTGTCATGTCCTCGGGCTCAAATGATCCTTCCTTCGGCCAAGACCTGTCATATTGGTCTCTCTCCTATCTGTGACAGGTCGCAAAACAGGTACAGGTGCCTTCCGTTTTGGTTATTATCTCCCTTGGGGTTGGTCTCTCTTTGTCATGTACCCATGTGGAGCAGCACGTATCCTCGTCGCTGCTCTCATCGTGTGTACACAAAGGTGCCATTTTGTTTTTCCTGCATCGTGGGTAAGTATTAGGCTGCCTTGATCCCTTATTTCTTGGTCAGTCTTCTCCTTTGGATAGTGTGACTCTGAGCCCTGCTAGTAGCCTTTCATCTACCACTGTTTCATCCCAGGGCTGCCCTCTGTTATTGTCTCTGCTTCCCTCATGTAAGGAGCGCGATGATCCTGTGCTCTTGCTCTAACTCCTGGTTGTGTGTCCTTTCTCTTTCGAGCAGAAGTTCACGCATCTTTTCCTTGCACCATCTGGCCTGTCTCCTTTGCTCTGAGCTACACGCTGCTTTTGTTGACCTGGCTTCCAAATTTACCCTATGTTTCCTCCTCAGCTACCTCGGCAAACCCTGTGGCCCCACCCAAATCATAGATTTCCGGGGGACTGGAGCTCCCTTCCTCTCCCGAGCTGGCTGAGTCGCTATCGAGAACCGCCACAAGCTTCCCTGACACTTGTTTGCCACTGACTGGACTGGTAGGGATGTGGGTTTTAATTGCCCCTGAGGGGTCATGGGCTTTGCGTTGTGGACGGAGATTCGAGCTTTTGGGGCCCCTCCCTAGGGACTTGTGCTGCGCTGGAGGCTTCTGGGCTCGCTTGGTTTTGGTTCTCTCTGGTTTAGACCTAGCTGACCTTCTTTCAGTAGGGGGCTCGGCAGCTTCTACTACTGCTGGGTTTGAATATCCTAACGCAGGGGGAGCCGGTGTGAGGACATCCATACCTGCGTATGGATGGGGGAGGTGCTGATAGTTTGCTCATTAACGGCATTGTAGGGCTATCGGTTGTAGCCTCTTCGAAGAAGGCCCATAATTCTAATAATGCCTCTCTCTTGTCTCTCTTTTGACCTGCATTTTTGGTCTTCATATGTCTTTTAGTGTGCTCAATTATGTTCATGTCAAATGTTTCTTCCTTAGGCCAGGGAAATGTATGTGCCTGCGTGTGTAAATGCCACTCTTGGCAAATTTATTAAGCTTCTTTATTTGTGTGGGGAACCTAGTTTCCATGTGCTTAAATGGGGAATACATGGTAATTTTTAGTAGTCTAGAAAGGTACAATTTTAAACAACGTTTTGTGGTTTTGTTCGTCTAATTGTAGGGACAATTGTACGTGCTGCTCTCTTACAAATTATGCACTAGGAGCTTAGCGCTTTTACCATATCTGCATCAACAATTCGACTGAATATTTTAATAATATTTCAATAAAAACACAAGATGGAAATGCATATGTAGTATTACAACAGAGGGTGAATTTGCACATAATACAGTTTGCAATTAATAATCATCACAACATTATCATATACACATTACAACTCAATAATAGTGGACAGCAAAAAATGTACTTTGTCAAAAAAACTTAGCACACTCGCTACACAGATTATCCTCTAAACAGATAAGGTTTGTGTGGAATACGTACCTAAGTGGGCTGGATAGTCTGCCAATATCTGCACCTAGACAAAGATGGTCATCATTGAGACCATGTAGTAATAACTTGGGAACCACTGGCCCCTCTTGGCCACACACAAGCTACGCCTACTTTCCTGGGTCCAATTTTTTCCTCATCCGAATTCCACCCCCTGCAACGCCCAGGGTCCAAATGAAATGCACCTCCCACACTCTTTTCAGATACACGGGGTGTTAAGAAACCTCGTTAGCACTGATAAAACCTTGAACTAAAAAACGATGAGAATGAGGTGTCAACTCCACTCAATCAGGATAGCTGTATCACAAAAATAGCGTCCTGGGAGCTATCAAGGGCTATTCACAATTCACCTTTCCTAGCGTGCTGAGCAATTGAAAAAAAGTGACATCCGCAGGATCGCCTCCGAGGCCGCCTTACGGCTGCTACAGTTAAGACATATAAAATAGGTATTATGCCAGACCCTGTCAGTGGCAGGGCACTCAGGATATCTTTTTATGCTTCTTCCTAGTTTAACGTATGCCAAATGCTTTAGACTATGGGGTTCTGATGTAGTTTCTTACCCTCTGTGACAGCTGCCTCAGAACAGACCTCCCCCCAGCGGATTCAGCATAACTCCCTATCAATTGCTGTGTCTGCCCATCTTGTCTTGTTGCACAATCGTGAATCTGCCCGGGCGGGGTCTCCTTTCTTCTGCTGCTTGAGTTTGAAATCCCTTAAAAAACAGAAGACAGGAGGTGTTTGGCAAAACAGGAACAGTTTGTTTAATTAAACAGTGCGGCCGAGAGAACAGTTACAGAGACAGGCTCTGAGGACTGTCTCAATTTACAATCTGTTAGCATTCTTCTTAAATACAAAATCTGGTGAGTTGTAAAAGTTTCCGTCGTACCATATATGGTGAGAAATGTTGGTTGCTGCCTTTAGAGTCATAAATTGTCTAATGGTTACCACAGGTGGATCTCAACCTCGCACTGGACACAATGTTGGCCAGTGGATATGTGTCCAGATGTCCGGCATGAGGAGCGCGTGATCACTATGTGTGTTAGGTCCTGATTGGCTGTGTGTTTCTAACTCATGTGACATCTGACTTTATGGTGTTTTTAGGAGTGTGCGTTCCCTCTCCAGTTATGTGCGCTTTATTAGGGCAATCTCCTGTGACCCTTTGTAATGTTGCTGTGCCTATCTGTGGGATTGATCAAGAGTTTCCTGCCTAAGCATTAGCCTGACAGCTACGTACCACCCCACATGTGCCCTATCAATCAGCAACCCTGGGCCTAGGTCTGAAGGCCTGCTTGACTATATATTTGCGTTTCGAGGTTGATATAGAGTTTGCAATGGGCGATTCTATTAAAACTTATCGATAAATGCATTTAATTTTATATTAACATTTATGTTAAACTTTAATGATGAAACTTGGAAAATAATACTTAAATAAAAGAGTGAATAACTAAAAGATTTGAAAAAATAAAATCATTTAACTCACACTTAACTGTCTTTATTGACTGAACTAAAGTAATTGATAACAATTAATATTTTCTTCAGCTCCTTTCCTCTCAGCTGACATCAAAGATCCATTGACCTGTATGCGGGGTTCATGGTGATGAGTAAGTGACAGAAACATTTCTATTCACCCCTTGATGTTTTGCAATTAATTAAGCCTTCCTGATAGTCATCTCGTCTTGGCTTCATGAGTGTTCAGACAGTTTATCATTGCATTTTCCTTTCTCTCTGCTGCTTTCCGTCTGGTCCACGCCCACCACAACTTTTGCCTTTGCCACTGATTACTCACACTGTTCTTTAATTGTAGGCCCTGTTGCTGCTCCTTGTTTCCCCCTTCATCTTCATCCTTTCCCAATTCCATTGTCATGATTTTACTGCATCTCTCCAATGTGGGACATGGTGGCTTACTCCTTCATAGTCAAACAGTATTCCAAAGGGGTCTGCCAATCTGTAATTGATCTTTTCTGTGTGTAGCTTCTCTGTGACAGAACCAGAGCTGGCTGTACTTTGTAGTGTAGTCTGCAAGAGGTATTGATATAGGGAGCATGTATGTCCATTAAAGGAGATTTCTTCTAGCTTCCCGGAAGCCCCTAGCATCCTTTCCTTTTCCATTTAGTAGTAGAAATGCACCACTACATCTCACACCAATGCATTTTGTTATGATTTGTTTGGGCTTACACAGTTCCAGTTGGGTAGTCTGGTTTCAGCAAGGACATGAACATATCTGAACCTTCCTCCCCTTCTTCAAGTTCTCTGACTATAATGCTTTCTCTGCTTGCTCTGTTTTCCATATCCTCAATATTTAATAGTGCAGTTTTCAACTGTCCTTCTATTCCCTCTATTTTCCGTGCCGTAGAGGAAATAGCTGCTTCTAGGTTTTCTGCTCAATTTTCTACTTACAGTTTCCTGAGCACACTAAATCCAAACCCTTGCAGAGGCCATCAAGCTTTATATCCAGAACATTTTTCAGTTCCAGAGTGGTGTGTTCTACTTCTTTGTACAGGTCTTCCTTCTAGTCTTTCCTGAGGGCCTACAGTGCACTCTGAAGGTCTGCTTTTATGATTGTCATTAAGGTTAGTAGGCCTTCTTTGACAAGAGCAGTGTTCTCCGATTGAGTTGTGGATTCTCTGACTTGCATGATATGCAAGGAGGGAGCAATCCTCTTTGTGTTATTCTTTTCTAGGATATTCAGTCAGAGTTGGAACCGGGGGATCATTTGATGTGTTCAGTGTCCTAGCCAGAGTCTGCTGTATTTTTGCTCGAGTTTGTTTCTGACAAACAAACAACTAATGGCCCACACATCTCCAGCAGCCATTGGCTTTCCCTTCTCTTTTTCTCCACATAAAACATATTCTTATCAGGTAGGTATTTCTTCTGTGCTCCGTGAAATGTGAAATATTTTCCCCACTACTTCCCCTTATGAAGTGTAGTTTGCTCTCCAGAGCAAAAGATGATTTAAAAGTATTGAATCTTCCTGTGAATCTGATTCTCTTTTTCTTCAATGTGTTTGTGGTTTTGCCTCCATCACTATTGCACAAGGAACTATGACATTCACCTCCGCACAAAGCCATTAGCGCACCTCCATGTTAGGCCTACTGTTCACAGTCCTTTCTGTCATCTCCTTTCAGTTTCCTTCATATGGGTTGCATTTCTGTGTGCTTGTATCCTTGTCAAAACGAGCCCTCAGGGACTGATTCCTGATGTTCTGATGCATCCACATTGGTCTCCTCTACCAAGTCCAACACCTCTCCAAGGGTGGCAGATGTCAGTGGCATCCCCCATCACCTGCTCATCTCTATCGGAGGTCTCCTCACCGCCCCAGGCACCTCCTCCTAGGGTATAACTCTTCACTTCTGCACAGTCCCGCCTTGGGTAGAAAACACACTAGGTCTGACTCATGCTCTCCCAGACAGGACCTCAGCAAGGTTGCCATCTTGGTTTTCTCATCACTGCTCTGATCACTTCCAAAAGGTGGGCATTCTTATTCCTGGGTTTGGGGTCTGTTGATGTTGGCATCTTTTCTGATTCTTCACCCACGATTCACTGTTGTTCTTAATGGTGGTGGGAGAGAGCACCAGTTTCATGTCCTGTAAATCCGCCCTCTTCAGTTTCCCCCCCTCTAACAACATACAATCAAACCTTAATCACTCTACTGGATAAAAGATCTCCCTGTTACAGCTTATAATCGCACAATAAATCCTACACATGAAAACAAGCTCTTCCAGATTTTTTGTCTCCAAGATTGACAAGATCCAACTCGAGGTTAAAAAAAGAACTCTGACATTAAGATGTAATAATTAATCCTTCTACAATATTGAGAAAAAAATCAAAACAAACGTCTCTATTTCTAAGGAGACTATACCCAAAGAAGTGCTAGAGATTAAGTCCAATACCAACCTTTCAGGTTCCACTGCAGACATGTGTCTCACACATGTTATGAAATGATTAGTCCCTCTTCTTATCAAACATATACTTAAACTAGTTAATCAGCCCTTGAACCAAGGTACAATATCACCAGAGTGGAAAACAGAAATGAGGAAACCTTTCCTATAAAAGCCTCCTCTATCGAGAGAAGATGCATATCATTTCTGTCTAAAATACCAGTTGCCATGTCTTGGGAATATACTGGAAAAGGTGGTGTTTATATGCAACTGCACACTTTCATATAGACAAGGCTGCCATTGCAGGCTGCGTGTCTTGGTGAAGAAAAGTGAAAACATGACATCACACATTCCTGTGTTCCATGTCCCCTAACACTGCATGTAATATTTGTAAGTCACCCCATATAGCAGGCCTGACAGCCCTAAGGCAGGGTGCTGAATATTACATATGAGCAGATATGCCCCTGTGCAGGTCAGTCCTATACTGCCAGTACAAGTGACCAGGGAAGTCATTTTAAAACATGTGCTGGACACTAGTGAAAATGAGTTCCCCAGCTACATAATGGTTTCACTGTAGATAGGAATGTTTGGTATCAAACTTCTCGTATTGTTAACCCCACACTGATTCCAATGATAGATTTACCAATAAATGCACCCAGAGGGCACCTTAGAGGTGCCCCCTGAAAACCTACCAGCCTCTGGTGTGCTCCCTGACTGGTTTCTGCCAGCCGGCCACCCGAGACACTGTTCTGACCTCCTAGGGTGAGAGCCCCTGTGCTCAGGATACCCAGAACAAAAGCTTGTCCGGGAAGAGGGTGTAACACCCCCTCCCACAGGATAACCTTGTGATTAGCCTTCCTTCATGGCAAGCTTTAAAGAGCTGCCACCTTTGAAATAAGAATCTGGCTCCCACTCTCAGGAGAGGATGCCGACCCCCTTGTCCGGTGCCCCCTTTGGCACCTGGTTAGGCAGGAGAATTAGCTAGTCAGGTAGGCGTGCCACCCCCAGGCTAGTACCACCCCTAAGGTGGGGTAAACAGAGGTGGACAGGACTTTTCAGAAGTAGTCACCTGGGTAATAGCATACTTAGGAATCCTGGGACACGGTTATGTCCACCTCCCTCAGGAAGTGGTCAGATAGGGGTGTAGTGAACCCAAGGGTCAGTCGTCCATTGGTTACTACCCTACACTCTCCTAACACTACTAAATTCAGTATTTAGGGGAGCCCCTGGCACCAGAAAGACAGATTCTGATGACCTCAAGGAAGAAGATGGAGGAGAAGAGTCGCATAGCAAGAACAGAAGACCCAGCAACTGACTTGGCACCAACTCTGCCAGCATGCCGGCCTACCTGCTTACTTGATCTATTGCACCAAAAGTCAACTTGGCCTGCAACTGATGAGTCACCAAAGCCCCCGGCCAGCCTTCACCCAGGAACCAAGACCTCCAGAGGGACAGCGGAACTGTCCCCTGCATCCTGCAGACAGCAAAAGAAAGGCCAATAGGACTCCGGCACTGCCAAAACCCAATGCCACCAAGCACCACTGCGCCCTAGCCCTACCTAGACCCACCGCACGTGTCGAAACGTGCCAACGGTGTCCGCATGGTTCCCAAGCCCTCAAGGTACCGAGTCCACTGTGCAGTGACTCTTCGTGAACTCCCCAACGTCGCCTGCAGCCTCTGTTGGCAGGCTCCCTCAACCACTAGTGTTACCGGATGGAGAAACCCGACACCCCTAAGACATCGGCACCCGGACGCCCCGTCCCAGGTAGAAGAGGACCAAAGTGTCCCCACATCTCCAACATTGCAAGAACCGAAGCCACTCGTTGGTTTCACCGGACTAGTCACACAGTCCCCTCCTGCAGCCTCTATCTACCTAGACCATTCTCGAGGATAGCATTGGGCACCCGATGCTGTTTTACACCTCTGCACCCGGCTGCCCTAGTGCCGCTGGTGGTGTTCTGCTGGTGCTGCCTTGGATCTTGCCCACCACTCACCATAACTCCTGAAGAAGGATCCCGTAAGTCGCTGACAAGAACCAATAAACTGCATTTGATTTTCCTCCCACAGGTTAACATTGCAGAACTCAGAAATTGCACTGTCGACTTTTTGAACTGAAAAATATTTCTATTTAAAAACGTACTTACCTGAATGATTTTGTTCTGATGTCTAAACATATATAAAGATACTTGCTATGTTTATAAATTGGTGTGGATCTCCTTCTTGAGTTATATGTCTTGTTTATTGACCATTGTGTGTATTTTCATATGTCTTGCACTCCTCTGTGTTAAGCCTAAGTCTGCTCGACCACAGTACCCTCTAACAGAGAACTGTGGGATTGTCATAGCAAGCCCCTGTCCACTCATAGGGGAACCCCTGGACTCTTTACATGATATATCTCATTTTGATATATTATATAAAGAGCCAGCTTCCTACAATATGGCATTATTTTTATTAGCTGATAATGATAATGTAGGGCACACCTTTGAGTTCATTCAGAAATATACTCAACTGAAAGAATACAAAATTAACACCACTAAGATGAACTTTTGCTTTTTAGTACAATGATACAAGTCCAACAGTTTTTCTCCGAGCAGTGCAAAACGTTAGCTGGGGATCTGGCTGATGGAACATGTTTCAGATCTTTATAAACTTAACTGTGTAAAGCTAATTTTAAGGTACACCAAATTTTAATATAATGGAAATCCGTTCTGTTATCAATCAGGTAGGGTATCAGTGTTAAAGATTTCCATTCTTTCACTCCTCATTTTTCGCTTTTTTTCCCACTCTTCGGTGTAAATTACGGATGACATTTTTTAGGCAAATGCAGAGTTCTTTTTCAAATTTTATATGGGGTAATATGAGCACTAGAATTAGCCTGTAACATCTTTTCCTACTGCAGTTAGAGGACGGTCTAGCATTGCCAAATCTCCAAGTGCTTAATGTGGCCTCGAGTGCACTTTTTTCGTCACATACATTTTTGCAACCTCCATTAAAATTACTTTGATGTTTTTTTCTTTAGGACGTGCTAAAAAAAATAAGAAGTCAGTTGCCTTGGTGCTTCTTGAGACATCGAAATCCCAAATCTGTCTTGTACAAGAGTATTCATAGCATAATTTTTTGACAGAGTATATTACACATGATGTTCAAACGTCTAGGGATCCATACAGAAAGTAGGTTTCAAGACTGGCTGGGGGTAGTTTCCTGCTTAGAAGCACATGCTATTTTGAGATGGTACCGTGTTAGTTACAACAAAGTTAACTATTTTCTTACTCATGGGCAGGTAAAGCCTGAGAGGGCATAAGGGGAAGAGCTAATGAACTGGAGGACAGGTACCTTTTCTTTTTGCCCAGATTGAAAGTTTTCTTTGTTACCTGCTCTTGAGCGAAATTGAGGCTTCGACATAGGTGGTGCAAAAATGTTTTACAAGCATGTGTGCCTTTAAAGGTATAAGTCAGTAATACTAATTTTTCAGCTGTCAGGTCATCGAAAAATGCGCGGGTGCAATCAACTTTGGACAAACAGAAAAGAAGACCGGATCTGAAATATAGCATGCACAATGAGAGGAAATATTGGAATGTAATCCTTCCTCCATGAGAGGAGCCAGTCTAGTGTATGCTAGGAAGACGATATATAATACATAAGTATAACTCCATAACATCTATCAATACATTACTGAGGTTTGCTCTAGGAGTCTTAGGAACAGTGTCAGAGAGTGGGTCAAAATGTGCTTGTCCTGCCACCATCCACCAGGCTTTTGGCAGACCAATTTTTGAATATTTAAAGCAATGTATTGGTGAGGAAGCTAAGCTTATGCCTCTAGTGACCTGTAAGCGAACAGAAGAACAAATGAGAACTCCTGAGTCTCTTTACTATAATTCATTAATGATCTGAACGATATCTTATTCTAAAAACCCAGTTTTATTTGCCTCAAATTGGGTTGAAACAGCCCATCTTCTCTCCCTCTAGGCTTCCTGAAATCCAGTGGTCCTTCTGGAATGTCAGAAGCCCCGATCTTCCCAGAATTATTCCAGCTCGAGGGACAATAGATAAATGTTACTTCTCATTAATAGTAAGAGATTTGATTTATTTTCTGCTCATTCTATTTCCTTTCTTTTGTATATTGCTGTTTCTCTGTGATGGGGAAAAAGGGCAGAGTTTGCACAGTTCAAAGGCTCGGTGCAAATTTCGAATCCCAGCTGGATTTGAGTGGATGGATCTTTGTCTCGAATTGAGGCTTCACATCAACAGTTCAACAGCATATCAATAACAGTGAAGCACATTTTGCCTCACAAGAATGACGGAGAGCAATTAGATTTGCAAACCATGATAATTTGCAGTATGTTTGTTTGTAAACTGACCTGAGTTACCATATAATGTGCGGGTGTGTCCTCCAGAGGGGCCTCCTTGTTCTCATGGACAGGAACTCTAACATAGGATACGATAGCACTTGTAAAGCGCACTAATACCCAGAGGTGTCAAGGCGCTATAGCAGAACAAGAGGACCAACAGAGGAGAGGCAGCCAATCAAACAGGAAACTAAGATCAAAAGAGCCAGGTTTTTAGATGTTTATTAAAGGCCAAGAAGGAGTCCACATCTGAAATATAGTTAGGTAGGGAATTCCATAGTTTGGCGGCTGCTACCGAAAAGGAGCGGCCACCCCATCTAGTCCTATGAAATCTGGGAATCAAGAGTTTTTTATAGGAGGATTTCAGTTGCCTCCCTGGAACATACCATTGAAAAAGCGACTTCAAGTGGGAGGGGCCCTTAAGATGCAAGGCCTTAAAGGGGGGCGTGGCTAACCAGCCATCATGGTGGACGCGAACTCGTAAAGCTCCGACGGCATCCCCCAATTATCCAGTATATTTCCCCTTAAGTAGCGCCATCACAGCCGGCAAAGAACGAACCCGAGGCGGTGACGGGTCGCTGCCACTGCTGAAACCACCGGAGGACAGAGGCAGAAGCTGGGGACGCCACCGATGTTGAGTGCGGCGCTGCGGCCTACCTGTGTGGCGGCGGTGATCGGGCCTGGCTGCCCCGGACGGGTGACGTGCACCCGGTGAGGCCCACGAGGTGAGCCGGTGGCGCGGCGGTGGTTCTCCGGCCTGGCTAGCCCCCTTGCTGCGGGGGCCTGCGATCGCCTACCGCTGTGGGGAGCGCTGAGGCCTACATATGAGACTGCTGCGAGAAGTTGGAGGTAAGGGCCGACTGCGCCTGAGAGAGGGAGCGCGGCGCTGCGGCCTACCTGTGTGACGGCGGTGATCGGGCCGGACTGCCCCGGCAAAGAGAAGTGCACCCGGTGAGACCCACGAGGCGAGCCCCGGGGCGGCGGTGGTTCCCCGTCCTGACTGGCCCCTTGCTGTGGGGGCCTGCGATCGCCCTCCGCCGGGGGAGCGCTACGGCCTACTTGAGAGACCGCTCCGCGGCGTCGGAGGCAACAGCCGGCTGCACCCGAGAGAGGGGATTACGGGGAGAGCCCGCTACGGACGGAGTGGATCCTCGTCCGAGCTGGGCCCCCTGGGCTGCTGGAGTCAGAGAGCGGCGAGACGATTGCCTGAGGTAGAGGAGGGGCGGGAGACTGCGGCAGCCGCCTGACGGTCCCGGGGCCCAGCGCGCCGAGGAGTGGTGACTGTGGAGCAAAGCGGGCACTGATCCCCCGGTGACCGCGAGAGCCTCCTTATTTGAAGGGCTGCAGATAACGGGAGCTGAGGTACAGGTGCGGGGCCCTGGGCGGGAAGCTGTAGGGCCCCCATGTAGCTTACGTCCTGCACGGGCACGCCGCACCGCGGACTAGCGGTGTTAGGAGGTGCTGAACGGCAGCGGGAGATGCCCGGTGTGACTCCCTGAGGCCTGGTCCCCCGGTTGAGCACCCTAGACCAGATTGTTGCGCCCGCCCTTGGGGCACAGGCGACGGAGGAGAGACCTGAGGCCCCAGGACGTGGCGGTGAGCCGGAGTGGCCTGTAACTAGGGCGGAACGGACGTGCAGTGGATTGACACTGCTGTGGTGACCCACTGAAGTGGTGACATCGTCGTGGGGGCAGGGAGTAAAGACAGTGAATTACTAAGGAGGGCCCCCGGCCTAATAACTCGCCGTGAGTTGGCACTACGGGACGGCCGCAGACCTGGCTCCCCAGTCGCTGAGAGAATGATTTGAACGCGGCAGTGCGGAACTCAAACATCCACACGGTGGAGGCGGCCCGTGGAAGTGAGGAGGCGGACACCAAACAACCAAGAAGTAATGGTCATACGAGGGGAGATGCTGTACTGTCTGGGGAAGTTATAGGTCACCGGCCCACGAGGAGGGACACGAGGGCGCGCTGTTGGGGGCCTGGACAGTGGTGGCACTAGTGCGGAGGGGATCTCGCCCCGCGGTCCTGTAGGTGAATACTGACTACGCAACAGCTTGTGATGGGCCGAATGCGGGCGAAAATACAACAGGGACCACTACGAGCGGGGGGTCGGACCCTGCCCACATACGAGAGGAGGGAGAGATGGAGCTGGCATCCGTGGCGGTGGCCGCCAAGCTCGACTCGGTGCTAGCCGCGGTGGAGAAACTTGGGACTGCACTAGATAACACCAGGACGTCCCTGGAGGCCCGAATCGATAAGGTGACGTCAGACTTCACACTTCTACATGCTGACCATCGGAAACTGGCCGAGAAGGTGACCGCTCACGATCAGACACTCAAAACACTCCAGCCCGTCACCCAAAGTCATGCGGCGGTGTTACAGGACATGATCGACCGAGTGCACGCATTGGAGGATAGAGTCGAAGACGCGGAAGGGCGCTCCCGCCGCAACAACGTACGCGTAGTGGGCCTGCCGGAGGGGGAAGAAGGAAGAAACCCGGAACAATATACAGAGCACTGGCTAAAGGAACTGATGCCCCCGGGAACGCTGTCGCCCCAGTTCGTGGTGGAGAGGGCGCACCGTGTACCGGCACTGAAACCACAGCCGGGCGCTAGACCCCGCCCTTTCCTCTTAAGACTCCTCAACTACCGGGACAGGGATGCGCTGCTCCGCGAAACCCGGAAACTGGGCGACCTCAAAGTAAGCGGCAGCCAAGTGATGATGTTCCCTGACTACACTGCCCTTGTGCAGCGCCGCGGAAGCAACTACATGGCGGTGAAGCGCCAGCTCCGGGAGCTGGAGTTACCCTACTCCCTCCTGTTCCCGGCTAGACTGCGGGTGGTTGCAAAAGGAGAGACCCGCTTCTTTGACTCCCCGGCAGAGGTATGGGACTGGATGGAGGAGATGGGCCTCTGGACAGGAAAACGACCCTCCGGCCAAGATGAGGGCAGACACACAGGTAGAAGGCCGAGACGGCGGAGCAAACGCGGGACCCCGCGCTATACCAGGGCAGGGACGGCAGCCCCGAGTCCGGAAAAAAGCAGAATGGAGCGGCGAGGAGTCCTGGATGCGGTTGCGACCCTTGGAGTCCCACACAGCAAGGAGCACCGAGGAACGGGGAGACGTGACTCCTCGATGGCCAGTGGCGCGTCGTCTCCATCTACGGTGATGTCGGAGGATCTCTGCATGCCGGCAGTAACTCCACAGACTGCTGATGGTATCATCTGATGAGAGGCCGAGACACTGGACATTGTTGTAGGGTGCCCGCGCAAGTACACTGTTGTTTATGGGACATAATGTCTTTATGAGGCGATAATGATGGTGAGAGGCATGGGGGGGGCGGTGGACACCGTGCGTGCACTGGGGGCTGACCGGAGAGCCATACGCTACATATTTGGCTGAGATGCATATTTGCCCACAATGATTTGACAGAGATGTGGTGGTGATCGACCCCCGCTTATGACGGGCTTGATTTGCTGCCCAGGATGATTATTTAGATGGCGCTCTATCTGCACGCGACAAGGGGGTAGCTACTGAGGAGAGATGCTTAGGTACACGACCCCATCAGGCAGTATACTGAAATAGTTCATATTTGCAGGCTATTGCAAAGTTTGAACGGACTTCCTCGCGGAGTCCGCCCTATCTGTTATGAAGTTTAAAGTTGACCTACGGGTTTTGTTGCAGCAGACCGTCACACCCTTGCACACCCCTGGCCGGGACACGCTGACAGCTATAATGTGCCTGTTGTTGCAGCGATACACTCACTCCAACGATGACGACAGTTAATGTAATCACATGGAACATACGAGGAATGCATACACCCTCACGGCGCTATTCCATATTCGCATACCTTCAGCGACACTTGACCAGCATCGCCCTCTTGCAGGAAACACACATGACACAGACGGAGCTCGAAAAGCTGCGTAGGCGCTGGAGAGGGCAGATGTATGGCACCATATACTCTGCGCATGCGAGGGGCACGTTGATCTGGGTGAGGGCGGGGGTCCCGTTTAGCTGTGAGGAGGTGGTAATAGACCAGGAGGGCAGGTACACTTTGGTTCGTGGGAAGCTTAATGGTCAACCAATACTGATGGGATCAATATATGCCCCAAATGTAGATCAGATACCCTTCCTGGCAAGACTATCAATAGCCCTGACTCCCTATGTGGGGCTCCCTTGGTTCCTAGGGGGATTTCAATTCGGTACTCAACGTACAATTGGATAGGTCCTTCCCCCCTCCACAAGACGCCTGCCACGTCAAACGCGCGAGCGCTGGAGGATTGGCTATCACAATGGGCAATGTCGGACATCTGGCGCGTCCTAAATCCTAGTGCGCGCATTTACTCTCATTACTCAGCAGTGCACGGCCTACATGTAAGGTTGGATAGGGTGGTAGCCTCCCAATCCCTATTGCCACTGGTCATGAAATCCGAGTATATGGGGCGGACACATTCGGATCATAACCCATTGTGGATACGGTTGGGCTGGGCGGCGGGCCGCCCGCCCATACCCACATGGCGACTCCAGGTGACCGCACTGGAAGACCCGGAGTTTCGCGCGTCGCTAGGGACGGCTATTCTCACATATCTGGAACTCAACGAAGATACGGCCAGTAGCGCCCTAGTGGAATGGGACGCCCTCAAGGTAGCGGTTCGGGGACATTGTCTGGGGGCCACATGGAATATACGCAAGCGACTATCCCTTTCCCTCGCCCGCCTAGAATCCCAGCTGTTACAACATGAGGGTGGGAGGGGGGAGGCGGGCGGATGCTCGACCCAACTGGCTGAATTACGCGCTCAACACGCAGAGCTCCTGGAGCAGCTGCGGTGCCATAATTACGCGGCTCACACAGCACGCACCCACACCACCGCTGACCGGGCGGGCCGCCTACTGGCCTGGCTGATAACGCAAGAAGATAAGCGGGCCCCGATTGGCGCCATACGAAGACCGGACGGCACGCTAGTGCACACACAAGGCGAAATACACATGGTAATGACAGATCATTATACACAACTGTACCGCTCCCGAGGACGCTGCTCTGACAGCGACCTAGCAAGATTCCTAGACCAGGTCCAATTACCCACGGCCTCAGCTAACCAGCAGGCTGCACTCAATGGCCCTCTTACGTTAGATGAAGTTGGGGATGCAATCGGCGCTATGGCATCAGGGAAAACACCGGGCCCGGATGGGCTGCCGGCCGAATATTATAAGGCTTACAGAGAGTCCCTAGTGCAGCCCCTCCACAAGCTATACATGACAGCACTGGAGGAACATACACTGCCCCCCTCGATGAGAGAAGCCTACCTGGTGTCTTTATTGAAACCAGGCAAGGATCCCATGACCCTTGGTTCCTACAGACCCTTGGCGCTATTAAACGTGGACTGCAAACTCCTTGCCAAGATGCTGGCGGACCGATTGGCGCTAGTGGTACCGGGGTTAATACACACGGATCAGAACGGATTTGTCCCCAAGCGAAGCACATCATTGAACCTGCGACGATATTTCAGGGTGGCAACAGACAGTATACACGCCTGGCCTAAGGTGGGGTGCCTCATGTTAGACTTAGAGAAGGCATTTGACTGCCTGGAATGGAGCTTTCTAGCGAACGTGCTATCGAAATATGAGCTCGGCCCGGACTTTCTTCAGATGGTTGGCCTACTCTACAGAGCCCCCACAGTCCGCGTGCGACTGGGACCGTATATCACGGACGCCGTACCGGTGTGCAGGGGCACCAGACAGGGATGCCCTTTGTCACCCTTATTATTTGCGCTGGCCATAGAGCCGCTGGCGGCCAGATTGCGAGATGTGACAGTAGGGGGCATTCCGCTGGGAGACGCGGTGCACCATGTGTCCCTGTACGTGGACGACCTGCTGGTTTACGTGCGAGACATAAATAATATACCACCACAGCTGGCAACCATCCTTCAGGATTTCGCTGTCCTCTCGGGGCTCCGGGTAAACGTGGGTAAATCCTGTCTCTATGCGTTTCGGGAGGGACTTCAGGACCCAGGGTATATGCTCAATGGTGCACAGGTACAATGGCAAGAATGTACTTTTCGATACCTGGGGATTCAGATCTACCGCCAACCCAAAGATCTGATGGATGGCAACCTGGGGAGGGCAGTGACGGCCATTCGGTCGCAAATGGGCTTCTGGGGCGCGCTCCCATTGACGGTCACAGGTAGAGTGGCGCTGACGAAGATGGTGATTCTCCCTCGGCTCCTGTACTACTTTGTGAATTTACCTCTCTACGTTCCGGCCGCCTTCTTCACTACGTTTACTAAACTGCTCTGGGATTTCATATGGGGGGCTGCACGACACAGGGTGGCGTTGACAAAACTGTACCTGCCAACTGACCAGGGGGGGCTAGCGGTACCTTGCTTTGAGCATTATTATCTGGCAGCCCAGATACAATGGATAGCCAGATGGCTTGCGGACAGAAACAGGGATGATACCGCAACCACACTACCATCGTATTCGTTAACACGCATAACCAGCCTCTTCCACCCAGCTGCTAGGGCTACGCGACCGGCACCGCTACTGCTGGCAGTGGCGTACCGGTGCTACCGTAGATGTCTATACCTCACAAGAGACGTCGTCCCTTATGCACCCGCGATACCATTGGAGGGCTCCCCTAGCGGCCAGGGGGTACTATCGGCGGTGTCCCTCGCGAGCTGGCGGGCAGCGGAGGTACAAACCCTGGGTGATTTATACAAGGACAGTGCGCTTATGTCATATGAATCCTTGGTGGTTGAAGAGGGGTTGCCGCCAGGGCAGTTTTTAATGTATCGTTCATTGTTGGCAATGCTTATGGGCAGATGGGGAGATATGCACACGGAGCCGGCCCAACACCTCACTATTCAGTATCTCCATGTTATGGGAAGAGGCAGACACCTAGTTCGCTGGTTTGCGTCGTCGCTCCGAATACATGTGGCGGTCAGATTAGATCCCCTCCGCCAAAAATGGGAACTGGACTTAGGGCGACAATTAGCGGATAAGGAGTGGGAAAAGATACTTAGAAGCCCGGTGTGCATACCCAGGAACATGCGATTTCGACAAATACAATTATTTATTCTACACAGAGCGTATCTCACACCCGAACTAATAAATAGGTACTTTCATCGTGCGGACGCAGTGTGCCCCAGATGTGACGAACCTGGAGCCGGGTTGATTCATAAGCTCTGGAGCTGTCCCAACATACTCGCCTATTGGCGCGAAATCCGTGAGCTCTTGCAAAAGTGCACGGGCCGCGATTTGCCATTTGAATGGACGGTAAGCCTACTCCATCATTTCAAGCGAACCCCAACCACAAAGGTTACCTCTCGGTTCCTGGACTTGGGACTAGTGGTAGCTAAACGACTCCTGACCAAACGCTGGAAAGCGAGAGACCCCCACATATACAGGCATGGCGGTACTCACTATTGGCGTGGGCTAAGGCAGAAGGCATCGCCCTCCGGCGAGAGGAAACACTGGGGTTACGACAGGAGCCCATGGCAGCCGACTGGGAGGGATTATATCGTAGTCTGCAAAATGGGGAGGAAGACCTTGCAGGGAGCCCATCCATGTAGAGAAGGAGTGAATGATGGCCAGCACAATGGCAGTACCTTGCTGTATTGTTCCTTACAAAGCTGTGATATGCGGATTGTCTGGGGTGAGGGTTGGTGAGGAGAGGCGCAGACAGTGTGGTAGCTGCGGTTGTGTAGTCCCGGAGGGGGGGGGGGAAATATTAAGGAGGAACATTGCACATGGGTCGGTCAATGCTGCTGTTGTTGTTGTTATTATTATTATTCTTATGTTGTCTCGACTTTGCTATCTGTTTAACCAGCCGCACTATATGAACTGAAAGGAACTTAAACAACGACATGTCGACAAAACACCTGGACTGCTCCACTAACCTCTGCCTGTACACGTTGGGCCGCGCATGTTGGACCGACTTATTGTTAGCTAAGAGGCCCTGCAGATATCATTAACATGTAATGTAATACTCCACGCCTAAAACGGAGATCTGTATATTGAGGTATGGCGGAGGGATAGATAAGTACAATTGTATACCGATTGTCTGTTGCCTTTCATGCCTATGTTCATATGTACAAATACAATAAAAACAGATTCAAACAAAAAAAGATGCAAGGCCTTAAAGACCATGCACAGAGCCTTAAAATCAATGCATTTTTTAACAGGAAGCCGGTGTAGGGAGTTAATCCCCTCCCTGGCTGAAAGCCGCTTGGGAATGTTCAGAATAAGACGAGTCGCCACATTCTTTACGACCTGCAGTTTGTTAAGGGAAGCGCATTTAATATTCAGGTACAGAGCGTTACAGTAGTCCAGCCGAGAAGTAACCAGGGCAATAATGACTGACTGGTGCAGCTCAGGAGGAATAAAAGGAATAACCTTTTTCAGAATCCTCAAGATGCAGAAACATGTGCTGACGGTGCGACTAACCTGGGCATCAAAGCTCAGAGCGTCGTCAAAGATGACTCCCAGGTTTTTAGCTGACCTAACGGGGGTGGGGAGGGGTCAGCAGACCGCAGGCCACCAAGTGCTTGACCAGATGGAGTTCTGAGAGCCAAACCCAAGCACTTCAGTCTTGTCTGCAATTAATCTTCAGTGAGTTCTCCTTCATCCAGCAAATGACATACACTGATTAAACCTCCCTGCTACCCACTGCAGGTCGTTAGAAATGGAGATGATAATTTGCGTATTGTCAGCATATGATAACACCACTCAACAAAGAGCTTCATTTCTTGAAAAATGTAATCTTTTCACTAGATGCGGCGCAACACAAAATCAATAAAGTTCAGTTAAAATAACCGCCAATTCCTACCAAATCACAGAGCATTACACAAGTTGGCTAACTTCCAATCTCAGCATGACACCACTGAACTGCCCACTCACAGTGTGGCACCCTCTGACAAACTGACCAGTCACAGGGCGGCACCCTATGGCACACCTTGCAGCAAATCACAGCAGCTCTCACTCAGCAGCGTTCAGCTTTGTAATAGCAAACTATTGAAAATGCAAACAAAATGATCATTCTTGTCTGTTCCGCTAAAAGAAAATTCAAAGTCCACAATCACCCTAAGGGGATCGGAGAATAACTCCCTCCTGGTGTTATTACACACAAAGTGAAATCTCAACCAGCGGGAAATCAACCTGACCAGTGCCGTCTGCTCTTCTGTGCAAAAGGATTAGCCAAACATCAATCTCAGTTAGTACACCCTCACAACAGGAGTTTAAAAGGTCCCTATCTTTTGTGCGGCCGATAATACTTCATGGTCCGACACCACTAATCTTAACAGACAAGTTTCAACTTAATAAACTCAATGTTTATCCCAGGAGCTTAGGCTACTATGAGTCCGATAACTAACTTCAACTCTTGCAACAAGTTTGTTTCTCTTCATAAGCACAAGCATTAAACACAAGCGACATTTCAATCTCACTTCAATACTGCGCCCTTCTAGACTCAATGGACATCATACCACAAAGCACCCTAACTCAAAAATCAAAAATCTGCAAACCGTAACACTCGACAACACTCAATCAAAGACACATTACCCTACTATACCCACACTTCTAGGACACGGCAACCACTTCAGGAATTACGCCAATTCTCCAAGCCTAACCAAGGAATTTCAGCGACGCAGACTTGGCTGGGGCAGATTCTAACTATCACTGGGGCAGATTCTATCACTGGGGCAAATTCTAACCCTCAAAGCCTCAATGAGGACTCTCCTCTGCTACCATCTGATGGAGCAAAAGGACAGGGTTTGCACTGTGCAAAGGCTTGGTGCAAATTTCAAATCCCAGCTGAACTAAAGTGGATGAATATTTGCTCTCGAATTGAGGCTTAACATCAACAGTTCAGTAAAATACATTTTGCCCCACACGAATCACGGGGAGTAATAGATTTGCAAACCATGAAGGTTTATTAGCAAATTAGCAAGGTTACAAACTCAAATTAGTCATAAATCAAAAGTCACCTATTTACAGCATAAATGAATATAATCCAATCAAGTCAGAATAGAAAGTATAACAAAATTATTTAAGGATATCATAGGCAAATCATGAAAGATTTGGTTCCCCTTAGGGGAAACTACCTCATGCTAAACTAAAGTTTAGGTAAAGCCTTGCAAATTTTAAGCAGCAGATGTCAGCAAAAGAAACTTCTAAGGCAGAACCAAATGAAGCTTCCAATCAGACAAAGAAGAAAGGCGCTTTGAGTTCAATAGATTAACTTTATGAGCAGAAATAAATAAGCACATGGTCTAAAGAGTGGCAGAGGGGCATCTGCCTTCAAAGGCGGGCAGGAGTAATTCTGAGTTTCTAGCTTAGCGATACACAATTTAAAATATAGAGTTCAACAATCTAGATACTCCTTACTCTGCCCACAGAGACAGAGCCAATCTCCCAGTGCCTTCCCTCTTCACTTGACTCCTGCTAACTAGTTACGCGACCCCCAGTTATGACCTCCTTATGTCTCTCACCATTCCTAGTATATTTAGGATGAGGCCAATTCACTTCCGGTTCTATTTTTAAACTATTGACACAATCATTTTATCCTTTCCCTTATTGGGGCTCACAATCCCCCGATCACATTTGAAGTTACATTCATCTCGCATTTAATTGAATGACATCCTAGTGGGTCGTTATCTATTAATTTTATAGGTCAGGAATTTTTCAAAATATTCGTTCTTGACATCATCCCCAGGTTTCAGTTAATTTAACTCAGTTTGTCTTTACTGTTTATTATTGGGATTACGACTAACGTTATTACCGTAAATTTATTTACATGTTAGGCGATGACATCGTCTGTTTTCAATTTACATCCCAATTCTTTTTCATTTATGATCATCCTACGTATGACGTCATCGCGTTTCTTGATTATCGCGAGACGCGCCGGATCTGTACGTGGTTTCGGCCTTTTAAATGCTCAACTACTCATTTGTCATTTGGCAATCACCGGACGTACGGCCGCTTGGCGGAAAACTTTTCGTTCTTCAAGTAAGTAACAAGAGACTATGTTTGTTGTTTAATACGGTCCTCTTTCGCTGCTCTTAGCCGGACACTTATAAATAGAATTTACTTTCCCGGTTTCTAGAGAATTAATTTAACAATAAAAGAATATCTATTTTGGAATTAACGGTTGGTCGCCTGCTAGCCGCCTCGCTATATCTACACTTTGCAGGCTTGCTTCCATCTATACCGCGAGCAGTAGCCGTCATTTTTAACGCTATATTTAGAGATTTATATCCCTTTATTAGTTTACGACGCCTAGATTTTTTGCGTAGTCCGCCAAACTTCTATGCAGCCAATTTGAGCGCTCCGTTTTGAGTTTGTTGACCACATTTAGATACCTCACGTAGTCCACCTGAATATATGCAGCCATTTGAGCGATCAATTCACAGATCGACACTCTTTCACCTTGTTACGGCGCTCAGATACCCTGCTAAGCAAAATTCACTTGTCTACAGCACGATTGCTGAAAGTTACCCTCATTATGGTAACATAACTTGACTTTTAGATTTAATGCTGCCATTTTTGGTATATTAGCAGATAAACTCATCATTTGTTTTTTGCTTCTTTTGGTAGAACCAACATGCAGCCATATACGTGTCTATACATATATGTCCAGGTGTTTGTACATAGTTCTGAGCGCACCTTAAATATTTTTCCATCTTTACAGTGATCCTTCTCTTACTTCCTGAGATGACTTTACGGTTCTAAGATTCTCACCATACCCAGGACTGTTTTCCAAGCCTAGACAAAAGAAAGATAACACGCCCATATAGACCTATACTACTAAATTTACCTCTACAATTTTATAGCCTCATTGTGTAATGCCGTTTTTCTAATCTGTAGGTTTCTGATTTTTGAACTTTACAGATACACCAGTTTTGACGGTCCTGCCCCTGCTAGTTTGGGTTTTAAGTACCAGTGCTCCGTATACCGATCTATAGAAGGATCACAGATATACATTATTTTTAGGTAATCCTTACTGTTAGTCCCCAGTTGGGAATAAATCTATTTAGTTTATAAACTATATATAATTTCCACTATATATCTGTTTTTTCCTTTTTTGTTTCCTTCACATAAAATCATAATATAGAGAAGCCCTGACTCCACCAACAACGTGGCTTTCAATTGCCTTGCATATAGGTTAGTGCAATTTAATTAGTTAGATCAAACATTTATATATTGTTTTAGTGACAATGACTTATCCCGTCCTTGTTACTTTCTTTTTCTTTTATCATAGGTATTTTAATCACCTCTGGTGGTACCAAACATCCATTTTGGTCCCATCTATATATCAATCTAGGTATGCGTTTCTCATCTGTTGGGCCCATCGTTTGCTGTTACCTTCTGTGATTACTTGCATTTATTACGAACTTTTGTAAAGACTTGGTACTATAGCTATCTTGGTTTCCAGTTGTCTTTCTTTTCTGGTGGGGATGTAGGGTCTTTTTCTGCATCATTTCATTAGGCGAATCACATCTACGTTACTTTTTTCACTATTGTTCTAATTCTCTTCTACACCATCTTCTTTTATGGTTCTTTTAAACATCTACACAGAGATTAACTTGTTTTTTACTATTGTATGCTATTCAGCAAACTTTTTATTAAAACACATGGTATTCAGACTCAGTGTACACTGTATGTTTGTAATTTTATATATATGTGATTTTCTTTGTCTGTTTAGGAAATTGTGGCTGTCCTGAAGAAGGCGCTTAGCACGCCGAAACGCGCGTAGAGAAATAAAGAACTTGTTTAGCCACTATGTTTCAACTAGAAACATACAGTTTATAATTCTGTCTAAGTTTTTGTATGTTAGAAATTATTTGTACTGTATTGTTTTATATTTGTTTGTATATAAATATATTAATGTTTTTCTTTATGTTGTTAAGTAAAGTATGTCCTATTATTTTCACAACCTTTTTTATTATGAATTTATATTAATAAAATGAAGTTTTTTATATAAATGTTTGTGTACACTGAGTCAATGTTTTTATCAATGTGTCTTACAAAGGTTAATGTATGACCAGTTAATTGCCTAGGTCTTTTGTTCTCAAATGCCCTCTTCACTTGAAACATACAGTGGAAGATTTCAGCTTTGTGGTCTCCATAGATTTCTTGCAGGGGAGGATGCATCTCGGTTGGTTCATCTCATGCACAGGTGTCAAAATTTACTATTCACCTCGTTAAAAGACACACTGAATCAACTTCACACAGAATTTAACAATAACAGCACAATTCTAATGAACACATTCTTGAAACTTGGCTTCTGAAACAAGAAAAAGGATATGCACAGCAAGCAGAAACACAAGATTTAATTTAACCTGGGACTTTCAAATCGAGGCTACAGTGACTGTGGCTAATTTAACATGAACACACTCTAACTATGACTAATTATTAAAAGAAAATCGTGAATTATGGTAAACCTAAATATAAAATCACATTTGAATATACTTATACAAGGATTATATGTGATGAGCATTAGCGTGTTATCAAACAAAAATTAACCACCTCCATATCTATCTGCTAGAAATTGGGTTTCTGGTTGGCAGAGGTATGTACCCTATCCAAGCAGGAACCACAATACTAGTCAGGGTAAGTATAGTACACCCTAAAATTACCTGTGCTCACCCTCTGGTAGCTTGGCACAGAGCAGTCAGGCTAAACTAAAGAGGCAAAGTGTAAAGTATTTGTGCGCACACACACACACAGACAGTAACACAGTGAAAACACCACAAAAGTACTCCACACCAGTTTAGAAAAATAGCCAATATTTCTCTGAGTAAAATAGAACAAAACGATAAAGATCCAACATACACAAGTCCAGTTATGAATGTTGCTAGATTAAACCAAAATGCACTGCTTAGAAATCAATAGCTCTAACTGGCGCTATCTGGTCGCACTGTAGTGTAGTTCCTATTTCCCTAATAGGCTCTGCGCATTGGAATAATATACCCTATAGATTTGACATAGGACTGAGGTCAGTATGTCCCTATCGAGTATATTAAACTTAATTTACTTTGTACCAGCTAACTCAGAGGCCACTAGAAACTCCTTGTAAACAAGAAGGGAATAGTTTCTGGCAACCGCATAAACATGACAACTTTGTTTCCCTTTAGAATCGGAACACTCAGATAACAGTTTCACTCAGCTAATCGTGCATGCTTAGTTTCTTCAGAGTTACACAGGAATAATAGACGGGTGTTTCAATAAAAGGATTTATTGAACAGTCTTGTTTCTCGTGTAAGAGATATGAGCTGTTACAATCGTAAGACAGTATGCGAGATATATTATGTACAGCGTAAGCAGTAGAAAGAAATAATACTGCGCTAGCATTATCTTTTAGCTATGACACATATATTCATATACATAAATAACATAAGCTAAAAATGCGAGTACTCATAAGATGCTTCTCTAACTAGTTTTACCCCAGTGTACCTAACCTAAGTGTAGTGCAAGGTAAGAAGATGGTGATGTATTCTATAGTATGGTATGCTATAGTCTAGTATGCCAAGTCTAGTATGCCAAGAGTCCCTCTAGGTTCTAGTCAGCTCCATACCTTGAGAATGAGAGAGGTGGGAATCTCCTTCCGGGTCTCGAACTCTAACACCCCGCGAAGGGAGTCAGAACACTGGAAGCTGGATTCTCTGCGAGCAGGGATGACAGCGTCTCTTGTCAGTGCGTCAGGCCGGGACACGGGCTCCTCTAAAGTCGAGGTCTCCTCCTACTTGCTTGGGCAAGGGAAGGTATATTTATACCCGGTAGGTGCCTTGGAATGTTAGCATTGACGTAAAGTCGGGCAGAGGAAGACGTCAGGAATGAACCCTTAAGGAATAGCGGTTCATGCATAATAAATGAGTTCTTGGAGAAATCAATAATCCTGTGCTAGGGGAACTCCCAAGAGCTTAAGGGTCTGGTTTCTAAGAACTCGTTGTGACGTTAGGGTGGACGGATGTAGGTGACCATGCCTGTATTTGGATAGCATGGCTAATGCCTAAATAAGGACTGGGATCTTATGCCTATATAAGGGCAATGCGAATTGTGCCTATATAAGTACATGTATCAGGAAAACCTATATACGGACACCTAAAGCGGAATACAACACCCATTCCACTTTCGAATGAACGATAGTACTAAATGCTAAACATTGAATGCTAAACATTAAACTGAGTACCACATGTTGCTAAAAACATTTCTAAAAGCATATTAAAAGAAGTTTAAAAAGAAAACTGTTGCTAAACATGTAATGCAATAGGTACTGTACATTTTAAAGCATTTTTTCATTCTAAGCATATATTGGAAATAAATGCAACATGAATGAATAAACAGAAATATATACATATGACGAAATGGGTGACAAGTTTTCAAAAATCAAAGCCATTTCATATCATGGTACTAAATGAAATTGTAGTAAATAAGGTGACAATGTGTCCCTGGAAGTATTCAAAGAAGTCCGTTCTATATGAATAGTTCTACTGTAAGCAGATTGAATTGCCATGTATTTTCAAAAATAAAGAGAGAAAAAAAATTCAATTTTTAGGAAGAGGTCCAAGTTTTGTTTTGTTTTGAAAATATGGAGGCCAAATTCATTGCGTCCCCGGTACACTGTGAGCCGAATCAAAGTCAGTGTATGGGTCTGGTGTAAACATTAAATCATCTATTCCTGTAGACAAAAGATCGTCTACCGATGTCGGTGACAGTTGGAACACCTCGTTTAGAAGGTTAACTGCACAGAGATGTGAATTATCGCCTTCAGCATAGGATGCTGCAGCAATGTTCGCGTCCGTTGTTACCTGTGTGCCTGTTGATCCATCTCGTACCTCAGCAGCAGCAGGAAGCGTCTGTGAGATCTCAACGAATGCAGTCATCAGGATTGGTAGCCTCTGGGGACAACACAGAGCATGGGCCGTTATCGGGTCCAGCAGAGTATCGATATCCGTTGGCACGACTGATGGGAGTGTTAGACAGATGTCTAGCACGCATTCTTCACCACAAAGCAGGCAGCGTAGAACAGGTAAGATGCAATCTTGCCAGATTGGTCTAAATGACAGAAACCATGTTGTATTAAGTTCCCGTAGAAGAGGTATGCCCAAAAGTTGCACTATGCGCTCACGGCACTTCCGTTCTAGGAGAGCTTTCTCCAAATTGCTGGGAGTGACGCCGGTTGATGGGCTTGCCATAGCGTAGTAGTAGGAATAAAAACAGGATTCCTGCAACGAGTGCTAGAATTAATGGCACACCAACAAACACCGAATGTGCGAAGTTTGGAATGATTCCGAGGACTGCCTGAAAAGGTGTTAACAGTCCTGAACAGATGGTCTTAAATACATGTACAATCCCGCTCGTATCAGACATGTTTAAGATACGTCCCATCATTTCTACAAAATGTATAGGGCAGTTTGTACGAATTAGAGCCTGTATCTCAGCCGAAGTCCTTGCAATTTGTAGATCATAGATTTCTTTGGCCGAGGTCAAAGGCACGGTTTGTTGTAAAAGCATGGCTTTCATTCTGCTTAAAGTATCAAAACGTATAAAAGAAACATTCAATGAAGGCCATAGAGGCGACTCCCTGACTGTGTCTATTGGGGGTACAATACTTGCATACAACAAGTAACCCTGGAGCTAACCGTTACCAGATATGGGATTCCTGGCAACATGCCACAGCAACTCTGATCATTCAACATGAGGTAACTCCCGTTAGAAAGTTGGCCAAACGTTGGATTAATCACAGCAGCTGGAGTACCCTGCAGGTGGCAGGACAAGTTTGCCACAGAACCATTACAAGCCCCATGTAAAGAAATGTCCTGACATATGAGTGAACCGCTTAGTGCATGTTCACAGTGTGTACCGCTTAGAAACACTTCACGATCCCCACTCCAACATCTGTATTCATAAGGTAAATCCCAGGATGTCTTAATGTATTCTCTACCCAACCTTTCATATTTGCCTGCTTGCATTTGTTTGAGGCAATACTGAAAATGAAAAGTAGTGACAGGCAGGGTTATTTTGCCATGGATAAGCCATTCTGTAGCTGGTTTTTCTGCTACCGTAAATGGTAATTTTTCCAGTTTTTCAATGCTCAGCACTGTATACTTTGCTCCCCTTTGTGCCAGTTCGACCTGTTTATCAGTGAGATTGTATTCTGAAAACAGAGACGACGTGTTGATAAAACGCCAAGGCACATAGCCTGCATGCAAGGATTGCAGCGTCCAGCCTAATAACATAATAGAACGTAACTGAGATTGGCCTTGTTGTAACATGGCTAAATCTTGTTCCAGTATGTCAATAGCAGAGGATACAATGTTGTCCAGTGAATAAATTCTGGATGACAAAGTTGTTAAACCATTGTCGACCACAGTGAGAGATTTCTCTAAGTTAATACGATCAAGCTCACGTATTCTTTCTGCGGCCTCTGCCTGTGAAACCTTCCATATTTCATTATAAGCAGCATAAATGCCGGCATATATGAAACGTTTTTGACGCGGTTTTTCTTGGTCCTAGCAAGAAATCCCTAAGGTCTGCGTCTTCTTTAAGTAAAGATAAGTGTTGTTTCACATCCTCGAGTGTAGATTTTTGTAACCAGTCGAGGCACAATTTTCCTACACTGTATGTTGTTACTACCCCCAGATGTTGTCGTTGAACATAACGTGGGTCTGGCCTATGGATAGTAAAGCCCTGTATTCTATTCAGGAATCTTTCTTGACAGATGTTTGTGTCTGTGGGCCAGAGCAACCATTTTTTCCAATCAGGATCTGTTCTGTTGTTTTGTAGTATTGTGTCTACTGTGACCGCTCCCTGTGTAGTGCTATTACTTGCAGGTGTTGGTACAGAAGGTGTGTTCATGTCTTTGATCTTGGCTAAACCAAGGCAAGACGTTTGTTGCACAGTGTCATTCAAAAACATTATTTGCTGTGGGATGATATTGGCTCTAAACAAAGCTTCTATCCCTTGCACTTGCCAATCTTTAGAACCCCAGACAGATTTTGTGTCGATTGTGTCTTTCCAAAAGTCAAATCCTTGTCTAGACAGTTGGGTAATAAAGGCTGCAGAATAAATCTGTTTTGTATTAGTTAACATAATTTTCTGTCCTGTTTTGTTTACATTCTTATAGTAAAATGTTTCTGGATCAGATGTATTGTACCCTGAAAAATATGGAAACTTATTTGCAAACGTTTTTGAACTATCCTTTGGTGGTGTAGGACAATGTTCCCATTGGTTAAACATAAACACATTTCTAGGTGTTGCAGATTTATGCAAGAAATGATGACCATAGTGGTTGTAACAATAAAGCTGTTCGTAGTCTGATGAACTCTCTAAGTATTCATTGTTAAAGAATGCAGCAGACCTTTCTAGATCAGACATCATGTTATTAACAGTCTCAAAGTCCCAATCATCAGAATAGGTACTGGAGGTAATAAAGTTACTTAATGAAATTTTAAATAAATGTGGAATCTTCAAACGTTCCTTTGGGCCGAATATGTCGAAATCGGTTTTGTCCCAAACTATACCATCCTGTATGTGAACGGCTGTGATGTTCACTGCTGACAAGTCTCTTGCTTCACGATGGGATGATTTGTGTGGTTTTAAAAGTAAGTTCACATTTTTACTTTCAGTGTCCATACGAATGTATCTGCCATTTATAAGCACGCTAATAGTCATTACTAAAGCTAGCCAAAGCAGAAAGAAAAATATTCCAGAAATAATCCATAGTTCAATCCATGGTGAAACCAGATAAGTCTCTTTCAGGAAATGAAAAAGGTCTTGTACTTGTTGTTTGAAAGTTTTTAGGGCTGGCGTCGTTTCAGGCTCACTTGGATCCTCAGAAAACGTATCAAAGTTAATGAAGTAGCCAGAAGCAGTTCGGTCAATTGTTGGAATTGCATCAGGATTCGTCGAAATCGCTGGAACCAGTTGATCACGTGTTACGTTGGTGTAGACAGGTGTATCTGGACGAACTATTACTTGAGTTTCAAGAGGGATGAGTTCCATAGCATTGTTGCTCAGTCCTTCATCTCTTACTGCTGAATTCTCGATGGTTATGAGTCTTTCAGTCTGAACCTCTTGGATAGTAGCGAGAGGAGTGCGTCTGCTACTAGGTCGGAGTCCACGAGGCCTACTATTTAGTATTGGCCACATACTGTGGTTTGATGAGGTCGATTGACACAAATCTTTTCTCCTTTTTACCAGCAAGGGGCGGCAGAAGTACTGTTCTTGTTCCGTGGACGGCTAGGACAGTTACTGGTTGTCTGTAAGAAGGTCCAAATTCCTTCTTGTCCGCAATCTTCTCTCTGACAAGATCCCCAACTTTTGGGAGCCAAACAGGTCTTGCTGGGACTGCCGGTTTTTCTTGGGGTGGGCGGAATTTGCGTAGTCGCGCTACGCAAAGCTCCGCGAAATGGTAAAAAATCTCCGCGAGCACACAAAAGTTCCGCGAACACGCGGAATTGCTTGTTCCGCCCGTTCGCGATGCTTTTTTCCTGATCGCGAACGCTGTTTGCGTGCTCGTGGAGAAATATCTCGCGAACACGCATTTTGAAAGTGCGAACAAGCAAAAAACTCCGCGAAGCTGCGGATCGCGGAATTTTTGACAATTTCGCGCTCTCCGCGGAACGCGAAATTACCCAAATTCCACGAGCGGAACGGAATTTACCGCCCAGGCCTAGGTTTTTCCCCAGTGGTGGTTGGCTTCAGGAACACGTTGCTTTGTTTCAATCTTAGTTCATTTAGATCCTGTAAAACAGCCAAATGATCTTCGATATCAAAGGGTTATTTTCCACCACTGTGCCTTTACATTCGAGATCAGGAACCCACATTCTTGTCCCAAATAGGACCTCATATGGAGTGACCCCCCCTAGAGAACTTCATGGCAAATTATTTAATGAGCGTTGGACCCCATAAAGATGTTTGACCCACCCATCACCCGAACCTAATACTCTAGCTGTTATAGACTGCTTTATGTCCCGGTTTTTCCTTTCCACAACAGAATTTCCCTCAGGATGAAACGGAGAGGAGTACCACAATGCTACGCCCAAACTGGCCATGGCTTCTTTGTAATCCCGAGAGCTAAACGCAGGGCCCTGGTCAGAATGTAGTGTGCCAATTGCGTATGTGCCGATAAAGACTCGCAAATCTTTTATAACAGTTCGAGCGTCAGCCGAGCGCTGAGGCCACATCCATAGGAACCTTGAGCACGAATCCACTGCGACCATTATATATTTATAATTACCGTCCCTTTGCAAGGGACCGCAGTGGTCCAGGTAAACACAAGCTAATGGTTTGTCTGAAATCAACAGGGGTGTCAGCGCAGGACGTTTCACTGTGGAGACTTTCATCTGTTGGCATATTTCACATTCCAAAACATAGTTCTTGGTCTGTTTCCTAATGCCAGGCCACCAATATCTTTGTTTAAGTAAAGATACTGTTGCAGAAACACCTGCTTGGGCAGAGGCTATCCCTTCATGTACTGCTAGGATCAGTCCTAATCTACGTTCCATGTTTGGAATTACCCTATCCCCCACTCCAGGGATTCGAGCAAAAGGAACGTTGTTTGCATCAATTACATAAGAGAACTTGAGTGGAAATTTATTTGGTAACGCTGCACCACTGCCTTTGCTCGAAGCATTGACAGCCAACAATATCTCACTGTCTATTCTCGTTTTTTAACGAGTGATCGCAGCTACGGAAGCCGTCTGAACAGCCCCCTTTGCGGCTTCATCAGCCAATGAATTCCCTGCAACGTGAATGCCATCACGTTGATGACTCAGCGTGTGTATTACGTGAGTTTTTGGTAGTTCATTTCTTAACTGAACTACTTGTTCCCAAAGCGTTTTATGCTTTATTGTGCCACCTTTTGCATCTTTGAATCCGTTTTGAAGCCAACTCTGTATATATTCATTATATGGCTGAACACAGTAAAAGGAATCGCACACTATAAGTGTGGGGAATTCGCGATCTGTATTTTCAAGTGCCAGTTTGAATGCTTGTAGTTCAGCTCGCTGAGCTGTACAATCTCCTAGAGATTGAGTTTTAGTGACCATTGGTCTGAAGTTACCATTGCGCATGCGACCTTTAACGATTGCGCACGCTGCACTGTAAGCTTGCTTACTCCCTGTAGCGGGTTGTGCTGATCCGTCAGTATAAATTATAAACTCGTACTGATCGAGAGGCAAAATTTCAGTGGGCAGAGGACATTCATGTTCATATTGCAGGAACGCTTGTGTTTTTAAATCAGGATCAAAAACATATTCAGCATCTGTTGCAGCAAGAGAATTAACCCATTGTATCCATCTAGGATGTAAAGCTTTTGCATTTGGAATGCTCGCTTTGTTACCGCCTCTAAGGCTGGTACTGGAATTACGACAATAATGCGTTTCCCTTGAGCTAGAGCTCTTTCTTTTGCTACAGCGGTTTGAACTGCTGTCAGTATTTTTTCTGTTGAAGTGAAGCGCATTTCTGCTTGTGTATACAAATGTGATTTGTATGCTATTGGTACTTTTTCACCCTCATTAAATGTTAAATAGGTGAATCCGCATTGACCCGAAATTATTCGGATCACTAAATTGCGTTTATTTACGCGTGTTTGCAAGTGATTTGTTGCTAACATGTTAGCTTGGAGTGAACGCAGGATTTCTGTGTGTTCCTGTGTCCAACGTTTTGTTGAAAAATCAGGTTTGATTAATTCGTAGAGAGGTTTAACCCTTTCTGCGTAATTTAGAATGTAATTTCTTCCAAAATTTAGGAAACCCAAGATGGATTGTAAATTTTTCAGCGTTTTTGGAGGTTGCGGCAGCGCGCACTTTTCTAGAAAGTTAGCTGCCAGGCTCTTGCCTTCACTTGAAAGCTCATATCCTAGGAAAAGGACATTGAGATGGGCAATTCTGGATTTTTTAAAGTTGAATTTATAGCCTTCAGAGGCGAAGCCCAATATAATGGTACTCACCCTATTCAAGTGCCTATCTAGGTCATCGTCTGTCAGATAGATGTCATCGACATATGACAATGCCTCATTATCATAAATTTGTAGTAACTCTGTTACTCTTGATGAGAATAACCCTGGGCTGTTTTTGAACCCTTGTGGGAGTCGACAAAATTGACGCTGGGTCCCCATTATTGAGAAAGCTGTTAAGTACCTGCTGTCAGGTGCTATGTTTTGACAAAGGAAACCATTTGAAATGTCCAATGTGGTTTTATATTTTTTACGCACAATGTTATTCATTAATGCTGTACTATGTGCATTTTGCACTGCAAATGTTTTGGAACAAGTGTTCAAGTGTCTGTAATCTAAAACTAGATGATATGTATTGTCTGGTTTGGATACAGGAAACAAAGGATTGTTCATTGAGGAGGTGCATGTTTCAATCACCCCTTGGTATTCAAGTTGATCTAAGATCTCCCTGACCTGTTTTTTAGCTTCTTGCTTTATTGGGTACTGCCTTTGTGCAGTAGGTTGATTTTTAGCTGTATTTTGTGGTGAGGTGAGTCCTCATCCCATCCTACATGATTTTTGTATAATGCTGGGGCCTGGGCAACTGCCCATTTCCTGGCATAAGTATATTTTAGGTGAATTGGAATATGGTTGGAGAAGGCTGGCATAATGATGTCCTCGCCATGTGGGCACTCCCTGACAAAGGTTGGTGGCCAGTCCTTTTGTGCTAGAATTATATCATAACCCCTTGAAAGTTTCTCCCAAAAGAGTGTTTTCGCTTTTCTTGGTATGTCTCCCTCCATTCGGAGTGTTATTTCATATAACGTTTGTGGAGTACTAACCCTTGTGTCTACAGTCTTTACTGTGATATACTCATTCAAGTCCACTATCTCCAGAAGTTCCTTCAGGTTCTGGCGAGCTATTGTTACTTCTGCTGCACTGTCCAGCATTGTCTGAGCCCATTCTCCGTTCTTGAGCTGTGTTCTCAGTATTCTCGGCATGTCTGATCTTCAGACCTGCTACCTTCTTTTTTGTGAATTGAGGTTTTGATTTATTTTTCTGAACGTGTTTATCGTCTTTGGATTTCACGCGTTCTTCTTTGTGATCTGACTGTCCTCTTCTTTCTGATGTCTGTGACGATATCTGAAAGATACGAGAGGAATGTGTATCAGTATCTTGATACCTGTCAGGTTTTCTTAAATTATCCCTATTCCTGAGGTTATTCCTCCTTTCAGAGGGCTCCTTTTGAGGAGACCTACCTCGGGATTGAGAACGTGTCTTGTTTGAATTTTGTTTATTAGTTTCCCACTTCTTTTTAGAAGATGTAGGATTTTGCTTAATAGAGTCCTTCTCAGGACTTTCAGATAGTTTTGGCTTCGAAGGTTTTCCACCCAAACTATCTCTGCCTAATTCTGCATAAGATTGTTCTATTATTCTGGGTAGTTCATGTTTATGTTCTGTTACATCAAATTCCCTTAAGCGTTGGCGGATCGCCACTGATGCTGCCTCCCCTTTACTATTAGATAATATTATTGTTGAGACCTGGTCGAAGTTTTTCAGTAATTTCATACCTAAATTCAGAGCAGGTTCTGCCCCGTATTCGTTTTGAATTTGTTTCAGGACATCTGGTATTACTGCAATTGATGGAACACCATGTGTTTTAGTATAGATGGCAGCAAAGACTGCGCCCCAAGTGGTGCAGTCTTCCAGTTGTGGTGTGATCCCCATTGGTAAACAGATTGTTAGGATTCTGTGTTTCTCATAAGGGCTAGTATTTGTAAATACTGCTTCGATTTGAGTAATTTTTTGAGCTATCCAGAATGGAATTTGTTCACGTTTTGTGGGCATTTTACCTATGACTGGGTGTAAAGTCTGTGGAGTAATTTTCAGTATATTCCCCTGTTGAGCGGTTTGATTTGGAATTGTTATAGGTGGTTGGACTTTGAAAGTCCGCATGACATATTGGACTAATTGTCTGTAAATTTTTATTAACTCTTGTAGTTGAGTAAGTAATTCATCCTCTGACATTTCTTCGATGTCAGGATGAGGTGTGTAGCCGGCTAAAATCGGCCATGTTGCTCCTGGTCTACCTAGTGGACCGAGCCTGGTAATGTTTTTGCGATGTTTTAGGGCGCCTTTAAACCAGAGATTATGCTCCTGCTATGTGAGTGGAATTTCAATATCCTCGAAAGGAATATATTCCTCTGGTGGTTCATCTTCTTTAAAGAAGTGAAACATTTTTGTTACTGGATTTGATTCTGGGAATACTATCCATGAATAGAATACCTCTGTCTGAAAGGATTTGTGTGCCTCTATCACGAAAACTGCTCTACCACCTCTTGGTGTTAGGCTGTGTTTTATAAGTTTTAGAGTGATGGCTCTCCTTAAGTTTGGAGGGATGTTTATAACACCCTCATCGGTTTCATTTAAACCTGTAAAATTAAAAGCTGTTACGACTGGATCAGCCGCAGCTACACCGTTCTCGGTGTGAGTGTCCCCGTTCAGGGACATAGGGCCTGATTCACAGAACTAACTTACGTCAAAAACGTAAAGTTAGTACTTTTTGGTATTCACAGAATACACTTACTCATTTTGGTATTCACAGAATGAACTTACACATTTCGGTATTCACAGAAGTTAGTAGCCCTAATTTTAGGACTCCTAAATGCCTTCTGTGAATACCGAAAGTCTTAAAGTTAGGATTTTTCTCAGTTTAGGAGTAGTAAAGTTAGGACTTTACTACTCTAGGGTATACTCTAGGGATGACCTATGTGTAATAAAAAGGAAGGTTTAGGGCTGAAAAGTAGGTTAACTTGTCAGGTTGAAATGGCAAATTAAAACTGCACACAGAGGCTCTGCAGTGGCAGGCCTGAGACATGTTTGAAGGCTACTCATGTGGATGGCACAATCAGTGCTGCAGGCCCACTAGTAGCATTTAATTTACAGGTCCTGGGCACATGTAGTCCACTGTACTAGGGACTTATCAATAAATCAGATATGCCAAAAATGGAGAAACCCAATGTCATTATATTTTAGATACAGAGCACAGGCACTTTAGCACCAGACAGCAGTGAGAAAGTGCACAGAGTCCTAAAGCCAGCAAAAATTAAGTTCAGCACACAGTCAAAACAGGAGGTCAGAAGGCAAAAAGTCTGGGAAAACCACACCAAAAGATGCCAGGTCTGACACTATCCCTTATCTGTTTTGTAAAATAGTCCCATGTCTTGTGGCCTGCTTCAAAAAGAAAGTATGCCACTCACAGTTGGGAACTTATAATATCTAAACATCATGTCATCATTTATGAAGTTATTCAACCAAATTCCATGTTTGCTCCATCAATGCTTCCTTCCTCAGGCAATGGGATGGAAAAATAAACTAACATTAGAGGCCCTCAGAGGTCTGTGGGTGGTAGAGGGACACAAGAAATGGGACCTGTTGGGCATCTCCAAGGTGGGGGACATTTGGAGGGACAATCAAATGATACCATTTCCTGAACAGCAAGAACAATATGAATTAACTGGGAATCAATATTTCCGATACCTCCAGATAAAAAACATCATGAACATAGGGTATTGTTGTCTCCGCTGACTAAACATGCAGTCTCACAAATCTACTCCTCACTAACAGTCTTCCTCAGCTGACTGTGCTGTGGAGCAAATGGAAACAAAATCTGGGCGAGTTGAAAGATGACAAGTGGGAGGCACCCAACAGATACCCGAGGAAGCTAGCCATATGGGCCAGGTTTTGCCTGGTCCAACTCAAAATACTCTATAGAGCCTACTTTACGAGAACTAGCATGGTCCAAATGGGTAGATCTGCCACAGATGTGTGCCTGATGGGTTGTAGACAAAGGGGTACATTGTTGCATAACTTGTGGAGGTTCCTGTGGGCCCAGATTTACTGGAGGAAGGAGTGCACTAAGATGTCTTCTGTGATGGATGTGTCAGTGGAGCCCACCCTGCAGTTGGTTGTACAGGACATCTGGGAAGACCAGACAGTAGATAAGTACACAAGTATCTTTTGGAATGTGTGTTGATGGCCACCAGACATGATGTAGTTAGGCATTGGGGCGTCGCCTTGATCCTCACATTGGAGGAATGGGTATCCAACATGGAATGGTGCATGACATCTGAGGAATTGGTGTACAAGGCCCTGAAGTAAATTCAAAAAGATATGAGGGCCCTGGTTCAATGTTATGGACAGGGAAACAGCATTTACAACATGGCATCAACCATGCGCTGCCGTTACAATGCAGGCGTTACAACGAATATGTCTTTACCACGTATCCCTTTACCACGCATATCGTTACAACGACCTGCCTTAAGGAAAGCAGCGTTGGAATTTAAAGTCCAACGGTTTCCCTACTGTTGTGCAGACTGGAATTGAAATAGTAAATTATACCGCTCCAAAGTCTAGCACTTTCCCTAAGGTATGTCCTTGTAATGATATACGTGGTAAAGACACATTTGATGTAAAGACTGCATAGTAACGGCATGCATGGTAAAGGCATACGTTTTTCTGACATACAACCTTATGGACAATGTGGGGTGAGATGAGGAAGCTGAGGAACACTAGGGATTAGATAAATGTCCCACATTGGTGTGAACAACTACTGCCAAAGGTACCACATAGCGTTTGTGAGAACTGTCTACCGGCCAAGCTCCCATTGCACTCTCAATTTATGTGTGTGAAGTATTTGCTGGAACTGTAAGCATTGAATTCTTTGTTTTACAAAGTTCTGATTTATCTGTATTTGTTCTCATGTGAGAAAACGGGATAAAAAGATTTATTTAAAAAATCAATGCTTCCTTTCCACTTTTACTCGCCCGAATTTCCTCTGTTTCCCAAAGTATGCCTTTGCGCTTTGAAAGACCAAGTTTAGAGAGGCCCTCAGCCCTTGCCTGACCGCAGCCAGACCTCAGACTTGAATCTCCAGCTAGGTGATGTCCTCTGAAATCCTGGGCTGTCATTGGGCACCATCACCTCTCAGTGTCCTCCTTATACTCCTGGAACGCTGTTTACGGTCCTCCTCCTTCACATGGCCCTACTGGGTAGTACCCTTCTTGAAAAGCACTTGCTAATGGGCGTAAGTAAACTGTTATTTCAATCAGTGCTGGTGGCTCTATCACGAATTACCTAGTTATGGAAACCAGATAAGCTACCAGGGTTTCAAATGTAGAGTGTAAAATTAGGAGGTCCACCAGCTTGAAAGTCTGGATGCTCTCTAAGTAACAAGATCCAAGCTACATGTTTAAGGATATGGAAAAAAATTGCTGAGTCCTGCCCAAAGACATATAACACAGGCGGGATATATAGGATATGTGACTAAAATAATGAAAGAGGTTTTTAGGAACTTGCCATTTTTTAGGTGTGACTTGGAAGCAGAGCTGTCTGCAAGACATATTGGGCCTAATTTGCAAACTGCATTTTGTAGTACATAAAGTAGTACTACAGTAGTACTACTTACGAACGTAAATCTCACCTCTACTTCTCCTATCTTTTCTTTGGGGTGACCCTCATGCATGTACGTTTACCACTTAGTAGTAAATGTGAGAGGGACAGCAGGAGTGGCTGGAAAAAGGGCATACTTACTATTAAATGGGGGGTGTTTAGGGAGCAGTAAGGAGGGGTTTAGGGAGAGTTAGGGAGGTGTTACAGAGGGACATTCGCCCACCCACAAAAGATAAGCCCATTGTGATTCACAAACTGCACTTCTAAAGTTTCTACAAGCAAAAAGGACTTAAAACAGTAGTAAATGTACTCAAGGATGGAGTAAATCCAGCACCACACAAGACCAACCATTGGAACTGCAACACCCTCCCATGGAAACAATGGAGGTAGGTAAGTCTACACTTTGAGTAACTTTACAGTCATAAATGGTGAAAGCCAAAAGTAGTAATGTTACTCGAAGTGTAAGAATGAACTTGCATGTGTAACTACTTACAAGTGTAAGTTACCGTTGTGAATACCTATGCCTGTTACAAATTCTTCAAAGTATCCATACAGAGGGCTTTGACCAGAGGAGTATGATTCTCTTCTTTATGCAATTTGGTGTACCATTCCATCTTCCAGGGAGTGCTTCTTTTGGAATGCATGGGGGACTATTTTACATCTGAAAGGTACTTTCTGTTATAATGTTTGTCACATTCAATTACCATATGCTATGCTATGGGCATTTTCTTATGCTCCAGGAGGGACATCGTACCAGGTGTCATCATCTGCATGTCATTTTCACCAGCTGGATGTTCTGGAATGTTGACAGAACGTGCACTAGAGACTGACAAGAGAGGACGTCTAGGCAGGGTGTTCCTGAACGCTCCTCTCACGTGTGTTGGAGACACAATAAATGCACACTCTTAATTTCAAAGTGTGTGGAGTCATCATTACAGAATTGGCGACGACCTCCAACACACTGTACCCGTCAGCATGCAACCGTGTGCAGTAAATCGATGTGTAACCATCATAATTATGCGTTACTGGACTCCAGTGATTTTTGAGTGAATTGACCGAGTGTCCATTAGCCTAATCTTCAACTGACGTTGTGCAATACTAATAAATTTACCTGACAGTTCAACCGCCTCAATGGCTCCTCGGAGTCCTTCCCTCACTGTCACTGGAACGCAGGGTGCATGAAATGCAAAGCGCGGTACGTAATGTGTGTGCTACCTCACATCGTGCCGTCATTTTAAGTTTGCTGATCGGAATGCATAGTGCGCAGCATCACTACTTGTAAGCACAACGTAACATGCGTGCCATCATCTTTGTTTTCGCTGCATTAAAATTTGGTAGCACACTCTTTACTTGTATGGTCATGTGGGGGGCGCAATTGCTTTGAAAATTTCTGTGCATGGGTATTTCAAAGCGGACTTTGTGAGGTATATTCGTTTTTGTTGTCAACGCGGACAGCTACAAACAGGTTAATCAAACTATCCGGTGAGTCCACGCAGTTCTGTATGCCGTATTGACTTTCTTTTAATAAGGAAGGTGACATTGTGGTGGGAAAACTATTAACAACAGTATAGAGTTTAGGGCTTCAGCTTACAATCTCTACTTTACTTTGCGGAGTATACTATATTTCCTTGTTCCTCCACTGGTCAGTATTCTAAATAAGTTTGGCACATTCCATTATTGGCAAATTCCATTATTGCTATTTAGGGAACCATTTTAAGTTTTGAAATATGGCATGAGGAAATGAATGGAATCTTTCTCCACCACAAGCTTTCCTACCTGCTTCAGGCGAACCAGCATTAAAATTGGAGGAAAGGCTAGAGTATATCACTATTTACATTTCATGATGATGAAGATTTGACTGCTGAGAAGAACATGAAAATACTATTACGCTGTTTAGGGCTGGGTGGTCTAAAGGTGTCTAACAGCATAAACAAAAACAGAGATCGGCTGGTCAAGGAGACGTTTACTTGGAGGATTAAAATATCTACTACAAACCTAATGTGTGTTGCTGTGGATTGCTACAAATTTTACCACAGGAAAAGAGAAATCATTTGAGGATTAAGTATCTTCATTAAACAATTTAGCCCTCATGTGTCGTTTTGGAAACCTACATGATGAACTCATTAGAGATCAAATAGTAATAAAAGCATCCAATCCGAGCATCCAGTACAATCTATGGGCCAAAGGGGCAAGCTCTCTCCAGAATTTCATTGATATAGTCAATAAAGCAGAATTAACTGGAAGGTGTGCAGAAGCAGTGTTGTCGGAAAACAAAGAAAGGAAAGAAGAGGCAGTGGTGGCTAAGAAAAGTGGATGTAAATTTTCAAATGTTTAGAAGAAGAAAAATCCAGAGAAGGTGGACTTGGATGGAAAATTAATATGAAGGGGTTTGTGAAGCAAAGATGTTATAGGCATGGCAGTGCCAGTCATTTAGCAAATGATAAAAAATGCCCGGCACGCAAACAGAAGTGTTCTAAGTGCGGAATTATGGGTCACTTTCAAAAGGTTTGCCAGAGGAGGTCGGGTGGTATGGTAAAGATAGTGGACCAAGATGATGGCTGTCATACTAGCACGTCGTAGGATGAAGGGTTAAACATGTGAATGCTTAGTGTGGAGGATATTCAAGTGTTGCTAATTGACAATAAAGAGAAGAAAAAACCTATGTGTGACATGTTAACTGGTGGAGTAGACATTTCTTGTCACTGACCATGTCATGAGTGATGTAATATGTGACGTCATCAGCAGTGCATTGCGGGGGCGCGAGTTATAGTTAGCTGAACTAACTATAACGGGGGAATTTCACGGGTTTTGTACGAGTGCAATGTCCAACTAACTATAACTTTCCCTAAAACCTATGGTTTTTTCATTGAATTTCTAAGGTTTTTTAAATCCTAATTTCTAACTATAACGTGCCTGAAACCTATGGTTTTTTCAGTGAATTTCAAAGGTTTTTTAAATGCTAATTTCTAACTATAAGGTGTCTGAAACCTATGGTTTTTTCAGTGAATTTCAAAGGTTTTTAAATGCTAATTTCTAACTATAACGTGCCTGAAACCTATGGTTTTTTAAGTGAATTTCATGGGTTTTTTAAATGCTAGTTTCTAACTATGCCTACAGAGGTAGGACATGTGAAGAAAGAAGAAAAAACGCACAGAAAGATGCAAAAGAAATGCAGAAAGAAGCAACAGAAGTCCACAAAGACGAAGAAAAGAGCAGGAAGAAGCAAGACATGTGCAGAAAGAACCAACAGAGGAGCAGAAAGAGGCCTTGTTGCAAACTCATCCTGTGCCCACAACTTTTTCAGACGGGTACTGGTGGTAACTGACTCAGACTAACCAGGCCTAGAGCCAGTGCTATGCTAAAAGACACTTAGAATACAGTGAAAACACCTACATACTCTAGGGAACACTATGCGTTGGGGTACCCCTGTGATTAGCATGACCTCCTCCGTAAGGCCCTAGTACATAATAGGGCAGGGGGATTAAAACTTCCTCTTAAAACGCGCCCCAGGGCGCGTTTGCACAGTGGTGAAGGGAGGGGGGGGCCTGAGGTGACGTGTGCAAACAAGCCCTGTGGCGTGTTTTAAGTTGGGGGATTAAGTCCCCTTGAATCCTGAGGGTCCCTGGGGTCCAACTAGCCCACTAGGTACCTCCAGTAAGCGCCACAGAGCTGTGTTGCACAGAAGTGTAAAAAGGGGCGTGGCCTGGACCACCTCTCTGCAACTGCCGCGTGGCCCCCCTCCCGAGGCCTTAATCGGCCCCGGGGACCCCATCCCCCGGGGCATAGCCTTATTTTTTTTTTTTAAATCTTTTGGAGGGGGGCTGCGTTGCCCCCCTCCTTAGGCCACTTATGGCCCCGGGGACCCCATTCCCCGGGGCCGGCCTTTGTTTTTTTTAAATTTCCTTTCAATTTTGGGGAAGGGGGCCGCGTGGCCCCCCTCCCGGGCCACTTGTAGCCCTGGGGACCCCATCCCCGGGCTGGCTCCTCTCCGTTGGGGACCGTGGGGGTCCCCAATCCTCCACGGTCCCGCCGGCTCCCGTGTTCCTTGGGAGCCGGCATTGCTTTCCACATGGGGAGCTGCTAAGATGCAGCTCCCCGTGTGAAAAGCAATCGTCTTTGGTTTTAGGAAGAGAGAGCAGGTTTCCTGCTCTCTCTTCCAAAACCAAAGCAGCTTGCTATGGCAGGGCGGGAGCCGCGAGGCTCCCGCCCTGCCATAGCAAACTACAGTGTCCCGGGGTGGGCACCCGGGACACTGCAGGAGCCGGCCCTGGGGGTGGCGGTCCCCAGGGCCATCAAGGGCTCCAGGAGGGGGGCCGCACGGCCCCTCCCACCTGTTGCACAGCCCCGGGGAGGTGGTGGTCCCGGGGCTCGGGGTCCGTAACGGACCCCCAAATTTACATTTTAAGTGCCCCGGGGAGGTGGCGGTCCCAGGGGCGTGTGGGGGGGCTCGAGCCCCCCCACACATGTATTTCTTTTTTTTAAATGAAGGCCCGGGGGGGTGGCGGTCCCCGGGGCTGGGGGGGCTGTGAGCCCCCCGCAATTATGTAAAATAAGCCCCGGGGGGTGGTGGTCCCCGGGGCTATCACAATACTACTGTTGCCCCCGGGCCACCCGGGGGCTGAATATTAATGATTTTTTTCTTCCCTCGGCTGGATCCGCGCACCCTGCGTGGATTTTGCCGATTTAAAAAAAAAAGAATTTGGGCCCTGGGGGTCCTTGTGGGACCCCCTAAGCAGGCCTAGGGGGTCAGGGTGTTTCTACCCTGCCCCCTTTTTGTGTTTTGCGCACTTGTTTCTCTCATTTCTTGTGCCTCGGTTCTACCGAGGCACAAGATGGCTGCCAACACTTCCTGGTTTGGAGTGTTGACAGCCAATTAGCATACAGCTCGTGATCAGGAGGGTGCGTGGATCCTCCGCGGCCATAGATATATATGTGTTTTTACTTTTGATTTTCTCAGCAACTACTGAACGGATTTACACCATTTAACAAAAAGGATTCTTTCTGAACCAAGAACTCCCTCTTTGCCAAATTTGATGCACTTCCGTTCAGCAGTTCGGGCTGTAGCCGTGTCTAAAGTTTCCTATGGAAAATTGCATGGGGAAAACCCGTTTTGGGACCCCCCTTTTTTCTCGGCCCTTGCTTGCCGAATCACCCCGAAACTTTCAGGATAGGAGCGGACCGGAGCGCCCCACGAGTTTTGAAAATTTTGCAAAGATTCGTCAACCGGCGCCAAAGTTATTTCAAATAGAATGTTGTGAATTTCCTATGGAAAATAGGTCCTAACTATAACTATCTACTGGCGACCGCCAGTAGATAATAACAATCGTACATTAACCATATTGCGATTTTTACTAACAACCAATACTGGTCAGCATGGTAGGATCACAATTACCTAAATATAAATCACAGCATTGTAATAGTATCTGTAATGATTACACCCAGGTGTGCCTATCATAGCTTCATGATATTGTTAGCCCTTCCCAACGTCTACATACATTTGAAGGATATCCACAAAACCAATATTCTAACCCCAAGTCTGAATTGTTCCATTTTCTCCGTCTATACCTTGCTGGGTACTACTCTGCCAAGTACAGGCTCACAATCTTTGTCAATACACTAAGTGCTATAATGTTCTGCTTTATAACTAGGTCTATTACAATATTTGGGTTTCTCTGGGTAGCGCACTAGGTGGAGCTTGTCTGTAGGGGGGGGTGTCTCAGCTATGTGTGGGCTTCGTCCCCTCTCGAGGAAGTATTATTGTTTGACTGGAGTGTGTGCAGCCAGGTCAGAGCTGGTTCCCATATGTCTTTCGGCCTTGATTGGGTCGGCATCAATTACCAATATGTGGATAGCTGATTTTGGCAAAAGCTAATGTCTCGTGTCCAAGTTTTAATAGAAGGTGCACGTTTATCTCCCCAGTGCATTGCAATCCTGCGTTTAGCCAATAAAATCAATAGAGCATGTAGTTTCCTTTTCTCGGGTGGTGTGTCTTTGACATATCCCAGTATGCCTAACGTGGGTGATGGCGGTACATTAATGTCTAATATGGTGTTTATCCTACTGAAGATGTCCGACCAGTATTTCATTATGAGTGGGCAGTACCAAGCCATATGCAGAAATGTCGCTGTGTCAGCCTTGCATCTCCAGCATTTGTCATCAGGTCTTAGCCCCATGCGCTGCAGCAGGATCGGTGTCCTGTAAAATCTATGTAAAAATTTAAAATGAATTAATTGCAATTTGTAGTTGGGGGATAATAATTGTAGCTGTCTACAGCAGAATGTCCATTGTTCCTCTGTGATCTGAGGGTTTAGCTCCGTGTTACAGTCCATCATCGCCCTTTGCTTCATTATCGGTGCAGTGAACTGCATTATATTATAGAGTCTAGTGATTAGTTTGCGTGGTGATGGGTTCGTAATTATGTGCTCGAGGGCCTGCAATGTAGTTGGAGGGCCAGGGAAGGTGTCATGTAGTTGTCGACAAGCGGCTCTGATGCGGTAGTATGTAAACAATTCGAAAAATCGCCTAGTCATTCCCTCAGGCGAATCGGGCGGGGCTATAAACGTTTCCTCCGGGTATAGGTCTGCAAATGTAACAATGCCCATTTGTCTCAACAGCTCCACCACCCCTTTGTCCTCCAGCGTGGGTATCTGGGGATTATAAGCTAATGGTATTGAGGGGGCGTATAGGGTCTTCAGTTTCGCCCTTTGGGTCGACCCCTTCCAAGCCCAGTGGACTGTCTCATTAGTGTTTATTTCCTCTATGGGATGTTTATAAGGCTGGTATAGAGCCGCTGTAAGAGGGGATGGCGACGCACGAACCAGCTCCACCGCCACGTGAGGCTGAAACGGTGTGGGGTGCAGCCAGTAGTGAGCAAATTGAGCTTGAGCGCAATAAGCATATAGAGCGATATCAGGAGCCCCCAGCCCTCCCTGTGCCTGCGGGAGCGTCAGTAGTTCCCAAACCACACGAGGCTGTCTCCCCGCCCACACCAACGAGATCATGAGTGATCGCATTTTTTTGAAGAACGCTTGTGTGAGAGGCAATGGTATATTGATAAACAAATACAAACATTTTGGTAATACTATCATTTTAGCTATGGCAATTCTGCCTGCAAGAGATAGTGGAAGTTTAAACCATAGTTCTATTTTCTCTTCCAACCACTCCACCGCCTTTCTGTAATTCATCCTCCAAATCTCTTGAATATTACTGCTTAGCCAGATCCCTAGGCAGAGTACCGGCCCATCTGCCCGTTTGAGGGGGAATTCAATAGTGAACGGTAACGTGTGCTCAGTGAGAGGGAATATCTCCGACTTAGCCCAGTTGATATGCACACCAGATAGCCCCCCAAATTTTAGTATCTCGCGTAATGTTGGGTGCAAATTTTCTCGCTGGTCTGTTATATACAATATTATGTCATCTGCATAGATCGAGATGACCAGACCTCTCGTGGTAAATCCTATCCCCCTGGCGGCATGATGTTGTCTGATCCTAGTGGCTCCATTGCGATAGCAAAAAGCATGGGTGAGAGAGGGCATCCCTGACGTGTGCCTCTCGTGATCCGAAAAGGGGAAGAGGTTTGCCCATTTAATCAGATCATGGCTGTTGGCTCGGCGTACAAAACTTGGATTTGTTTGATAAAAGTAGGACTTCGTCCCAGTCTGGTTAATATAGTAAGTAAATATGACCACTCTAAAGAGTCAAAAGCCTTGGTGGCATCTAGGAATACCGCAGCGGCTTGTGTTTGTGGGTTCAGATAATGTAATACAGCAAAGAATGTTCTTACATTGTGTGTAGTAGATCTACCAGGAATAAATCCCGACTGATCCGGACGTGCAATTAACGGGAGCAGGAATTGTAATCAGTTAGCTAATAATTTCGCGTAGATATTTGTGTCTAAATTTATCAGCGAGAGGGGCCTGTAGGAGTCTCTCTCATTAGGGGGCTTGTTTGGTTTTAATAAGGATAGTATGGTTGCCTCCCGCATAGTAGGAGGAAGAGAACCCTTCTCAAGAGCCTCTTTGTAGACCATTAATAGGTGGGGGTCCAATATGTCGGCATAGCATTTATAGAAGGCGGCGGTCAGGCCATCCGAGCCAGGTGCTTTATCAGCTGCCAGACTGTTTATTACCTGAACTTTGTCAGCCGCTGTAAAGGGTACGTCTAAAAATTCTCTGTGGGCGCTGCTCAGCCATAGTAATTCAATAGAGTCAAGGTAGGCCTGTAGGTCCTCCCGTGCTCTTTGAGAGTGAGAAGAGGAATATAGATTTGAATAAAATTGGAGGAATGCGTCGTTTATGTTTTGCGGGCCTCTGATCGGGTTTTGTCGATCATCTAGTAGTTCGGTGATGTATGTGGTGTTGCGGGTAGTTCGGAGTGTATTAGCTAATGTCTTGCCCGGCCTGTCTCCCTCGCCATATCTCCTAGCCTGAGTGTATTTACCGAGAAATTTGACTTCCCTCGTTGCCTCTTCTTCATATTCAACAAACTTTTCCCTCATCTTTGCAAGCAGGGTCTCACTTTCTAAGGCATAATACTGACGCTCGAGGTCACCTATGTTGGTTTCGAGCTTGGCTAGGGATTGTCGTATGGATTTCAGAACTCCCGCCTGTCTGGCTATACATTTCTCTCTGATAACTACCTTGAACGCCTCCCAGAGTGAAGCGTATGAGGATACCAAACCCAGATTTATTTCAAAGTATTCCTCAATATCCTTCCTAACCTCTTCCCTGAAAACTGCATCCAACAAAGTGTTCGGAGGGGAGTTTCCAGCTAAATATTTGTTTTTGCTCACCCGGTACCTCTATTTGTATGTAGCAAGGGGCATGATCAGATAGCGTTCTAGGGAGATGTTCCACGGCAGTTGTCCAGGTTTCTAGATCTTCCGAAACCAGCCAGTAATCTAACCTGGACCAGGCACTGTGTTGGGTTGTGATACATGTTCCTTCAAGTGTCTCGGGGTGTCTAGCCCGCCAAATGTCTATCAGTTTACCCTCTGCAATTATGCTGTTCAGAGTGGCTCCAGATTTAGGGTGTAGTCTCCGAGAGGCTCCCAACCTGTCCATACCATCGTGAAGGATGGCATTGAAGTCCCCTCCCCATATCACTGTATCTCCTCCTAGAGTAGTGACCTTAGCCCAGATATTTTGAAAAAAGTCAGGGCAATCTACATTGGGACCATAGATGGCAGCCATGGTTATGCGCAGTTGGCCGAACACGCCTGTCAGGATGACGTATCTACCTTCTGAATCCGTGTGTGAGTCTGATAGGGTCCAGTTCAGCCCACTTCGAATCAGGATAGCAACCCTGCGAGCATAGTTGGAGAAAATAGAGGAATATATGTTACCCCATCTTTTGTGTTGCAGTTTAAGTGTGGAGGAACTGTTCATGGGTGTTTCCTGTAAAAAACATATGTCTATGTTATGTCTGGTTAGATAGGCCTGTATTAATCTTGTTTTTCTATAATCATTTAATCCGCGGATGTTCCATGTAAGAAACTTATAGGTATTCATTGTGTATCCGATAGTGATGGGTGTTTCGTATACTTAGAATTAGCGTGTCTCGCTCCTATAGCGTGTTTGAGGGTGGTTTTGTGTGCCAACTTGGTGCTTGGCCTGATGGTTGAGGTCGGCCTTGTCTTAGGGTTGTACATTAGTGAGCTAACATCAAGTTTCAGTTTGCTGTGCGTTTGTCTGACCACAATAAAAACAACAACAATACCCCACCTCCCCCCCACCCACACCAACCCCCCAATTAGGTTGTGTTGAATACCCCCCAACCCTTAGAACTTTGCACGTTGCCCCAACAGCTAGCACGTGACTTAAGAGTGGGAGATCTCCCAGGGGGCATGAAGGAACCGGCTAACTGCCCTACCGTTAGGTAGGGTGGCTGTGTTGTTAATGGAGAATTTAAAGTCAATGTTCAGCATCGGCACAATAATAAGTGCTTACAGTTTTTACCTGACCTGAACCGTCTCAAGTTTTTCATCTTCGGAGTTGTAGCGCCTTTCGACCTGTATTTGAACCTCTTGCTGTTCTTGTACGTCAGGCAGCTGCCTCGGTCATCGAATTCAGTCATTATCGCTTAGCCTGTCTTCAGAGGACCGGTCTCCATTTGTGGCTTGCTGGCGCTTCTTCTTTTCCACGTGTTTGGCGCACTTTATGGCAGATTTTGCGTCCGTGAAGTGATGTGATGTTCTTTCGTATGATACTTTCAACTTGGCTGGGTAGAGCAGCGCATATGGAATCTCCGCCTGCAGGAGGAGATTTTTGGGGGGAAGAAGCTTGCGTATGGCCGCCTGCTCTGCTGGGGTAAAATCAGGGTAGAACGATATGCTATTGCCATTGTGTGTGATAGGTTGCTGCTCCCTGGCTCGCCTAAGAATAATATCCCTGTCTCGATAGTTTAATATGCGGGCGAGTATGGGTCTGGGCGTCAAGCCCACCGGTGGTCTGGAGCCCAGAGTGCGGTGAGCTTTTTCCACCATAAACATGGTGGACAGGTCAGCTCAGAAAAGTCCTTGTAGCAGCTCTTCCACATGTGTCTCCATTTTTGGTATTGCGGTGGTCTCCGGTATGCCCGTGATACGGAGATTATTACGGCGAGACCTGGCTTCAAGGTCATCATTTTTAGCTCTGATGATATTTAGCACTTAGTCCATTTGCAGTAGCTGCTCTTTAGCTTCGACTTGGAGGTCGTGCGTCTCTGACATGCGGTTCTCTAGCTGGTCTAGTCTTGTTTCATGTACGTCTACTTTCTTTTTTACCAGGTCTAGCTGGGAGGTAAGTTTGTCTAATTTATTGTCTATCGTTTTGAGACTTGATTTTATCTCTAGTAGTAGGGCCGTTAGATCTTCATTCTGAACTTCTGTCTCTTCACTAGATGCCTGCTCCGTCCCTGAGTCATTCTCTGTGTCCTTTTGTCTGGTGGCGCGTTTGCTATCAAACGTTAATCTGGGTTGTTTGGGATCGTGTTTTCCCATGTTGATTAGTATGATCTGCCCGGCCCAGCAAATTCACCACAAGAGCTTGATCCTCTCACCCTATGTTTGCTGTGTTTCTGCTGATGGGAGGGTGTTGATCTTCCAAGTTGATGGTGTGAAATACTGGTAGCCGGTTTTGCGCCCTCCAAGATGGTTATTTCTTTCGCGTGATGCCCAAGGACTTACTCCCTGTCTCTGGCTGTGAGTTGTGGCCATACGATATCCTGTGGCCCCGAGCGGGCAAGCCTCACTGGTAAAGGGCACCCGTCCTCACCCCCGACAACTAGTTGGCTTCAAGGTTACCTTTGTAAGGGGCTTGTTTCACACCAGTGCATCACCGCTGCAGCTGGGCTACCCAGTTCAGCCAGACGCTTTTGGGGCCTGTGCAGCCCTGTTGACCCTGCACGCCCTAAATGAGGATCCACCTGCCTTCTATCATGTTAGTTTCTGTGCCTGGGTGTTTTGCAGTAGATCAACAGCTGTCGCCAGGGGGGGGGCACCTCTAGTTTATTGCGGGGGGCATCGGAGAGGATACTGTGTCCGCTCTTCTGCAAGTCTTCACTTCAGCCCACTACGCCCCGCCGCTTTCCTGGGGTCTCACAGTGTTTCTGGCTAGCACCCGCTGACACGTCTTCTCTCTGTTTATCAGCGCCGGGCAGTGGGTTTGTTGTTGCGGTCTTTAGTGTGAGCAGCCACAGTGCAAGTCTCCTTATCCTCTACATGGGGGGGCAGCACTGGGTGATTCTCCACATATCAGGCGTGTGGACGGGCCGCAGTCCCCGGGGCTCTCGTGCTCCAGATCGGGCCCCAAGTGTACACACAATGCTCCCCCTCAGCTGCCGCCGCCGTGCACGCCCTTGGATCTATTGCGCTGGGTTGCAGGCCAATGTGTGCAGTTAATGGGGCGAGCGGCGGTAGCGGCATAGATCTCAAAATCCACTGGGGGGGGGCAGCGCAGGATGTTTCGCCATGTACCTTGGCGCAGAGATGAAGCGAAGGCCACAGGGCTCTCACATCACAGGTCGGGCACCGATGGCTTCCTCAGAGACTTCTTTCAGCGGCCGCTGCCCCGTTCACCCCAAATCCCGCTGTGCTGGGCCGCAGATCAATGGATGTGGCCGACAAGGCGAGCGGTAGCAGCGCAGGCCCCGAGGTCCTCTTGTTGGGGCAGCGCTGGGTATATTTCCGCGTATTATTGCGGGCAGCCAGGTCGCAAAATTCCGGGTCTCTCTCACTGCAGGCCGGGTCCAGGTCGCGTCTCCGCCCACGGGCCCCGATTGGGAATCTCCGATGGCCGGCGCGTGCGGCTACAGCCGTGGAGGGCCACTAATGCATTCCTCTGCCCTCACGATCGGCAAGGCAACCTGGGTCGCAGCACCGCCGTAGGGTCGCAGCATGGGTTCTCAGCAGCTCACCAGGCTATCCCGTCTTCATGCAGCGCGGCACGCCTCCACAACGTAACTAGGCCTCGCCCCGTCCGCCAGCAGAAATGGTGGAAGTTGATAGTGCAGCTATTCGATACTGGGTTCAACAGGGTCCGCAGCAGTTCCCCGATCTTATGCTGCCGTTTGATGTTGTAGATAGCTTCTCCATATGCAGGATTATGTTCGGATAGCAATACGGCCGGCAGAGCCCTCTCACAGAGTGGCCATCTTGCAGCTCGGCTCGGCCACGCCCCTGTGGAGTAGACATTTCAATTGTTGTAGATTCAGGCTCGCCATACACAATATGGAATAAAGATGTGTGGAGTGAAACTTGTGCAAGCCTTGGGAAATTAAATGGAACATTCTGATATTTTCATGAAAACATTCCCAAGCGAACCTATTGATATTGTTGGTTATAGGAAATAAAAATTCCAATTCAAGAATAGAGAGACCATGGGTAAAATATATCTTTTGGTTCCAGGCCCATCTGTTTTGGGCTGAATAGACCAAGGTAAACTTGGTATGACTTTGAACTCTAATAGTCCAGATTCCAGAACCTGTACATTTGGTCCAGCCCGAGGAGGAATTTGGTAAGATAGTACTAATTACATTTCCTAAGGTATTCACAGGGAACATAGGGAAAGTAAGAGGTTTCAGACATAAGATATAATTGAAACAGGATGCTAACACCCGCGTACATAAAGTCAGGAATATTCCATTTTCTTTGAAGAATGACATGAGAATTCAGCTGGATAAGTTACAGAGAGAGGGAGTCATTGAACAAGTGGAGTCCTCATAGTGGGTTGCGCCCTAGGTGGTGGCCAAGAAGGCTAATGGCAAGTTGATGTTGTGCATACATCTTCGCAAACTTAATAACAATTTTCTTATTGATCAATTTCCTTTTCCACGCATTAACGAAATGTTGGCCATGAAGGTGCCACTAAAAAGTGAGCAGGGTTGATTGTCCTGTAGTCAAACCAAGGAGGTTACAGGATTACATTTGAGTAGTACCAAAACTTGACGGTATATCAGAATGTGACTTTTATGGTGTATACTGTAACAAACAAATTATTTGTTAGTAGGACTGTTTTTGTTATATTTATTTATTACATGGTTTTATGAACTTTCATTGGTAAAGTTGACATAGACCTATGTAGTAACCTTATTATTTCTTGCAGCAGGAATGAGTGTGTACAAGCACATTAGTTGTCAATAAAGGAGGGAGATGCGTTATGTTATGGGCATTTATTTATGTTCCAGGTGGGCCATTGTACCAGGTGTCATCACCTGCATGTCATTGTCACCAGCTGGACGTTCTGGAATGTTGACAGAACATGCACTGAAGACTGACAAGAAAGGACGTCTACTCAAGGTGTTCCTTACCACTCCTCTCATGTGTGTTGGAGATACAATAAATTTGCACTCTTTACTTCCATGTGTGGGAAGTCATCGTTAGACTATTGTATACAGAAAGAAATATTTTTTCTAAATTTTCCCAACATTAGCAAAGCCAAAGGGCAGGATTTCTGCACTTAACCATTCAATGTATGTAAATGTAGGTATTTATACTGTAGTTCTTTGGTGCAAACCTAGCCAAAAAGCAGCAGAACAGCATACAGAGTTAAATACAAGCATAAAGTCAAAGAGTGATAGGAGAGGTAGCTGGTTTGTGGACTGTAATGCATTGTGATGCACTGTTCTTTAAATAAGTGTGCCTTCAAATCTTTCCTTACTTGAAGCAGTGTTTGGGCAGTCCTGATGGATACTCAGATGTTGTTCCAGATTCTGGTTGCATAGATGGAAAAAGCCTACTAGCTTGTTTGAAAATAGTAGATAAATGCCAATTGATTCAAGCAGGAGAGTCACGGTTTTGTAGTGAAAAAATGGCTTTATTTTGCCTGTCTCCCACCTGAAACTGCCTCTGCTTCAAAAGAAGTCAATTGGGGAAATCCATTCTCCTGATTATTTTTTTTAAATCTCCCACTTTCCTCTTCTAAAATGTTGGTATCTATGACAGTGGATGTCAATGCCTGCCTTTACTTGCATTGCCACTCTAGATCCTGAGCTAATGTCTTTGCCACCACATTGTGTTGCTAATGCTTGTTAGTATAGCATACATGCCAGCCCTCCCGATTCAGGAGGGAGACTACCGATTTCAACCCTAGTCTCCTACCTCCCGATTCCTGCATGCAGAAACCCAATTCCTCGGTGAGCTTCTGCTGATGGGAACTGGTCTAGAGACTCAGAGTATGCACTTCAAGTAACCTGCTCCTGCGGCCCAGTGCACAACATTTTTTAACGTTCTCTCTGCCTGCCATAGCGATTTCACCTGCTCCTAACAGGTAAGGGGAAAAAAACGTATATATGCATTTTTGATATCCGATCCTGCAGCAGCAAAGTTGCAAGTCCCATACATGACACTAGACCTGATTCAGGTCAATGGAAAAATATATTCTCCAAATAATTTTTTTTAACTCTCCTGCTTTCTTCTTCTAAAATGTTGCCATGTATGATATAGAAGAGAGAAAGGAAAGATAGGGCTAGGAGGGAATACTGAAGAAGGTTTGCAAAACAAGAATTACCAGTTTAACCTTAATTATTTATGTTATTGATGCGGATTCTCTTTTCATACGTAACTGTCCAATTTATGGGAATGGTATTCACTTATCAATTTATTTTTTGTAAAAATTTTAATTTTGTGAAATGGTAATTCTTAACTTTTGCACATAATCCAATAATACAAAAGCAATATTAATAACAAACACATCAATTATGACAACCTGTCAAATGTGGTTAATCATTGCTTAACCATTTGTTAATCCTCTTTCAGTATCAAAATAAACACGCTTTCTATGTCAGGACCGGAGGCAAGGATTATGCATTTCTTTCTTCACTTTTATTATTCAGCAGGCTCAAAGATCAAATAAAGACTGCAAACACTACATATCCCATGAACCAACTGGAATATATCCATGACAACCATTAACCATTCATAATACAGTCTGCATGTCCATATGAATCCATGCTCCATGAAGTCCTTCCTCTTTCTTCACTGCTGAGTCAGTTAAGTCCCTCACTTCCTTAATGACTCTTGGGGGTTGTGCTAGTGATAGAGCAGAGGTTTTCCTCTTACAAATTTGCGAAAAATTTAGAAAGAAAACGATTTGTGACACTACTTTACATATGTTTGTTAGAAATGGGGGTCTCTAGTTGGCAGAGGTAGGTACCTTTGTCCACATAGGGACCCTTGCTTCTAGTCAGGGTAAGGGGGATACACACTCTAGATAACCCCTGCTCACCCCCTCGGTAGCTTAGCACGAGCAGACAGGCTTATCCCAAAGGCAATGTGTAAAGTATTTGTACCAACACTCACAGTAACACAGTGATAACACCACAAATGGACACCGCACCGGTTTAGAAAAATAAAGTATCTTTATCTAAACTTAACAAGACCAAAACGACAAAAATCCAACATACAAGTATTAAGAAAAATGACTTTCAAAAGGTTTTAGCAACTGAGTCCATAGAAAACTATGGATGCATGATTTCTTGCAAAGTACCTTTTGTTGCGACAAAATTCACCAAGCCAAACAGCCGCAGCGATGGGAAGCGTTGAAAAATCAAGAGATGCGTAGTTTCTTGAGACCTTCGTGGATGCGATGCGACAGTTCCACTAGACACAGGGGAGCGGTGCGTCGGTCCGGTCTGTAGGGGTAAGCGATGCGTCGATTCTGAGACGCGTCGATTCTGAGACGACTTTGATCCATGTGTGATGTGTCAGGGAAAACTTTCCGCAGAGGGGCGATGCGTGGAAATCTGGGATGCGTCGGCGAACGATGCGGCGGCGTCGATCGGCGCTGCGTCGATTTCTTCAGATGCGATCCCTTGATGCGGCGATTCTTGCAGCGGCGACAGGCGCTACGTCGATTTCAGCAGCGGCGCGGCAGTGCGGGGAGATTCTTCTCGCACCACGGCGTTGCGTCGGAAAAACTGTCGCAAGAAGAGCGATGCGTCGATTTTCTTGTTGTTGTGTTGCTTTCCAGCTCCCAGCAGCAGAAACAACCTCCAGAGGCCCCACACACTCACAGGCACTCCTGGCAGGTCAGAACTCCCAGCAAGGAAGTTCAGGGGAGTTGGGGGTGAAGTCTTTGTGTTCCTGAGACTTCAAAACAGGAGGCAAGCTCTACTCAAGCCCTTGGAGACTTTCCTCAAGCAGGGGACACAGCACACAGCAAAGTCCTTCTCCTTTTCTTGGCAGAAACAGGAACTGCAGGCCAACCCCAGACACCCAGCAAGGGCAGGACTTCTCCTCAGTTTCTCTGGCTCTTCTCCTTGGCAAAGGTTCCTCTTGATTCCAGAAGTAGTCTAAAGTTCAGGGGTTTTAGGTCTAATACTTTACCCCAAAATGTCTTTGTTCTCTTTGTGCAAGGGTCTCTGAGCCCAACCCAAACCAGTTCTGTCCTCTCTTGTGCAGCTGCCCGTCAGGAGGTGGAGACAGCATTGTGTAAGGCAGACAGGCCCTATTCAGGTGCAAGGGAAATCTCCTCCCACCACTCTAAATGCAGACCGGGCCTATTCAGGTGCTAGTGAGAACTCCTCCTCCTACTCTGAATGCAGCACAGGTCTATTCAGCCCAGCCCTGACTCATTCAGGAAAGGCAGGACACACATCAACCCCCTCCCCCGGTGGCTGAATGAGAGAATGCACCTCCCCAGCCCCTGTCACTCCAAAACCAGACAGTCAATACACAAATAGGCAGAGGCACACAGAATGGTTAAACAAGAAAATGCCTACTTTCTAAAACTGGCATTTTCAAACACACAATTTAAAAACCATCTTTACTAAAAGATGTGTTATTAAATCCTGAGTTCAGAGAGCCTAAACTTTATTTTTCGATCTTATCCCTATGGGAAGATATGCTTGTAAAATGTTACAAGGCATTCCCCATTCTGTCCTATGGGGCAAGATAGCCTTTCAATAGTGAAAAACGAAATTGGCAGTATTTCACTATCAGGACTTGTTACACACATGTCCTACCTTTCACATACACTGCACCCTGCCCAGGGGGTACCCTGGGCCTACCATAGGGGTGTCCTATATGTAAGAAAAGGGAAGGTTAGGGCCTGGCAAGTGGGTGCACTTGCCAAGTCGGCATGGCAGTTAGCAAACTGCGCACAGGCACTGCAGTGGAAGGCCTGAGACATCTTTTCAGGGCTACTCATGTGGGTGGCACAATCAGTGCTGCAGGCCCACAAGTAGTATTTGATTTACCAGCCCCGGCACACCCAGTGCACTTTACTAGGGGCTGACCAGTAAATCAAAATATGCCAATCAGGGAGAACCAATCATAATAACAATTTACACAGGGAGCATATGCACTTTAGCACTGATTAGCAGTGGTAAAGTGCCCAGAGTCCTAAAACCAACAAACACAGGTCAGGAAAAATAGGAGGAAGAAGCAAAAAGTTTGGGGATAACCCTGCAAAAGGGCCAAGTCCAACAATGTTCATATAATATAAATTATAATGCGCATGAATAGATAGATGATGACAAACGTGTGTTAGGCTCCACATTTCTGGAAAATGACAAATATGTAATTCTGATTTAGATACTGCATCGTAAAAGCGTGCAGAATGCTAGAATATACTCATTTTATGTTCTATGTTTACCTTTAAATAGATGTGAAATTTAAACATTTGATTACATTGATTTAAGGATTGAATAATGTGACAATAATATTAACAAAGAGATTCTATATAAAAGGAATTAACATTTCACGTGTTAGAGATAAAATAGCATTTTATGTGTTAAGTGAACACTGAAAATGACAAAAGAAAAGTGGGTGTTGCACGAGATTTAGTTGTAGTAACATCTGTGAATCATTTATTAAACACACACATAACTATGTGTGCGCCTTAATAATATATATGCAAAGAAAGTTATAAATTCTATATGTGTGAAACAGTGACATTTTCAACAAAAAATTATGAGTACCCCATACTTACATGAATTTATTACGAATTGATTGAAAGGTTTATTAATAAATTTATGTGAGCAAATAATACTTTGCATTATAAAATGCGAGATTCATATTTTAGCATCGTGAAGAGAACTGTATTTCATGTAAGCCTCAGAATTTGCTTCTTCTCTTTTCTTTTTAAAACACAAACTTATGATCTGAATAGGCTGAAGCGTATGGGAACTTTTCGTAAAGTTGCCACTTGTGCTCTAACTTTCAATTGCTTTCTTTGACATCTGTAGCACAGTTGGACCGAACTTGCAACAAAAACCGTTACATGCTAAAGCAGATGCTTGAGAACTGACTATCGGAAATACGAAAGCATGATCTTGCTTACTTTCTGAGTATCTCATTGTTCATACGACTAAGCTTACAATGGTTTTAAGGAAGCTATGTAACCTGGATTAATTAATTTTACCGGGTTGCATACCTTTACCTACTACATCAATGGGACAGAGTAGTCTAATATTCTTGATGATGTTAAGGGGTGTTTCCCCGGAACCTATGGAGTATAATTGCTCAAACTTTGGAACTGAACTGGGGGGTCGCTGGCTCACACATTTTGCAGCATTGAGACTGACGGCTTGAACATCTAAAGACAATGGTAACTGTGACGTAATACTGCGATCTGCTGCTGGCTGGTATGCTAGTGAAGTGGAACCTTTTCGGCTGAAAGGGTTTGCGTCATGATGTTGTGACTTTGACGTTACAGCAACGGACTGAGGCAGGTTTCCTGTGTTTAACGAACTGGAACTGATCTCTTGGAACTATCTGAACTTTCCCAAGGGTTTGTATGAGGCTCAACTGATTTCCTATTGCTCCATGTGCTTTAGTTATCTTAAACTCCCTCAGCTGAGGAAGATTTATTACTTTCATCTTTGGATCTCGTAGAGTTTGATATTGCTTTATTAAACCTGAGTTAGTCTAATTTAGGATTGTATGTCATGCTTCTTTACCCTTAAATGAGATACTACAATTTTGAAATTTAAACTAAACTCTGCTGATTCTGACTCATTATTTACTTGTGGGTAAAATCTATGATTTATGCATTTTTAGTTTGGGTATTGACTTACTTAAGCATTGAATTATATATATTTGAGTAAAGCAATGATCATATTCCTGGTCCTCATTTGGTAACTGTGCATCCTCCGAGTATTTCAGTCCCTATTAGCATAGAACAAGATACATCGGAGTACCAACTGACTATGGTGGTAGCCAGAGATTAAATGAGTAAAATTTGAAGTCTAGATTTTAACTTAAAGTTTTAGGCCCAGTACGCAAACTCTACAACACTAGGTTCCGGGGGTATTAAGCATTTGCTGTTGATGGTTTCGTTGTGGTGACATAGATAGCCATTGGACTGTGTTTTCTTTCCATTTACAGTTTGCGCTGCGTGTGACTCAGGCGGTAGCCTTTGGACCGAGAGCTTTTGATTCTGCATGGGTCCCCTAGGTGGCGCTGTTTCGCGCCATCGGAGGATTCCATTTGTTGCGTAGCGGCCTGCACAGTAGCGCACTTCTAAAACAGTGCTTTACAGGCCCGACACAAGGTAGGGAGACGGCGGTGGTGTCCTGCATTATTGGAACCCTGCTATAGCCACTCCCTACAAGCCCTCGCTGACACTGAGAACGCGGTAAGATTCTGCTCGGCCCTCAGGCCTTATTCACCTCACACCACCTAGTGGCTCCTCCCTTCCCACCATTGTGCACCTGCGAAGGGGCTGCCTTTCCTTATTTTTTTCTACAGGGCAAAACTTGATTTCCGGTGCTCTCATCCTAAGTGAATAGATTCCTACAAGGGTCACTAGTATTTACCCAATTTAGCCTCTGAAGAGGCCCCGACAACGATGCCTTCCTGCAGAGGGTGACAAGTTCCTCGCCCAGGCTATCGCCAGAGCACTTGCACACCTGCAGGAAAGCATGGACAAGCTTACATCCCAGGTTTCCGCTGGCTCAGGGATTCTTGGCGACATGGAGGCAGGGCCTAGCGCCTTATCCGCGATGAGTTCCAAGAAGGCCTAGAAGCGTGATGCGTGGCACCTGGAAGGCTTTGACCGGCTGAGAGAAGCCTTTTGTAAGAGTGCGCACACGTTGCAAAATTTACCCCACTGTGAGGATGTTTTGCACGGAGAGATTGGTGACGCTTTCGACCGGAATTTGACTCTAAAGAGGGGTTCCCCCTACTTGGGGAGGGTGACATGGGGGTAGATGGTTCCTCAGATGAGGGAAAAGATTTGGACAGACCCTGGCGTCTGGGCTAGGCCGCCCAAGGATCTTTGGAAGGGGATCCATCTACCACAGATATGTTAGAGCCTGATGGTATTTACCACCGAGATCATCCGAAGGGCTCCCTGATCAGAAGGTTGCAGACTATGTGGCTAGCAAGATACGACAACCCCTAGTTAAGAAGGTGCGCACCCGCTTGAAGGCAGAGAGCCCTAGGCCCACCTTGTGAGGCAAGGCGGCGGTTACCCCTGATATAGACTCCAAACTACGTAACTTTTTTGCCAAGTATATGAAAGACCCCAAAAAAGGTATTGAGCGCTCCTGGAGTGCATGTCAAGATAAGCTCTTAGATGTTTTGGGCCCCATCACAAAAAAAATTGAGCTGGCAGAGCAGGCGAGGCAGTCAGGAACCCTCCCTTACCCACTGATATTGTGGAGGATTGGGGGCAGAGGGCGGTGTGCCTGTTACGCAATGCCAACTGCGCTCTCTCCACGGAGAGATGACGTTCACTCCTAATAAAAGTTGAACCTAAACTGGGGGAGTTGTCATCATCAGAGCCAGGCCCGTTGCACGTGGCAACTTATTTGGGGAGCTACATACAATAGGGGAGTGATTCAGTAAAGGGATAAAGAGGCTGGAATCAATAATATGAAATTCAAACATATAAGTGCCTCAATAACCATAGATGCAATTTCACTTATACCACAGTAGTCTTTTTAATTAACTCTGGGCTCAAATTATTTTTCTTTCCTTTTTGTTTACTTTTTACATTAAGGGTTCCTATCACCAAAATTCTTTGAACATACCCTTGGTGTTTTTTAGCAAAAGACAGTGTTAGCAATATTTACATAACTTACATATACTACAATGTTGACAGCACAAAGACATTTTTTACATGAATATACAAATATAATCAAACACAATTGTAAAGGTGCAGAACACTTCACATAGAAAAAATGCTTTTTCAACTAAATTATTTTAGTCCTACTAATTAGTGTGTAGTATTGGGACCTTTATTATTTCGTCCTCAATTTGAAATGTTCTCAAGGTCCTGCAGAGGTCAGAGACTATTTACAAGTTCTTAACTCGAGCCTGAACTTTCTAGCTCAAGATGCCTAACAGTTGGCATTTTATTGTCCTTGTTTACTCTTGACCTCTTTTAACATAAGTGCCAACGCGTTTCAACCTTCGTAGATGTAGGACCGGGACGCCCTATTTATACGAAGGTCTTCGTCAGGGCGGAACTTATTTGGGGAGCCATTCATGAAGAAACATGGGAAGTTCGTGGCCACCTTGTGAGCGCAGGACAAGGCGCAGACGTCGATCAAAAAGATCTTTCCTGGGAAGGTTTTCTTTGGGGCCAGAAGAGGCAGGGGTCACTCCTCTGGCCGCTCTTTGCAGCCAGATCCCAACAGAGGTCAAGCCTGCCGGAACAATGGATGGACCGACGGATGGCAGAGCACTTTCTTTCCCAATCAGGGAGATGGAAACATGAGAACCAAACACAAAGCCTGAGGAGGGGCTAACGCACCCAGAGGCCTTAACGGTAAGCAATATCCTTTCTTTCCCTCAAAGACTAGGAGGGAGGCTGAAATTCTTCGCTCACAAATGGGCAGAGATCACGTCACACCCTTGGGTCCCAGACACGGTAAGAGGTTTCCACATAGAGTTCTACTGAACTCCGGTTCAGATGGTAAGACCACATCCACTGATCTTTTCGGAGCAGGGCACGTGCCTGATAGACAGTGAGGTACAGGAACTACTTTCCAAGACTGCAATGTGAGGTCGGTACTTCACCCTTGAAGGTTCCTCAGCAATTTTTTCATGGTAAAGAAAAAGGACAAAGGGTTTAGTCCAGTAATAAACCTGAGAGCATTCAACAAGTGGCTGGTGTATCCCCACTTTAAGAAGGAGGGCATTCAACTCCTGAGAGACCTCTTGCTACAGAACAACTGGTTAGTGTGCCTGGACCTCAAGGATGCATACCTTACGGTCCCCATTTTTCCCCCTCATTACCATTTTTGGCAGTTCAAGTGGAGGTATCAGATTTTCAAATTTCAGACTCTCCTGTTCGGCCTATTCTCAGCACCATGGTGCTTCATGAAGCTCCTCAAGATGGTGGTGGAGACCCTGTAGACGCAGGGGGTCAGGTGGATTATTTACCTCAACAATATCCTCCTGATGGATCAGTCACGCACCCAATTGGTGTCCCACTTGAGCACGAGCACTGGGTCCTGATTAGCAGGTTCCAGTGACTATCAGAGTCAAAAACCAGCATCTAGCAGTTCTAATGGGGACAATAAGTGGAGGGGAGGGTCATCTGCAAAGAAGCCCAGTTTCTAACAAACTGCAATCGTTCTGATGTAGTGCAAAATCCATTTTCATTTGTAGGAGTGCATTATAATCACACATGTAGAATGCATTCACATATAATCTTTTGTCGTGTTAACCTAAGTGTTAGGATCTTGTAATGTAATAACATAAATGTGGTGTGTTTAGGCCAATATGCAAAATATGTGAAGTATTAATGTGGAAAATGAAATGTAACCAGCAGAAAACACTAATAGAAAACACTAGTGTTGTGCAACTGACAACCATTTATTATTGATATGTGTTTATTAATCGTGTCATTTTATATGTATATTGGAATGTGCTTTGATTCCTATGCAACTTCGTAAAGCTCATGTTCCATTTCTCTTAGGTTAGTTGAATCTTGTAGGTCTGAAATACATTTTCCCTGGAAGCTCTCGCACTAGAATTAATAGTTGAATTTCTTGTGCATGTTGGATTCTGCTCTTTCTCACGTTTGTGTTGTAGGTGGAAGAAGGGCCCATGCTAGTTATTATTATTATTATTATTAGTGCATTTTATAGAGCGCACGGCTACCTCCAGCGGAAGTGTCCCGGCGCTAACGGTAGGTGCAGATTGCATACAGGGACTGAGGAATTCCACAAGTGTTCTAGGTTAGGCTGAAAAGCCAAGTTTTCAAGGCCTTTCTAAACAAGGGCTCTGTCTTCGCCTTTCGAAGGTGGACTGGCATAGAGTTCCACAGCGAGGCGGTTTTACTGCAAAAGCCCGACCCCCATCCTGGCCTTTTTAAAGCGCGGGATCACCATTAGGTCCTGATGATTAGACCTCAGAGATCTTGATTGGTGATATCTCCGAAGTCTATGCCTCAGATATTGGGGGCCAGCGTCACTAATAGATCTAAAGGCCAGTATCAGTGCCTTAAACTCGATCCGTCTCTTGATCGGGAGCCAATGGAGGCTTCGCAAGTGAGGAGAGATGTGATGGCGAAGAGGCACATTTCTTATTAGCCTGGCTGCAGCATTTTGTATAATCTGCAGTTTTCTTAGCAGGTAATCCGGGAGCCCCAGATAGAGACTGTTAGCGTAGTCCAGTTGGGAGGTTACAAGCGCATGGACCACATTTTTCCTGCAGTTCATTGGTAATAAATGCAGGAATTTGCGTAGACTTTTTAATTTCCAGAAACACGCGGAAGAAACTTTACAAACTTGAGCACTAAATGAGAGGTTGGAATCAAATCGGAAGCCTAGGTTCCTAGCTGAGCTCACCGGGTTAGGAGGGGGTTAAGCTCAGCCGGCCACCAGAGTTCAGATGCGGGAGGAGAGGGTTGGTTAAAAACAGTACCTCTGTTTTATCAGTATTCAACTTCATGCAATCATTTGTCATCCATGCTAAGATTGTGCGCAGACAGAGTTTAAAATTCATGAAGGCTGCCTCCGTGTGTTCTTTAAAAGAGAAGACAAGCTGAGTATCATCAGCGTACGAGACCACCTTCACGCCACACTGTTCAATCAGTGTGGAGAGAGGGGTCAAGTACACATTGAAGAGGGTGGGGCTGAGCGCTGAGCCCTGTGGGACCCCGCAGCTAATAGATCTGGTAGCCGAAGTAAATGGGCGCAGGAACACATTTTGAGACCGGCCCTCTAAGAAGGTGCGGAACCAGTTTAAAACAGTACCCTTCACACCTAGGGACTCAAGTCTCTCTAGTAGGATCTGGTGTGACACAGTGTCAAAGGCTGCGGACAAGTCCAACAGCACTAACATTGCACATCTGCCCTGGTCTACCGTTTCCCGTATGGTTTCCGCCACTTCCAGGAGGGCCGTTTCTGTGCTATATCCCTTCCTAAAACCCGACTGGGAGTCGTGGAGAAGGTGGTTGTTCTCCAGGAACTCCGATAGTTGCATTTGGACAACCTTTTCCAGCACTTTGGCCGGAGCCGGGAGGAGAGAGATAGGTCTAAAAAATTTTAGATCTGATGGGTCCGCATCTTCTTTCTTTAGAATTGGTTGGACATAAGCCGTTTTCCATGGCACAGGGAAAATACCCAGGCTCAGGGAAGCGTTCCATACGGCATTTAAGACGGGGTTGAGCCGTAGAGCCAGGAGTTTAAAAAGGCTGGCTGGACAAGGGTCGGTCGGGGCACCCGATTTAATTTTACTTAATTCCATCAAAGAGGTCGCTGTACCTAATGGGTTGGAATTCCGACCAAATGTTGGAAAGGTTGGAATTGTCGACTTTAGCTGATGACGTAGAGATCCCAGCTAAAGGGAAAGAGGAGTAGATTTTCTGGATCTTGTCATGAAAAAACCTGGAAAGATCTTCACAGAGGAGGCTGAAGGGGAGATAGTGCTTTTCAAGGCTAACGGCTTCAAAAGCCCTGAACAATCTTGAACACTTCTTTAGTCGAATTATCTGAAGTTTTAATCTGGTTAGCAACATAATCCCTGATCGTATTACGTTTTAAGATGTGAAATTTCTTTAATGCGAGTTTATATCTGTATTTGGCGTCGGGGTGATAGTATTTCCTCCATGTACGCTCCAATTGCTTGCATAAACTTTTCTCCAGCCTAAGTTCAGTGCTGAACCAGGGGGCAGAGGGATTTTTTCTGGCCAGTTTCGTGATTTTAAGTGGAGCAACTTTGTCCAAAGCAAGTGTAATCCAGTTATTAAAAAGAGAGGCATCTTGACTGGGCTCTCCCGTCAAAACTGGGACTGTGTCATGTAACACATGATCAATGGCATCCGATGTAACCTTCCTCCAGTTTCTTCTCATTTCGGGTGTAGAACTGGCCTGATTATTATTGGAAGGAGAGGTCAAGTGAAAAGGGACTAAAAAGTGGTCTGACCAGGTCAGTGGGAGAGGAGAATCCACTCTTAAAGAGGAAATGTTGGTAAAAATAAGGTCCAACATATGGCCAGCCACGTGTGTCGGGGCTGACACTTTTTAAACCAAGTTCAACCCTTCAAGGGTATGTAGTAATTGAGCGGCTAATGGGCATATGTCATTGTCCATATGGACATTGAAATCTCCGAGAATAGTGCAATTTGCATATTTTAAAGAGAGGTCAGCAATAATGTTATATAGTGCAGACCACTGGGCAGCTGGTGAGTCAGGGGGTCTGTATACCAACAATCCAGCAAATGGAAAAGTGGAGGTGATTTTAACGCAAAACGACAGTGCTTCAGTCATCCCAGTATTCTCTATTTTCTTCACCGTGATCTCCCAGTCCCTTCTATAAATCACTGCAAGTCCACCCCCTAACCTATTGTCAGGCCGATTGACTGCTGTAATCCTGTAGCCTTCTGGGATGGCTAAAGATAGGTCAGGGTAGGAATGATCCCTTAACCAAGTTTCAGTTAGGAACATAAGGTCCCAAGAATGGGACTCTAAATGATACCAAATGTCATCAGCATGCTTGGGAAGGGATCTACAATTGACTAGGCAGGCCCTGATATCTGATCTAGTTGTAACAATAGAGGGCCGGCCAACTGTAGGGATATGTGTGGAACAAAAATATTGCTTTCTTCCCCCTTTATCCTATTATCCAGTGAATAGGAACAAGCATTGCATCGTCCTGCCTGTGTGTCCCACCCCTCTTCCATAAAGCCCACATTTAGACAGGTGGGACTGACACATCCCGTTGATGCTAGCATTAGTAATTGTTCCCTGGTCCAGGTAAGGCCTGCTGGGTCCCCACGGGCAACGTGGCTGGCGCTGGCCGCTGTCCGGTCGCGGACGGGCGCAGACGGGCTTGCCTTAGGCGCGCCCGCTGCGCGCGTCTGCTGCGCGGCCGCCTCAGCATGGTTCCTTTATCCACACCCCCCGGAAGTAGGAGCCTAGGGGGAGGAGCCACGTCCCTCCGCAACGATCGGCACAGCAGCCGCGGCGGACCGGGACAGGTAGGGATTTCCGAGTGTAAATGCGGGACTGACTAAAACCAGTCTAAAAACACAGCAATACACTTTTAAAACAAAGTAAAAACAATCTTTCAGCGCTCTAGTGCACCCAAAAGCAGCCTGCTCGGTACGCGCTGCAACTAACCGTTGCGCGGCCGCCTCAGCAGGGTTCCTTTATCCACACCCCCCGGAAGTAGGAGCCTAGGGGGAGGAGCCACGTCCCTCCGCAACGATCGGCACAGCAGCCGCGGCGGACCGGGGACAGGTAGGGATTTCCGAGTGTAAATGCGGGACTGACTAAAACCAGTCTAAAAACACAGCCATACACTTTTAAAACAAAGTAAAAACAATCTTTCAGCGCTCTAGTGCACCCAAAAGCAGCCTGCTCGGTACGCGCTGCAACTAACCGTTCTAACTAACTAATAGTTAGAATAATGTCTTTGGTTTAGGAGTCAGGCAAGGAGAGAAGAGGATACATTGGGAGTTAATGCCGATAAGGGGAACTGTTGTATTCTCACTGGAGAAGGCCTGGGAATCTGTTCGGGTTACTGTTCGGGAGCATCGTCGTCCTGTGGAAAAGTACCTATGAGAATGTGGTCTGAGCGGATGGCATGACCTGAAAGGAATCCTGGGAAGACACCTGTGATATTGAAACATTGCAATTAGGGAGAGACCCCCACTTCTTCCTTGCCTTTGGGGAAAAAGCATCTTAGAACGAGCTCTGGCTTAATAGCTTCATGCTACCTGACCCATCGAAGTGGAGAGACTTCTAAAGAAGACTCCACACGCTGACACCTTTACCTATCCTGCCCCGAAGAATGATTAAGTAGGGATGTCACGATAGTGCTAGTGTAGGGACAGAGTAATGCTTTATTTTCATCCACCCTCGATGCAGGGGAACTTGGGCTCATGTTTTCTGATTTTCTGCATCCTAATTCCTGAATTAATTGTCTTGTGCATGTTGCACGGTCTCAACCTTATTTGCAAATCTGGCTTTATGTTAGTTCTGATGCATTTCTACACCCTCATCTTGAGGTGTCTGTATGTCCAGTTATTCTTGGCTTTGTAATAAATCTACTAACTTTACTTAGTAGTCTGTGGTTACTATGGGTCTAGAAAAACTGTGATTGAATTGATTGACATTGTTAACGACTTCTCTCTTCTCCCCGCTTTCATGCTGAGAAAAAGTACCATCGACTTGAGGTTCTAGAGCAGATTTGGAACATATGGGCCAGGCCCCTTCAGTTGGTAGCAGTGTAGGATGGTTCTCACATGAAGCGAGGGGAGAATCCAGAAAATTCTAGAAAAGAGACCTAGAACCCCAGTGCTCCAAAATAGAGCCCAATGATTGAGAACGGAGAGCGACAGACTTTGGCGGAGACCAATAGAGCTTGATGGTGCAGCAAGAACAGCAGCGAACGGAGGAGTGAGTATCAATAGGGATGCGTTGTATGATAGATTGTGGGAATGAAGTGATTGTGTGATGTCTGGCGGAGTTGGTGTGAGAGTTAAGTGAATGTGGTTTGTGGCCGGACGTGGTCCAAGGATTGAGACTTCAGTTTCAGGTCCCAATGTGTCCTAAGATCCCGGGATATATGAAATGGTGTAGAAGACACCAAGTTATTGTGATTGTCTGACTGAAGATTTGAGGAGTTGTTGTGAGACGTCATCAACAGTTCTACCTAAGACAGGGAACTTTGTGTGAATGGGACGTATGGGAATCGTTGGGTAAACATTGTGTACAGAGGTGAACTATACTGATTTGGGTGACCAGCGGAGGTCGAGCGTGCTGTGTGAATGTTTTTGGATGACTGAATTCTATCGATCTTGTAGATGGCAGACAATTACGAAGTTTAAGATGATTGTGTGAGTGAATGTGTACGGAGAAATTGTGAAGGAGGGTGAGCTGCTGCGAAGAGTAAAAGTGACGTCAGAGTGTGCTGCGCTGCGATAAGTCGGTTGGTATTCATCAGGAAGTTGTGGTTAAGAAAATCTTGTTCGTCAAAAATTTTCAATAACTTGTGATTGAATCATGCGATGTTTTAGGGTATTGCGGGATTTGTTCAGGGGTGATCAGGGAGTCGTTACTCGAGTGGGCGAAGAAGCGCCACCCGAGGATACTCCAGCACATTATATGGCGACAAAAGTAGAACTCCATCCTATAATTTGGTTTCAACATTGTCACAAAATCACTGAGAAAGAGGGGGAATTGGCATTTCAACGCTATGGTTCATTTCGATTGGACGTGCTGCACCAGTTGAGCGGAGTGATGTTTGCGCTGCGACCTTTGCCTAGACCAACACAGTTTGAGGCGCTAGATGCATGTATGCAGGCAACACATGCAAAGAACAGGGAAAATACCAAGGAAAGATGACGAAAGCTTTGAGGGCATGTCAGGAAGCAAGATGGGATGCACAGCTTAAGAGATGGAGAATAGACACCATTGGAGGAGAAAGGTTGTATCCAATGCTAGTGAGAGAGGAAGATTCTCAGAATTGGAACGGAGGGGAGAATGGAAATGATGGGAGTAATACAGACGACAGCTTGTTGGATAGGTTGTTATCGGAGCGTCCTCCACCTTACAATCCACACTCAGAGAAGGGAAGGCGAGAGTTGGCGAATATAGGGAACATGGAGAGTGTGCCAGCATCTCAGAGAAGTCTTAGTGCAGGAGTTGTGGAAAGAATTTCTGCAGGTGTAAGGGGGGTAGGAGTGTCCACCTTGGGAGGTGCAGAACCAAGCGGAGCCAACGTTGCTTCACGGTTACCGGAAGCTCTTACAGTACCGGTCACCATTGGTCCTGTCGTCTCTGTGTACGACCCGAGCCCATTGGGAAACCTTAGTCAGTGACAGCCGGTACTGGCGGAGGGAATTGGAATGGGAGGAACAGGGAACATGAACGGAAATGGTCCGTCCCTAGTGCCTGTAGAGTGTAGTATCCCTTTACCAGCTACTGCTGATCATTCGGGAGTATGCATTGGTTCCAGTACCATACGATCTATACCCATGGTGAACACGAGCTCAGACTTAAGGATGTGGGAAACTCCAGTGAGGGGACCAGTAGGTGGTGTCAGAACCAAGTACAAGTCAGGGAACCACCGGAAACCAACATGTCCTAGATGCTACAGATTTAGAGACTTGGCTGAGAGATCATAATACCAGTAAGGAAGGACAGGACAGTAAATCGAGTCAGGGAATGATCAAGGCTGCAGTAAAAGTGAAATTATTGGATGTGGTGAGATTGAAGGCTGAGGTAGACGAAATAATCAGAGGGAATTTGTCTTTGGAAAGAACAGAGACCTATGAGCCAGATTAACTGTTATTTGTAGCGAAGGATGTCAGGCGAGACAAGTACATGAGAAGCTGTCAGAATTGTCTCGGAGATATGATGTAGACATGTCTCGAATGAAAATGCTGCAGGGAAATCATAGGCTTAATTACAGTGATCAGGAGCTAGAGGAGAAGAGAGTGACAGGATTGAAAACACACATCCGGGTACTGATTATAGGAATATGGGCTTGAAGTATGCTTGATAAGTGGGAAGAAAGGTGGTCCAAAAACAAAAGTGTTAGAAGAGTCCACAGGGGAAACGCCACCTCCAGAAAGGGGAACACCGGGAGTTGAGGGTATCCATTGCGAGCAGTGCCTAATGGAGGGTATGTGCATGTTCCTTAGAGTAGAGGTGATTTCGCTGCATTCACGAATGATTTTCCTAGGTTGAGGGAGAAGCCTGCCGAATGGTACAAGCAAGTTGATCGCTTTGTTAAAATCTCAAAGGTGTTGTGGATTGACCTAAATACACTGTTTGAAATTGTGGTCCCTGGTGATCTATGGTCTGCATGCAAAATCGCTATTGATTGGCCTGATGCTGAGCCAGAGAGGGATCCTGTAACTCATGGTCATTCACCCTTCGTTATGAAAAAGGACGATCAGGTGATCACATTGTTACAGTCCAAAATAGCCCCACAAGACATTGATTGGGTTAAGATAAATTGAACTACACACAAGCCTAAAGAGTCAGTAGATGCCTATTACGAGAGGCTCTAGCAAGCCTTCAAGCAATTCAGTGGGTTAGATACACTCGACCCCAAAGACAAGGGAAAATTTGTCTCAAAATTGGTATCAGGATTGAGACCGGAGATTAGCCTCATGATTCAGCAACATTTGATATGCTGGCAAAATAAGTTAGTGGACGAAATTTCTACAGTATGCCAGGTATTGCAGTGATGAAGTGGATTCCAATTATAGGAGGATAAAGGACAAGTTAATGCTGGTTCAAATGCGGAATGCACAAATGGTAGATCAGGCACAGGCAAACGGGGGAACAGTAGGTCGAAATCAGGGGAATGCCCAAGGAGGTGTTCAGAACACTCCAGGTGCAGCTGGACAGGGAAGAGGGAAGGGTGTCCCTACAGATCCAAAACAGGAATAGATATTGCTACGCTGAAAAAGACAACCGCTTGTCACTTTTCACACAAGAGCAGGCATTAGAAGCGCAAGTGTTGCTTGAATCCAGCTAATCAGGTGCAGGAGGGAGACCTTGTGCAAGTGCCAGATGTGGTAAATACTGTGACAAGGCCAAAATCCTATAACAGGGGAAATCAAAATCAGTTAGTGCAAGTGCCACAACCTCCGAGAATCTCACAGAATAATCGAACATACCATCAGATGCCCTATATGGAAGCGCTAGATGAATTTGATCAGGACCCGTCCCAATGATGGTGCCTGAGGGGGGAGGAAGACTGTACTCTTGGAGCAGTCATAGAGGTAGACCAGAGTGGACCATATGTGGAGGCAGATATGAGTGGTCATCCCATTACATTCTTGATTGATACTGGTGCTACACGTTCTACTGTGAGATCTGCAGTAGTCCCAAACCTACCCCTCTCGGGAAAGTCAATCCAAGTCATAGGAGTTGCCAACGAAAGAATGACAAACCCATTGACAGAAAAAGTGGCGGTGAGAATCGGAATCTTTCAGAATAATCACCAGTTTGTGGTGTGTGATTTAAGTCCAGTCTGTTTATTAGGGCGTGATCTTTTATGCAAATTGAATTGTACCATCTTTTGTACACCAAAGGGAATTGAGTTGCAGACTAATGATGATGACATCGCTTTCAAGCTAGCGAATCAGAACCATTGCATAGATATAATTGCTTTACTGACAGTGGAGGACATGCCACTGGACTTGAGAGACACTGTCTTTCCAGTGGTGTGGGACTTCACAGGGAAAGAGATAGGAATGATTCGAGGAGCCAGTCCGCATACAGATCAAGCCTAATGCAGAGTTTCCGAGAACACCCCAGTACAACTTGACCCCGGAAACACTGGCAGGAATTACACCTGTGATTGAGTCCATGTATGCGCAGGGCATACTGAGGGAGATCATAGGAATCCATGCAACTCATCCATCATGGGATAGCAGAAGCCAAGCAGAAAATACAGCATAGTTCAGGATCTTAGCTAAATCAAAGCTATTATGATTCCATGTTGTACTGTGGTACCAAATCCATCTGCGATCCTATTTCATATTCCTTGCGAAGCCTTCTGGTTCACTGTGATTGACCTGTGCCAAGCATTCTTCTCCATCCCATTGCATGAGGAAAGCCAATTTTTATTTGCTTTTCGTCTGGAGAACCGTGTCTTAACGTGGTGTCGTATCCCTCCTGGGTATACTGAAAGTCCATCTATCTTTAATCAAGTCTTAAAGAAGAACCTCAAGAGCTTGATTTTGCCCCAAAATTCAGTGTTAGTCCAGCATATCGATGACCTCTTAATTGCATCTGAGACACAAGAAGCTTGCAGTGATGATACTATTGCCTTGCTGAATAACTTGGCTGACAATGGACACAAGGTGTCGCCGAACAAACTTCACTACTGTCTGACGGAAGTATAGTACTTGGGTCATCGTATTGAGAAAGGCAAAAGGAAGGTGTCACCAGAGCGAGTGGAGGCGTTCATGAAAATGTATCCGCCTCCTACACAGAAAGAGGTCAGGATGTTTTTGGGAATGATTGGCTACTGCCGACAATGGATCCCGAACTTCTCCTTGATGGTGAAGCCTATAGATGTTGACCCACAAAGATGTGAGTGATCCGGTACCCATGGACAATGACTACCTAATTGCCTTCTTGCAACTGAGAGAGTGCCTTTGTTGCGCTCTGGCTTTAGGAATGCCTGACTACAACAAAGCATTTTCGCTGTTCTGTTATGACAGGGAAGTTTGTGCTCTTTCTGTACTCACCCAGACACATGGGGGTGTCTGTAGATCAGTGGCCTATTTCTCACCTCCATTAGATCCTGTAGCTTCAGCGTTGCCCGGATGTCTCAAATCTGTTGCTGCAACAGGTGTTAGCATTGAAAGGTGCTAAATTATTGCGATGGGTCATCCACTTACTGTATACATTCCACACTCAGTCGAACTTCAGATGACGAGAACCGAAACACTTCATTTGACTAATAACAGGTTGACAATGTATGAGTAGATTCTGCTTGCAGCAGAGAATGTGACCTTAAAGCGATGTTCTGTGTTAAATCATGCTACCTTGTTACCTGTTCCAAATGCTGATGGAGAAGATTGTGAAGACTATGACTGTCTGGATGTTACTGAGCTTTGTACCAAATCAAGACCTGACATTGTCGATGAACCATTGTATGATCCCGACCAAGTCCTTTTTGTTGATGGTTCATGTCTAAGGGACAATGAAGGTAATCTGAGAGCAGCATACACTCGCTGTACCATTTCTGGAGTTGTGGAAGCTGCTTGTTAACAGGGAGTATACTCTGCACAAGTGGCTGAGATCATTGCCTTGACCCGTGCATGCTTTGTCTCTGAGCAGATCCGAGTCACCATCTATACCGATAGCCAGTACGGTTTTGGTGTAGTTCATGACTTCGGACAGCTATGGTCACAGAGAAGTTTCTTAATGTCATCAGTATCTCCCATAAGGAACGGGGAATATGTGAGTCAATTATTGGAAGTCTTGCAACTACCAAAGGAAGTGGCAGTCGTGAGATGTGCTGCTCATGGAAGGGGGGACAACTTTGTCTCTGTGGGAAGACGATACGCGGACGAAGATGCTCGTTTTTGTGCCACACACGCATGCATCTTTAATGGGGAATATGTTGGTGAGAGCACAGCGAAGACCAAACTCAGCATGATGCTAGCTATTGCATATACTTGGGATGAAGTTAGGTGGTTAAAATTTATTTTATTTATTTATTTATTTAAAGTTTTGTATAGCGCGAACATGACCCAAGCGGGTATCAGAGCGCTTGGAAGCAACAGATCAGGAACAAGCCAGTTGGATCAGAGCAGGTTGTACAAAGGGGGAAGATAACATTTGGATTTCAACTGATGGTAGAGCAGTGCTACTGGACTGTTTGGTGACTCCAATGGCTAGACGAATTCATGGAGCAGCTCATATAGGGAGAGAAGCAATGGTGAGATTGTTCAGGAAGACTTGGTTCAACCCGAGATTCTGTGTGATTGCTGATGCAGTGTGCCATTGGTGTGTCACATGTCAACAAATGAATGCTGGGAAGAAAACTGTGGTTGCCTTGTGAGATCGGGGGGTCCTTCCAATCGAATTCAGTTGGACTTTGATGAAATACCTGTGTGTAATGGATTGTGATACATTCTGGTTATTGTGTGCATCTTTTCACAGTGGGTGGAAGCTTATTAGACTAGAAGGTGTGATAGCCTCACAGTAGCAAAGTTATTGTTGAGGGAGCTTATCTCGCGCTTAGGATTTCCAACTACATTGGAGTCGGATAGAGGAACCCACTTCCACAGCGCACGGCGCGCTAGTTGTCAGCCTAGCAGAGCCCAGTTCAGCATAAAAACACACGCTGGCGCGACCGCGCAACGTGTGACGTGTCGTGTTCAGTTTCAGGACCAGCATCTTGCGCGCGTTTAATTCACTATTTTTAAAAGTCTTTGCTTACTTGCACATTGCTTTTAAATTGTTTTAAGAGGTATCTGAAGTTACCTGCAACTCCAGTTGTTCACGCGCTCGACGGCGGTGCCCGTAAGTAAGAGCGGGCCCGCCCTGGTCAGAAGTCGGCACACTAGTTGACAGCCTAGCAGAGCCCAGTTCAGCAAAAAAACTGTCACTGTAGAAATCCTCAGGGTTGGTTTGTAGCTCAGAAGGGTCCACCTCTTGATATTCCCAAGCCAGAACAGCTATAATAGCACAGGACAGTGGGAGGATCAAGCGAGGGAAGGAAAGGGCGGGAACAGCAAGGAGGGAGACCTGAAAATACAGTAAAAGATCATAAATATACCAGATGTTTGAGGGCCTCAATATATATACATAAAGAGTCACACTTCCTCAACAGGCAAAGCATTGTCAAATACCTGTAACAAAAAATAACACATCCATGCAGTGTGTGGTATCCTACGAATTCCATAGTTACGGTGGGGAAGAATCTATTCTTCCTCTGTGAATGCTGTATCTAAATACACATGAACAAATGTCTCAACAGCATTGCAATACAAGTCAACAAACATAAGTTAAGGAAGCAATGCTTTTTCCCACATTATACCATACCCGTTTATTGACTCCGTATGACATCAAAGGGGTTGAGCGTAGACCAGTACCGCTCTGGAAGCACCCCTGTTAAATAGAGCCAAAAGACAGCAAACGAATAAAAGACTTAGTCAGCAATCCCACGTAGAACTTATACTCTCATAAGGACATGGAGGTAATGCAATACCAGAGTTCTGAGTACAAGATCAATCAGCCAACTCCATTTAATACTCCTCACAATCAACAAGTAATCCAGGTTGAGAGTATTCCCACCATGAAGCAATTGACAATGTCAGGCTAAATATAGAGGGAACCATCCGACGATTCTATGAAGCAGGGTAGAACCAAGTCTCATGGAACAGAGAACACTTGACTGAATACTCCTTAGGAAACCGGGACCAAAAGTCAGGCTTTAAGGAACAATAGCACAGGAGGGGATCTATGTGCTATTTGAGGGCAAAAGATGGGAAACGTTGCGCGCTGAACAGCGGAACCGGTAATGCTGTCCCAACGCAAAAGGAAGTATAGAAGGCTCACAAAGATGCGGGAAGCAACAATGAGGCAATAAGAACAAGAACAAGAAAGGCAGTCTGAGCGTTGGGCAGCGGAGAAGAAAGCTGTCCCAACGCGTAAATTACGTAACGAGTGCAATCCAAAGTACGGGGAGATCACAAGGAAAAAGGGCCAGTGGTGCAGAGCACCCTTACCACACCAGCAGGCCGAAGTCCGTTCAGGATCGGGAACCGGAAGGAATTTCCGACATCGGCTCCCAGTCCGTCTTCCACTAAATAGACGGAAGGCCTCCACGCATAGCGTCAACCGGCTATGCCTCATGGGAATCGTAGTTCCCAAGTCTTCCGCATTTGCGCGCCTACCTGATGCCGAGGAGTCCAATCCCACCGGAAGTATGTCGGACCCCGGGTAAGGCACGCACGAGCAATTTGTCCGTAACAAAAACACACGCTGGCGCGACCGCAAAGCGGGCGCCACCGGCGCGCCAAAGGCAAGCCCATCTGCGCCCGTAGAGCGTCCAGCGCCAGGACCCCTGCCCGATTTCCTCCCCCATCTTACACAAGACGACAGCTACTCGAGCATAGGACGGGTGAGTGCTCTAATCCAGATGTATGTCATTGGATGGGGGATAAAGAAGCATTTCAGTGTAATACCTGTGATTTCACTCTTAGTAATTCACCTAGCACGCAAATAACTTACCCAAATAACAACTGCTCAGCTCCAGCTGCCACAAAAAGGCTGCCCAGCACGCCAGAGGGAGACTTGGAAGCCACTCGGCCACCTCCCAATCGCCCAGACCCCAAAACAGCAGATTCTCCTAAAGGAGGCAGTGCCCCCCAGGGTATCTCTGAAGACTTCCTACAGTGTATCCTGCTAAATACCAGGTCACTGATAAAGCATAAATATGAGTTCAAATGCATGATGCAGCTTTCGAATACGGACATGGTCTTCTTGACAGAGACCTGGGCTAATGAGACATCTGAGCCAGACTGGAACTTTGCTCTTCCTGCAGGTTATCAAGTAGCCTACCTAGACAAAAGGAGGGGGTATTGCCATACTATATCGCTCCTGCCTCAACGTACGAATAGAACCCACCCTACAACTCCCAGCTGAGGCTATGCTTTTTAACATCAAAGTAAACAACACTTTGACCTTCCCTGGCCTACTCCTCTATCGGCCACCTGGGCCAAGATCTGTTTTTACTCAAGCGCTCCAGACTTTTCTAGAATCCTGTTTAGAATCTCCCATGTTCACAATCTTGAGTGATTTTAATTTTCACCTCGAATCTAACAATAACGCAGATACTGCGATGCTGCTGGACAATCTGGCAGCACATGGTCTAACCCAAATAATCTCTGAAGCTACACACGTGGCCGGTCATACCTTGGACGGCATTTTTACCAACAATCCTGATATCACACTGAACAAAACCCTCCCACTACCCTGGACAGATCACAAAGCCATACACTTTAAAGTACTAATAACGCAGTCTAACCAGCCCCACTTAAATAGACCGCTTCTTGTTAAAACTCGCCCCTGGCACAGAATACAGAAAAAAGAGTTAGAAGAGGCCCTTGACAGACACCCTCCTATGCAGGCTTTTGATAACAACTTGGCAGCTAATAAATTCGACAAATGGATTAGATCAGCAGTAAATCAGTTGGCCCCGGAAAAAACATGAAAATGAGAAGAAGTCAGGCGTCAGCTCCATGGTACAGCTCAGACCTTAAAAACATTAAGTCTAAATGTAGAAGAGTTGAATGATTATGGAGGGCCGACTACAGCAGGGAATACAAAATGGCCTACAATCTAGTCCTAGAGGAATATAAGGATGCACTCAAAAAAGCTAAGACGGACTACTTCACAGCTAGAATAGGTGCCGCTAAGAACACCTCTAAGGAGCTCACCAAGACAGTCAAGGCTCTGTCTAAACAGCAGCAGGTCAATCAGTTTACACCTGATCAAAATTTCTGTAATAAGATTGCTAACTTTTTTCAAACCAAAGTGCAATCAATTTACGAGGATCTCCTCAAAACAGCACCCGACTCAACTAAAAATAACACTCAAACTATGGACGAGAATCTAACCCATAACAAACTGACTAGTTTCTTGACGCTAACCACTGAGTAAGTGAATAATCTGCTACTACTGACCAAGTCTGGCTCTCCTAACGACCCGTGTCCCCCTGCCACTCTACATCTGGTCTCAGAAAAGATCAGTGCTCATCTAGCCCCACTTCTAAACGAGGTAATCAACTCAGGGATCTTTCCTTTGCCCTGGAAGAAGGCATGCATTAGGCCTATTCTGAAAAAGCCTGCTTTGGACCCCACTGAGGTAAAGAATTAACGGCCAATATCATGCTTGGCAATAACGGCCAAAATCCTAGAAAAATCGGTAAACAGTGAGCTAATCCAATATCTTGACTCCAATAGTCTCTTAGACCCTACCCAACATGGCTTTAGACCACTCCATTTAACCGAATCTGCCCTGATTATGGCCACGGAAGAGATTCGTAAGCAACTGGATGGGGGGGTAGAGCCGTCCTTATCCTACTTGACCTATCAGCAGCATTTGACACCGTTAATCATGCGGTGTTAGTGCGGCGGCTGGAGGCAATAGGAATCAAAGAGACGGCTCTAACCCTACTCTCCTCCTTTCTAGCATCCAGAGAGCAGAGGGTGCATTGGGACAACCTCAAATCGGAGAAATTTCACCTCCCATGCGGGGTGCCACAAGGTTCGGCTCTAACACCGACCCTATTCAATATTTATGTCACCCCTCTGGCCAGGTTAATCAGAGAGCATGGTTTCACTCTGGTTTCATACGCTGACGACACCCAGTTAGTTATATCTATATCACAGAGGGCTGAAGACACAGCTGTCAGCTTTCACAACTGCCTGAAGAGTATCATAAGCTGGAAGAACCAAAATTTGCTCAAGCTCAATACTGATAAAACAGAGGTTATGGAGTTTGGGAAGGGTCCACCTATATGGAATCAAGCATGGTGGCCAAGCTAGGCAGGCAACTGCCTTCCTCTGGCTACCAAGGCGAGAAACCTGGGAGTGATTTTTGACAATCAACTGCAGGACAGATTAATCACCTGACATCCTCCTGTTTCTTTCTATTAAACATTCTATGTAAGATCATGCCTTTTATCCCCAGTATCTTAGGAAAATGGTAATAGGTGCACTGATCTTCTCAAAAATAGACTACAGCAATGCACTATTCCTGGGCACTGACAAGACTCAGATGGCCAAACTACAGTCAGTACAGAATGCCGCAGCGCGACTACTACTCAACATTCCTAAATACTATTCTATTTCCGCTAGCATCAGGCTACTCCATTGGCTTCCAATACAACAACGGGTGGAATTTAAGGCACTTTGTCTGGTACACAAAGCACTGTATGGCGGGGGAGCCTTGGATATGCAGAAACTATTTCTATGGTACTCCCCAATACGGAATCTCAGATCAACCAATACTGGGGTAGTTCAGATTCCCAAAATTGGCAGGGCAAGATGGGGAGGCAGGAGCCTATCCCATCTTGCAGCTAGACTCTGGAACAAGCTGCCGACCACTATTAGGCTGCAGCCTAAAGGGCTCCAGTTTAGGAAAACGATTAAGACCTGGCTGATTCCCCCCAAATACGTTTCACGACCTGCCTGAACAACACACATCATATCCCCTCAGCGCCAAGATGCCTCGGCATTCGCGCGATTTATAAAACACTACTACTTACTACTACAGTGGAAGCTGTTGTGTACTGCTTTAAATGTGGACCAGAGACTGCATTGTAGCTACAGGCCAGAAGCATCTGGCATTGTGGAGCAGATTATTGGGACGCTAAAGGCGAGGCTGGCAAAAGTGAGCGCTTCAACATCTTTGAAATGGCCTGATGCATTGCCTATGGTTCTAATGAGTTTGCGCAGCATTCCTGATAGAAGAACTGGGTTGTCCCCACATGAAATTCTCATGGGGAGAGCAATGCACTTACCTGCAATGCCGGCCACAGCATTAATAAACATCACAGATGATTTGGTCCTTGATTATAGCAGAGGATTGGCTGATGTGATTCGTTCTGTGTCTCACCAGGTTGAAGCTGCAACTGCACCAACATCGAAAGACCTCTGTCACGACCTAAGCCCTGGAGACTGGGTGCTAGTCCGAAAGCAAATAAGAAAGAACTGTCTTGACATATGGTGGCGTGGACCGTACCAGGTGATATTGGTGACGGATACTGCTGTGAAGTGTGGAGGCCTGCCGAACTGGATACACGGCTCTCACACCTGACGAGTCTCAGGGCCCTCGGAAGAAACAGCTCCTTTCCCAGAAGCAATTCCAGACGTGGTTGCAAGATCACCAGAGAGGGCAAGCCAAACTGTGGGGGTTCCTGAAAAGGCTGGATACCCACCAGGTCGAGCTGAGGGGAGTCAAGCTACACAAAGCCCAGGTATAGACTCTGAGGGAGATAGTAACATTGTGAGTTGTATATAGTCTGAGTCAGCAGAAGAGACTGGTGTGGAAATTGGTCGTTTACAGTCAAGGAAGAAAGAGGTCGCAAATGAATCGTGGCCTGTGAGACAGAAAAGACGAAACTTGAGACTTGCATCTGAGAAAGATCTTGCACCAATAACTGAATCATCTGAATCGGATCAGAGTGAGACTGAACAAGCTCAAGGGAGCGTGAGGGGATCAAGGAGAGCAAGAGTACCATGTCAGAGATACTCCTCTTACGAGTGGACTTAGCTAGCTACAAATGGCGGGAGAGTGAGATCCGAGACTTCAATACTGATTGTCGAGATCCTCCTGAGAGTTCCTGGAATGGAGGCTAATGCAATCTTGTCATTGACTGTGCCTTATCCACCAAGGTTGAGTGACTTACGGACTCTGATTTTGGAAGACGTAAAAGTCTTGAGCTTTGGAAATCAACCACCTCCTCAGGAGATTGCAGCATTCCGAGCTGAAGTGTTAAAGCGAGTCATCGATGAGATTGGCTCTGATCTCATAAGGTTTGTAAATTGAACTGTGACCTGTAAATAAAAATTTGCTTGAAAGAAGATATCCTCGGCCTGAGTGGAAGAAGAATAAACATAGGGATTTCTTCTTTAGAAGAAGAAAGAGGGCTAGGGAAATCTTCCAGGCTGTGTAAATACTGTGCCATAGACTGTTAAAGAGCTTTCCAAGATTCCAAAGAAGCTGTTCAAAGACTCTGTTGTACAGAATTAAGGGGTGAAGGAAAGAGACTTTGGGGCCTATTACGATGAGTGTCGGAAAGCCTCCGATCTGAGGTCGGAGGCTTTCCGACACTCATCGTCGGTTTCAGTTCTGACCGGCTGCTTATGTTATAGCCGGTCGGAATTGAAACCGGCCAGTCATTCCGGCTGGCTTCCGACGGGCTCAAGGAGCATGTCGGAACCGGCCCGTAATCCAAATGTACAGCGGTTTACGCCGTCCGGATTACGATGCACGGTTTCCGGCAGGGTTTCCATGCCGGCCTTTCTGACATGGAAACCCTGTCGTAAAGTGTGTTTGGGGGCCCCTAGTAGAGCCTTCTTTCCCTTGCCGCCTGAGGTTGGGGGCTGAGGGGGCACCTATGGTGCCCCTCTGTTAATACCTGCACCTTGTGGCAGGCACCTTGAGGTGTAGGGATTAACACAACCTCCCATTTCCGTATAGGAGCATATACTACGGCCGGTTTACAGCTGTAGTACATGCTCCCATAGGGAAATGTGGGAATGTGAAAGACCAGAGTTCGGTCGCATCCAAATCGAACGGAGGTCGGTTGGTACCGTTTCCGCAACGGTGTCAGGCAGACACAAGTCCGCCTAACATCGTAATAGGGCCCTTTGTGTTGATCCTCTTACAGCTACAATCCAAGCCACCTTGAAAATGGAGTCTGGAAATTGGAATCGTAGGCACAAATGTATAATAGGTACACTTATTGTAGGAGTAATTATAGTGATAGCTGTAGTCATTACTGAGTCCATTATGAGCGCAAAAAAAGCTGAGGTACAGGGAGTGGGGGTACATGGGACAGCCACACCTACCACTACTGCCTCAAAAGAGGGTACATTAGGATCTGATAGAAGCTTAATAGGGCAAACTAGTTGCTTGCTGCTTGTAGACTTGTCTAAAGGTGATTACACGCTGAATGCTTATGCGAACATGTTGTATGAGTATGTGGATACTATGGATGTGAGAGACTGTTAAGTGTGTATGCAATTGCCTGCTTCTGTCGAGGAGGGTATCATGTATCATCACCTGCCCTTGACGTATAGTAATAGTTGTAGTCTGTTTCTTAGTATGTTTTACGGAAAGGATCACTAGGAGTACTACTTTTCAAATTATGATTTGGTGCTTTCAGAGGTTCCAGTCTACAAACATCTGAACAAAGAAGAATATTACAAGCAAGAAGAGAGAGTGGGAAAGTATTTTGTACCCACAGTCACACTAGACACCGCTTATGCACATAGACACAATTTAACTTGCACATTAACAGACATAGAGAAGAAGTTTGTAGATCAAGTAAAAGATAGACATAGAGGTTTAACAGTTAATCTTAATAGTAGGGGAGAAACATTTGAGTGGACCAAGGAGGAATTAGCTCACAAAGCTAAGGGAAGTTATGGTCCCATTGCTCTAGATTGGGAACGAGGCAAGCTCTGCATTCGACAGGTACAGACATTTTATGACACCAATTTTGTGGGACAGAGTGCGTTCAAACATACACTTCTAATTGATGCTTCGTTGATGAAATTCTGGCGAGAGAGAGAAGCTGTTCAAGTGGTGCCAAGTGTGTATTTTGTGCGTGGGAAAAATGCGCATGTTCAGCTTCCGAACAAATGGTATGGTACCTGTTACCTGGCTGTTGTATTCCCAAAGATATACAATATGGAAGATTTGGAGAGTTTGGAAGGAGAGTCAGACAGCCCATAGAGAGAAACGTGGAGTACGTGCTGGTGAAATCATGGGGGATATATTTGGAGCAATGATCCCTAGTTTGGGAGTGGTACTGAATGACATCAAGATTAGAAGGTTGTAAACTATTGTGGATAAGTTGTCGGCTAATACAGCAGAACAGTCTTGCTTTAGATTTGTTACTAGCAAAAGAGGGCAGAGTCTGTTCGATGCTGAAGGTTCAACAGTGTTGTACTTACATACCAGATAACAGTAAGGATCTGAGGAAATATATAAGTAAAATCACTGAGATACATCATGAGATACATGATTTGGCAACTGAGAATTTGGGATAAGATTTTGTAGGGGTGCATTATGATCACATGTGTAGAACTCATCCGCATATAATCTTTTGTCGTGTTAACCTAAGTGTTAGGATCTTGTAATGTAATAACATAAATGTGATGTGTTTAGGCCAATATGTAGAATACGTGAAGAATTAATGTGGAAAATCAAATGTAACCAGCAGAAAGCACTAATAGAAAACCCTTGTGTTGTGCAACTGACAATCTTTTATTATTGAATGTGTTTATTAATCGTGTCATTTTATATGTATGTTGGAATATTAACCGAATGTGCTTTGATTCCTATGCAACTTCGTAAAGCTCATGTTCCATTTCTCTTATGCTAGCGGAATCTTGTAGGCCTGAAATACATTTTCCCTGGAAGCTCTCGCATTAGAATTAATAGTTGAATTTCATGTGCATGTTGGATTCTGCTCTTTCTCACCTTTGTGTTGCAGGTGGAAGAAGCACCCTGTTAGTTAGAATAATGTCTTTGTTTTAGGATTCAGGTAAGGAGAGAGGAGGATACAGTGGGAGTTAATGCCGATAAAGAGCACTGTTGTATTTTCTCACTGGAGAAGGCCTGGGAATCAAGGTCATCTTGTTACTGTTCGGGAGCATCGCTGCCCTATTGAAAAGTACCTATGAGAATGTGGTCTGATCAGATGGCGTGACCCGAAAGGAATCCTGGGAAGACACCTGTGATATTGAAATGTTACAATTAGGGAGAGACCCCCACTTTTTCCTTGCCTTTGGAGAGAGAGCATCGTAAAACAAGCTCTGTCTCAGTAGCTTCATGCTACCTGACCCATCGAAGTGGAGAGACTTCTAAGGAAGACTCCACACGCTGCCACCTTTACCTATCTTGCCTCAAAGAATGCTTAAGTAGGATGTCACGATAGTGCTAGTGTAGGGACAGATTAATGCTTTATTTTTATCAAACCTCAATGCAGGAGAATTTGGACTCATGTTTTCTGATTTTCTGCATCCTAATTCTTGAATTAATTGTCTTGTGCATGTTGCACCGCCTCAACCTTATTCACAGATTTGGCTTTATGTTAGTTCCGATGTATTTCTACACCCTCGTCTTGAGGTGTCTGTATGTCCAGTTATTCTTGGCTTTGTAATAAATCCACTAACTTTACTTAGTAGTCTGTGGTTATTACGGGTCTAGAGAAACTGTGATTGAATTGATTGACAATGTTAACGACTTCTCTCCCCTCTAAGCTTTCATGCTGAGAAAAAGTACCATCGACTTGAGGTTCTAGAGCAGATCTAGAACATACGGGCCCAGCCCCTTCAGTTCTAAGGGATCCTACGGGACACCAATAGCGGTCCACATTTATTGGTTTTACAGGGTCACCTAACACTCATGGCCTGGAGGATTTCAAGCAACTATGGGAGGACGGTGGACTTTTGCACGAAGCTGAGAGACTCATCCAGTAAGCATAGGCCCCAGAAACAGCCAAACGGTACAGATTGGCTTGGAGAAGATGGGTTTGTTGGTGTGTGGAGAGACACCTGGATCCTGTGGGGTCCCCGTTTACAGACATATTCAATTTTTTGGCAGAGTTGTCTAACTCAGGGCTTACCTATTGCACAGTGTATTCTTTCTGATCAGCAATCTCAGCGCGACATCAATCCATCAATAATACTCCAGTTGGGGAGAACCAGTGGGTGTGTAAACTGCTTAAAGGTATCAGAATGTCCCGATCCCCGGAGCCCAGAAACTCAGGGTTATGGATGTGAATCAGGTCCTACGACTTCTCTCTGATTGGCAAGACAATCAGTATCTCTGTAGGAAAGAGATTTCAGCGAAATTTGCTATTTTGCTGTGCCTCATATCTTGTAAGAGAGTCTCTGATGTCATAGCTTTGGACATCACGGCCAGAGTTTTCAACCCGGAAGGGGTTACCTTCACTATGTCTAGAAGAACTAAAACAAATAACAGGTTGGTAAGTTATCCAATGTTTGAGGGTCATCCCAAGCTTTGTGTGGTGTGATGCCTTAAAGCTCACAAGGAGCTGACGGCAGAGGTAAGGCCGCTAGGTGAGAGACAATTGTTGATTACGATCAGGAAGCCATTCAGGGCGGTTTTGTCTCCTTCCATTGCAAGGTGGGTAAGGTGGATTATGGCGGAGGCCGGGATCGATCCTTTTCGGAACCCACTCAACCAGGGGTGCCATGGCATCCAAGGTAGGCGGCAGTCTGAACAATATTATGAATGCTGCGTATTGGCCTTCGAAATCCACTTTCAAAAAGTTTTATTTCAATCCAATACCAATCCATGATGCTACATCTCTGGTGGTGAATAAGCTTTGAACATGCATAATCCTCACCTCCGGTCCTGACATAGAATGAACAATTTCCTAGCTAACATAAAGGAAAGTTTCAGTTCTATTAAGGATGCAGAGGCGAAGATTATCCCCTCCTTAGCATATTGGCAATATAACTTCCCTCCCATTTATCTGGAGTTACAGGGGGTATATCCTGTGTCGTTGTGGGTGCATATAACACAACAGTTACAGGTAGTATCACATATTCAGAGCTATGGATGTAACAGTGCTGATGTCTTAATAACATGGAATGCTGTTATGCTTATGGTTTTGGTAACTGTGTATTTTCATGATATGTATTCACTCTTTTCTTACCTATGATTAATTCCAAGGTTGTGACTTGATTACAAGAATTATAGTTTCATTCATTTATGATACGATAATGTCAATGGGTTTGACTAGTCCAATCTTGGAACGTGTTTAATGGAGTTTGCTTCATTCTTAGGCTCTGATTCCAAAGCTGATCGAGGCTGCTTGAACTTAACTTCCTACAGTGAAGAAGAGGAAGGACTTTGTGGAGCATGGATTTATATGGTCATGCGGAATGTATTATGATTGGTTAATGGTTGTCATGGAAATATACCCTTCGTTCATGGGATATTTAGTGTATGCAGTTTTTAATTGATCTTTGAACCTGCTGAAGAATAGAAATAAAGAAAGAAATGAATAATCCTCACGTCCGGGTCCTTAATAGAATTGAAACTTTCATTTACGTTAGCAAGGAAATTTTTAATTCTCCATTATAATCTTGATTTTAAGGAGAGATGATCTGATCTGGTCAGACCAGCACCCACCCTACCCCATCCACAACCAGATTAACACCCTCACAGCACATGTACTCTACTCATTTATTACAAACTAACCCAAGACAAAGTTAAATGTCTCAGCACCCACTACAAAACTCCAGAAATCAAACCTATACATCCTTCTATAACAGCTACCACACATTTGCACCATCACTTACAAATACACAACTCTACCTTATACCACTAACCAATCCAGTCATCACTAATACAACCCAAATCCACACAATACTTAACTATATCCCATCCAGACACACACTCCCTGCTCTAATTACTCCTAACAGACACCTTTTTGTCACTAACAAACCTATACTCAGCCTTCCATCATTTCTCCCACCAACATCCCCTCTTCTTTCTATCGCAATAACACAACTGCACAACACTTACACTCCACTGCATCACACATATTACCTCTTGCAGCAATCAAATCTAACACAAACACTCTTAACTCTAGTTCATCCCCTCCTACACACAACATACACTCTACTCACAAACACATCATCACCCCTTTACCTTACAACTTGCACTCACAAACAATACTCTACAAACAAATCCTTCTCAGTAAACAAATACATCAGCACCTAATTTCACTACTCCTCAAAAACAAAACATAACACACACACCAGCATAACAAAATCTCTCACGCACAACACCTTATAATACTTTCCGTCACAAACTACAATCATACCTTTCAGACTACACAAATGATACACACCATGAACAAACTCTAAAGCCAAGCTTTCTCTCTTCCCCCACATCTAACACATATACAGAAACACAGCAACTCTCTTTTAACTACCTCTCATCAATTAGACATTTTAAAACCTTACTACATGACCCACATGCTGCACCACCAACCCTAACTCATACACCTTTCGCCCTAAACAGACGCAAACAAAATAAGCAACATGCCACTCCTCACAACTTCGCTTCTCCATGTGTACTGCACAACAAGGTTACACTACAAAAACAATACAGCTCACCAACTCACTCTCAACCACCGTCTCCACCACCTACACACGCAGACCCATCAAAATGCCTTCTTAGCCTGCTTGACGAGGAACATGATACAGAACAGCTCGCGATTGCTATACTCATACAGCTAATGCCAACTTTAAGGACACACCTGCTACAAGCCCACAAAATACTGCTCACTCTTCTACAAAACAAAGTCACACTATCGCCAAAGCACATTCTCTAAACAGTCTACTAATAAATGCTCGATCGCTCTCTAAAAACAAACATCACATCTACGACCTTCTCACTGACATAAAACTTAACATGCTTTTCATAACTGAATCATGGTTGGGAGATGATATGGCTCCAGTCCTGCATGAAGCTGTTCCTCTAGGCCAGAAGTCTTCAATCTGTGGGGCGCTACCCCCAGGGGGGCCATGAAGTCCTGGAAAGGGGGTCACACATTCCCCAGCTTCACTTGTGCCTGCAATCCAAAACATTTGCTTTCATTTTGGAAAAAGACAGCCGTCCTGGGATGGCTAATTTAGATAGTTATCAGCTGAAGTTTTATCAATTGAGTGTCTTGTGCTGTGAAAAGCTTTAGTACCAGGGTGCCTGCTTGCTTGCTTGCCTGAATGAAATGCAAATGTGCTTATCAGTTAATCTTTAAGTGTAAAGGGTGCTTGGGAGCGGTTCTGGCTTTAATTGATCAAATCACTCCAAGCATTGGGATGACAAAGATTTGTTTTTTGAGTGGTAGTGCATAGAGTTAACAACTGGGCTGGGAAGTGCGTGCTTTTAATTGTAACTGCATTTACACAGCCCTTAGTACCCCTAAAGGGGTGTTGAAGAGACAGTTATGTAAAAAAAAAATGCATTACATATGCTCTGGTATTACTAAAATCTACATTTTGGAAGCACCATTTTATTGTAAAACTATTTGCACATTTTGCAGCACTTTATCTTACACTGTGTGTTATGCAAGTATAAAATAATGACTTACATATTCACAGTGCTTTCTGTCATAGGCTGTGACCTCGTAGCACTAAAAATACACATCACTATTCTCCACTGCACCAATCAAGATTTCATTCTGTGGCTCTCTGGTTACACATAGACCTCTGCAGTGCATTAAGTAATAGAGGTTTCATAATGTACTACAGTGCATTTCCCACTGAGTAACGACTTTTTACATTTATTTTTCATTACGCTGCCCATTATTTTATATGTAGATACCTGATAGCTTCCCAACCTGTACCACCTCTGACAGGACTGGGTTAAGATTGGCCCCGGGGTCCGGGACATATAACTGTATCATCCGCATATGCTGAGAGTATTAGTTGGTAGCCATTATATGTAGATACCCAATGGTGAAAGGCCTAAAAATGCAAATAATATTTTGGGCTTATTTATGAGAGGCTTGCATCGCCAGAGCATCTCAACCATATCTATGAGGCGGTGCAAAGTCACCCTGCATGGCTTTGCATGGCCTTTTAGATATGGAGTAAGACATAGCAGTGCAAGTCACTGTGTTGCCTTACTCTGCGCCAAGGAGGTGCTCCATGGGCTTTACGTGGGGTTCCCATGCAACACCCATGGATTTTGATGCTGCCCCAATTTACAAAATCAAGTAAACCTAGGGCAGCTCCAAAAACAGACGCCTCCCCAGCGGAGGACGAGTAGAACTGTTTTCATTTCTCCTCGTTCTTTCCTCTTTCCATGTGTGCTGCATTCTGCAGCTCACATAGAAAGAGGAAAACGCCTCTCGGGATTGTTTTGTGAAGGAAGGTGCCCCTTCCTGTACAAAACATTCCTGCCTATGTTGGTGCTACGCAGAAATTTGTGCACCAAAGCAAGGGAAATGGACAGGAATGCACTGTATTTCATGAATACAGTGCATTCCTGCCCTATCACATTGGCATAGGGCAGCGCAGCTAGAGGACTTGCAGCGCTGCCCTACTCTAATTCCTCATAAATGAGGCCTTTTGTTTTTAGCTACACCTTTGACCACACCCCCACGCTCACTGACCTTTGGTTTGCTAAACACTGTTCAATATTATTTCCCCACCGTAAACATTATTTGCTGTGAGAATTTGAGGTGTGTATGGTTGTCGATAGTTGTTGATGATGAGGAGTACCAGGTTCTAGAACGTTTTGTCAGAAGGGGGTCCTTATGCCTAAAAAGGTTTGACAAGGGGGTCTCGGTATATAAAAGTTTGAAGACTTCTGCTCTAGACTATCAAACTATCACCCAAAATCATATAGGCAACAGAGGAGGTGGCCTTAGCTGTTGTGTTCAGGCAAACATTACATATCACTAAAGCTGACAACGTCTCCATACAAGGTTGTGAGGCCTGTTTCACCAGACGCAATCCTACACCATCTTCCTCCTGTAACTTCCTACTCTTTTACAGACCTCCACCTAGCAATGCAACATTCCCAGACACACTTCTAGACACGGTTTTAAACCTGATAACATTACACTCCAACCTATGTATTCTGGGTCACCTCAACATTTGGTTTGACAAACCCAATATGCCCCATCCAAAAACAATCATCGCTGGCCTAGACGTACTGAACCTGCATCAGATCATCCACAAACCCACACACATCGCTGGACACATCCTAGATGTCATTTTTGCAAATACAGAACTAGTTACCTTTCAAACAATGACTCCAGTCACATGGCCAGACCACCATTTGCTTGCTTTCCAACATAAAACAACACAAAGCGATGCACCTAAAACCACCTTACGTGCATCCACTTATCGACCGAGTAACAAACTCAATTTGGAACACTTAGAAACACAACTAATGTCCGGTACAAATCTAGACACAATAAATTCTGTTCAAAAACGATATGAGTGGCTACAGGAAGCTTGATATCCTAATACCACTAAACAAGACACAACAGAATAAAAGAAAACAGGCCCCTTGGAGAAATACAGAGATAAAAGAGATAAAACAACAAATTAGAAACCTGCAATGTGCCTGGCTCAAAACAAACACCAATCATGACTAACTTCGCCTACAGAAACTTAACAGATTATACAAGTCAGCTATCAAAAAAGCTAAGAAAAAGTACTATTCGGACAGAATTCAAAGTGCTAAGGGGCGGATTACAATGTCGACACCATCTCGTAAACGGGACCAACTGACCCCCAGTCGATGGTCCTGACCGCCTGATTAGGATGAGACCGAACACTGGTCTGTCGCATTCCAACATTTCCCTATGGGAGCATGTATTACAGCCATAAACCGGCCCTGGTGCATGCTCCTGTAGGGAAATGGGAGGTGGTGTTAATCCCTGCACCCCATGGCAGGCACCTCAAGGATCCTGCCACGGGGTGCAGGGATTAACAGGGCCCCCAACTGGAGGATGTGCAAACAAGGGGGCCCTGCTGGGGGTCCCCAAACACGCTTTCCGACATGGTTTCCATGTCGAACAGGCCGGCATTGGAAACCATGCCGGAAAGCGTGCATCGTAATCCCAAGGGTTTAAAGGCCTGCCCTTTGGATTACGAGCTGGTTCCGACTGGCCAACGGGCTCCTTGAGCTTGTCAGAAGCCAGCCGGAAAGACCAGCCGGTTTAATTTCCGACCGCCAGTATTGTAATGCAGCGGTCGGAAATTAAACCGAAATACGGCCCGGAAAGGCTCCGACCGAAGGTAGGAGCCTTTCCGGGCCACATCACAATTGGCCCCTGTTAGAAATGGGATTTCTGGTTGGCTAGGGCAAGCGCCTAAATCAGACAGAAACCACCACTCTAGTCAGGGCAAGGGAGTTACATGCTGAAGATAACCCCTGCTCACCCCCTTGGTAGCTTGGCAGAGCAGTCAGGCTTATCCCAGAGGCAATGTGTAAAGCGTTACAGTATAGTATGCATAACATAGCATATTATGTAAAACATAATCATTCCAGCAGGCCCACCGTAGGCCTACTTTCACCTCCGGGCCGTATGCCCAACCAAAACATGGAGAAGAACACCAGCCCATCTGGCCTTCCTCGGGGGCCCATCTTGGGCTTCCCCGCAATGCCCTCTGTTCCCAAAGTCAGGGCTCACATAATCTGAGGCCTTCAAACTGACCCCCAGGCTGCCGATGCAGCCAACACAACATATGTAAGGTGAAAAGGGGGCGGGGTGCAACTTCACCCTTGATCCAAAACTGGAGTGCCCCCACGTTGCAGCTGCCCGCAATCTGGCGGCGCAGCTGTGCGAAACAACAGGCACCAACAGTGTGCCTTGTAAGCCCCCCTTACCGGGGCTTACCTTTGGAGGGAAATATGAACATGCAGGCACCAACAGTGTGCCTTTGTAAGCCCCACTCACCGGGCTGCTGTCCTTCGCAGGGCAAATCGGGCCGGAATCTGGAGCTCCCAGTGGCTCCTGACGTTGGCCTCTCGTCTCGGGTAAAGCCGTGAAACAGGGAAGACACAGCAGCAGGGAGCCTGCGAGGCTCCGGATTTCCCTCTGTGTCCGGCGAGCCTGCGAGGCTCCGTCTTCATTGGCAGACACGCAGGGCTCTCCTTCTCCGTACGGGGAGCCCCGCCCATCGCCAGGCACAAGCTCGCCTGTCTTCCAGGTCCGTTGCTGCTTCCTCCGGCCGGCCACGCCCCAGGTCAGGCTCTACTCGCCTGACTTCCTGTTTCATGGAGCAAAGTCTCCGCAACTTTTCGAGCTTCCTGGGGACAAGCAACAAAGCGCCCACCACACGCAGTACTGAGCAGGGGGCGCCGACACGCACACCGGCTGCTCCCCCTTCTCCAAGAACTCGACTGCAGCACCCTCACTCGTGCTGGTTAGGGAGCAGAGCCAAAAGTGCTCCTCCCAAGTTTCTGTAGACTCTGCTTAGAGTCAGAAAGCACCCGCCTGGCGCTAGATCCCAGGAATCAACTAGGGCAGAGCTGGGCCCAGGTAGGCCAGCTCAGAGGGCCCTCCAACAGAGGGGCAATCCTTTGTGGTGGTTCCTCCTGGCGCCCAGCAGTCCTTCAGCCCCACAGCTCCAGCAAGTTCCACAAGCACACCCTCATGGGGTCACAGCCCCAATATTTATATCACATTCTGTCTTTGTTCTCCCCCTGGCACAGGGCTCTGTGCCCGGTCCAAACCAGTTCTGGGGGGCACTTACACCTCTCTTTTCAGGTGCACAACAAGCCTCATTGTTAGTGTAGGCTCTGGCCCCAGACACACCACAGGGGGGCGGAGCCAGCATTGTAGAAGGCTTGCACAGTCCTATTCAGGCCCAGGTGCTACTCCTCCCACTACTCCAAATGCAGATCAGCCTATTCAGCCTAGTGCTGACTCACCCAGCCCCTCTGGAGCCACTGCACCTCCCCAGCCCCTGTCATCCAGAGCCAGACATGCAATACACAACAGGCAGGCACAAAGACACATAGCACACAGAAATGCCCACTTCTAAAAGTGGCATTTCTAAAATAGTGATAATAAATATGCGAACACCATTACACAGCATTTATTACCACTATTCCAAACATACCAAACTTGATCACGCTTCTCCTCTCAGATCAGGAATTACCACTGAAACACATATCAGGGAATCCCCAATGCATTCCTATGAGAGGGCAGCCTCACAGTAGTGAGAAACCAAAATGCCTGTTTGTCACTACCAGGACATGCCACACAGTTAAGGCACATGTCCTACCTTTTACCTATAGCGCACCCTGCCCATAGGGCTAGCTAGGGCCTACCTCAGGGGTGACTGATATGTAGTAAAAGGGGAGTCACAGACGTGGCAACCACTTTATGTGCCACGTCACAGCGGCAGTAAACTGCTCGTGCAGGCCCTGCAATGGCAGAGGCCTGAGACAGGTTTGAAAGACTACTTTGGTGGGTGGCGCAAGCAGCGCTGCAAGCCCACCAGTAGCATTTAATTTACTGGCCCTGGGTATATCAGATACCACTTTACAAGGGACTGATAGGTAAATTAAATGCGCCAAACAGGTGTAGACCAATCTTACCACGTTTACCATAGAGAGCACATGCACTTTAACACGGGACAGCAGAGATAAAGTGCTCAGAGTCCTAAACCCACCACCACCAGGTCAGAAAAAATACTAGAAGGAAGGCAAAAAGTTCAGGGATGACCCTGCAAAAAGGGCCAAGTCTAACAGCCCCTAAATGTGCAAATAAAAAATTCAATAAAATTCTCAATGAATTTCGTAAACCAAATTGCCTAGAATGAGCTCATCCCGTTACTCAAGATTTCACAGACAAACTGGCAAATCATTACTCGGCCAAAGCAGACACATTGGACTCGTATTTAAAACAAAGACAAAGCACCAGCACCAACCCTTTTCCAAAAAAACCAATCCAAGAATACTGTAACCCAGCCTCTCCGCTCCTTCCAACAAATTTCACACAATGTGGAGGGGTTGGGCGTGCGTCAGGTGATAAAGTCCAGGAAGCCAGTATTTTAGTTTTTCAAATGAATCTTTATTTTCAATAAGTTAATTCTCACAGAATAGGTGATTATACGGTCAGCCAACGCGTTTCGTTCTCATGGTGAGAACTTCGTCAGGGCTCAGTAGGTGAGTATCTTTCCTTAGGAATTAAAAGAAGACGTTGAAAATGATGGCACTCCACAGGTGTAATGGGTGCAATGTAGCCTAGGTCCTATGTGACCTTTCGTGTCGAAATACAAAAGCGATCCTTCAGTCAAGTCGGTGTTCCAGGCTATTCCTCTGGAAACAAATGGGGTATCGCAGGGCCTCAGTTGGCCTCAGTTTTGTATCTTTGATTCCAGAATCTCCTGCCAGAATTTCACACAATGATTTATGGACCTGGTCAAAGCAAGCAGGCCTGCCGGCAGCCCTTCTGACCCCTGTCCTCCACAAACCTTCAAGAGAATTCTTCTAACAACCTCTGCTGCCACACCAGTAAGAAGAATCATCAACAATTCCTTAACTACAGGAATATTTCCAAAAGAACACACAAAATCATACATACCCCCATTACTGAAGAAAACAAACCTGGACCCACTGAATCCCGACAACTACCGACCGATTACAAATAGGCCTTTCCTGGGCAAACTGATAGAAATAGCAGCATTCACCCAGATGTATGTCAGGAACACAGTGTCTAACATTAAGACTTACTCATTAATCAAAAGAAGTTGGAGTTTCCTTCCTCATTTTCATGTAAGATTGCGAAGAGATCTCCTGTTGGCAGTTTTGGGAATCATTCTGCAGACACTCTCGAATTCACGTAATTTTCAGTTTCAAGATGGCAGCTCCCGCTTTCGGCGGTCAGCGTTCTAGTTCTCTTCCTGCTTCAAGATGGCAGCTCCGGTTTACCGTGATCAGCGCTCTAGTCTTCTTCCTCACGCTGATCTATACTTTGTCTCAGCGCTCCCTGGTTTATGCGCACTTCAACTGTCACATCACGGTAAGAGCAGTGTCTCGTTGTCGTTCCTGTCAAGCGACAGTTAATTTTCATTTTTTGCTCTTAGCCCGCAATCCTTATGTGTGCACACAGCGGGTGCTATTCCGATAATTAAAATTTGTGAATCAACTCTTTCTCAGTCAATTTGGTATTTCCTGAGGAATTTTCTAAGCTACTAGAGGAAAAGAAGCACGAAGGTGAGGAGGAAGATAAGATATCGATCTGAGAAAAGGAAGTAAATCTTCATAGAGAAGGAGGTACAAGTTTCTACAATACCAAGTAAGGCAAAATATTGGTACTTGTGAATTCTTTCCAACAACTCTGAAGATTCATTATCCATCTGTGAAAAGACTTATGAAGAAAAAGAACTTGAGATAAAAATTCTTGAATGTACATACTGTTATATACACATAAACATTAATCTGCTTTTTGAAATCTTAAAGGCTTCTACAAGAACTAAACAAAACATACAGAGACATTTTAAAAAGGAAAGCATGAAGATTATGCAGATATAGTCATTGGGTAAGATATATATATATATGTTGACCAACTATTATTTCTGCAGGTGTCACAGAATGTAGAAGAAGAACAGAAATGACGGAATCTTTTCTGTGAGGAAGGCGCACCTGACTCTGAAGGCGGTCTCTCTTTTACTGTCCCACTCCCCTTCCCCCCCATTTGTGTTGGATCAGATGTTTATATTTCTGGTTTGACATGAGAGGGGTGGATTGTAGGAACTTTCTTCTGCTCCTGTGGAAACCAGGTACAGTTAGTTTAATCTGACAGATTTAGGTGCCTTATAGGAATTCCACCTGAGCAGAATACCGGAAGGTTTGGACGTGAACGCTCTAGCAGTCTTAATTGAAATATGCAAACGCAGTTGACCCAAACGATTGAAGAAAATAAGAGCCTAAGAGAAGAAATAAATAGGTCACATTTAGAATCGCAACAGCTAGCACAAAGATTAAATGAACTAACTTTAGAATCTTCTTCACAGGTTAACGGTACCACTAATAAATAATTTCCCTCTACAGCTTATGAAATATCAATTCAGGTTATACATTTTATTTCTCCTGTAATTCCCTTGTCTGCCCCTGAACTTTTTAGTAGGGATCCTCATAAGGCGCAGATCTTTTTACCTCAATGCTCGTTACATTTGTTTTGCAGTCCAATAATATTTGCTGAAGATCAGTCTAAGGTGCCTTATTATTGTCTTATTTGAGTGGAGATGCTGCTGCCTTGTCAATGCCTTTCGTTTCTAGAAATTATCCTATGCTTTATGACTTTGAAAGGTTCAAGAAAGAATTTTTGATCGGAGAGCAGTATCTCAAGTGACAGTTAACAAATTCTTGGATCTAAAACAAGGAAATATAGATCTTATATCTTACCTGGCACAGTTTAACAAACTAATAATGGAGACAGATTGGCCAGAATCAAAGAAAGTGGCTATTTTCTATAGAGGTCTTCGTGAAGATTTAAATGATGACTTGGCTCAAATTCCAGAAAGTCCAACTGATGTTTCCAAATTAATTGATCCAGTTCTGCAAATTGATCAACGACTAAATGAGCGAAGAACTGAAAAAAGAAGAGATTTTCGTCCGCCTCCCCCACTCTTTGATCGAAATAAAATTCAAGTCATTAAAAATTCAGATTCTAGTTCCTCAGAAGAACCAATGCAAATAAGAAGTATTAGAGGTCCCCTTACAAAAGAAGGAAAAAGAGAAGAGACGAATAGGAAAATTGTGTAAGTATTGTGGTCAAGCAGGTCATTTCGTAAAAGATTGTCCAAAGAAACCGAAACAATACAATCACTTAAAAGAGAAACTCCACCAGTGAAGGGAGTTGCCCTGGTGAGAGTTTCGCAAAAGACAACTCCAGATGAATTACAAGTCGCTAATACTCTTCAATCAGCCTCACCTCCTCTCACTATTCCATTTGAAATGCGATTTGGAAATAAAAGGTTTCAAAGAACTTCAATGATGCTTAATTCAAGAGCTACTGGAAACTTTTGTGACATTAAATATGCTAAAAGAATGGGTATATATTTCCTTAAGAAAAAGATTGCCGAATCAGTTTTTGCAGTTGATAGAACAAATTTATCTTCAGGTCCTAACACAGAAAAGACAGAACCAATAGAATTATTGGGAAAAGAAAGACATCAGGAAGAAATCAAATTTAATCTGATTGATGCTCCTCAAGTCCAGTTAATTCTGAGGTTGCCTTGGTTAACAGAGCATAATCCTGAGATAGATTGGGAAAAAAGAACTGTCCGATTGAACTCAAAGTATTGCAGAGAACATTGTTTTCAGTCTTTAAAAGAACAGTCTGAAAAATCTGAAGCACAATTTTTGGCTTCTCAACTGAGAATTATTTGCAACATTGAAAGATCGGAAATTCCCCCAGGATACTTAGATTTAGCAAAAATCTTTAATAAGGTCGAAGCTGAGAAATTACCACCTCATAGATCTTATTATTGCAAAATAGATCTTGAACCAGGAGCAAATTTACCATGCAGTAGAATTTATGTTCTCACTGAGAAAGAAAATCAATATCTGAAAGAGTACCTTGAGCAATATCTAGCCAATAGTTTTATTCGTCCTTCCCAATCTCCTGTATCATCACCACTCTCTTTTGTGCCCAAGAAAAATGGAGAATTGAGAGCCTGTATTGACTATCGAGCCCTAAATCTGGTCACTGTAAAGAATTGTTACCCGCATCCTTTGATTACTGTACTTCTTGATCAAATGAAAGAAGCTAAGATTTGTACTAACTTAGATTTGCGAGAAGCCTATCACTTGGTTCGAGTGGCAAAGTGATATGAATAGAAGACTGCTTTTTGGGCAATATTTGGCTGGTATGAATATCTGTTTATGCCCTATGGGTTGTGTAATGCCCCAGCTGCATTCCAACTTTTCGTCAATGATGTCCTGAAAGAATTTTTGGATCAGATAGCAGTTGTTTACATTGACGATATTTTAATCTTTTCTAAAAATTTGAAAGAACATAAACAACATGTTAGAGCAATTTTACAGAAACCTTTGGAACATAGTTTATATGTGAAACTTGAAAAATTTGCCTTTTATGTAAATAAGGTAGAATTCCTTGGCTTTGTCTTATCAGCTCAAGGAGTTGCCATGGACCCTTCTAAGATCCAAGCAATTTTGGATTGGATTTCGCCTAGTGTGAAAGAGGTTCAAAGTTTTATTGGATTTGTGAATTTCTATTGTCGCTTTATTAATGATTTTTCTAAGAAAATTGTACCCATCACCAGCCTTCTCAAGAAAGGAGTTCGTTTTCAATGGACAAAAGAAGCTAAAGAGGCCTTTCAATTCCTAAAGGATGCCTTTAACTCTGCACCAATTTTACTCCATCCTAATCCTGAAGAACCTTTTTATGTAGAAGCAGACGCTTGGTTTGGCTGTTGGTGGCGTATTATCACAGCGTCATAAAAGTACTGGTCAACTTCATCATGTAGCCTTTAGGTCTCAGAAGTTAACTCCTTGTGAGATAAATTATTCTATTGCGGATAAGGAACTGTTGGCAGTGAAGGATGTCTTCCAAGAATGGTGACATTACTTAATGGGAGCAAGGCATGTTGTAACTGTATATATAGATCACATAAACCTTCAATTTTTAAAATCTGCTAAGACTCTAACTCCTAGACAATTTTGATGGTCCTTATACTTTGCTGATTTTAATTTTACCATCACCTATCGAGCATGATCCGCTAATGGTAAAGCTGACGCTCTTTCCAGAATGAACATTCAACCAGTGGATCATGTTCAAAAACAATCATGCCAACTGAAAAGATCATTTGTACTTTACAATTTCCAGATTTAAAAAGAATGTTACAAGCATCGATGTCTAAGGAAAAGATGTTGAATGGTCCCAGGAAAATTCTGAAAGAGAGATTAAAGAAGGTCTTCCATTTTACAAAAATGCTCTTTATGTTCCAACACACGAGTTGCAAATTATGACCTTGAAGAATTACCATGAAGATCCTTTAGCTGGTCACAAAGGAATTTTAAAGACTAAAGATCTGATTAAGAGAGAGTTTTGGTGGCCGGCAATGGACGCCTAAAAAAGACAGAATGTATTAACCTGTGACAAATGTCTGTGAGGAAAATCTAATCGGCAAGCCCCAGAAGGGAAACTTCAACCCTTTCCTATTCCTCCTTATCCTTGGCACACTGTTTCCATGAATCTCATTGTAGATTTGCCGAACAGTTTAGGTTATAATACTATCCTAGTTTTTGTTGATCACTTCTCCAAGATGAGTCATTTCATTCCTCTAAAGAAGATTCCTAGTGCCTTGGAAATAGTCCAACTTTTTTCACAACACATTGTTAGAGCTCATGGAATTCCTGTGATTGTGATCTCTGACTGAGGGCCTCAATTTGTCTCTCGTTTCTGGAGAGCGTTCATGAAACGTTTTGGGGGTGGATGATAGATATTCCACCAGCTATCATCCAGAGACAGATGGACTGACTGAGAGAGTTAATCAAGAACTTGAACAATATCCACGACTGTATCTCCTAGATCAGGAAGGAGAATGGTCGGAGTTGGTTTGGATAGCGGAATTTGCATATAACAATGCAGTTCATGCTTCCACTGGTCATTCTCCCTTTTATTTGAATTTAGGAAGACACCCTAATGTTTTCATAGGGTATTCAATCAGTTCCATTCCTGCTGTAGAGGAACTTAACAAAAGGATTAGTAAGGCTTATGATTCTGCCCAAACAAATCTTTTCAACGTTAAGGTTTCTTATAAAGATAATGCTGATAAAAAAAGGAAGAATCCAAATTATAACAAGGGAGATTAGGTATGGCTTTCCACTCGTTATTTACACTTAAAAAGAAACAGAAAGTTTTAACCACGATTCCTAGGTCCCTTTACAATTGACAGAATAATCAATCCAGTAACCGTTAACCTTAAATTACCTCCTCAAATTAAACTCCATCCAGTGTTTCATGTCTCTCTCTTAAAAAGAAGTCCTCCGGGTTTGAGGTTAACTGTTCCTCTGGATCCTATAGATGTGGGTTCTGAACAAGAATATGAGATTAGCAGGATTTTAGATTCAAAACTTAAAAAAGAGAAGATATATTACTTAATGTATTGCTAAGGATTTGGTCCAGAAGAAAGATCTTGGGAGCCATCTCAGAATGTTCACGCCCCAAGGTTGGTGAAGCAGTTTCATCAATCATATCTTGACAACCCTTTTCCGGAGGAGCCTTCTTTGAGAGTGGGTACTGCCTGGAACACAATGTCTAACATTAAGACTCATCCATTATTCAGAAGAAGTTGGAGTTTCCTTCTCATTTTCACGTGAGATTGCAAAGAGATGTCTTGTGGGCAGTTTTGGGAATCTTTCTGCAGACACTCTCGAATGCATGTAATTTTCAGTTTCAAGATGGCGGCTCCCGCTTTTGGCGGTCAGCGTTCTAGTTCTCTTCCTGCTTCATGATCAGCGCTCTATTCTTCTTCCCCGCGCTGATCTTTACTTTGTCTCAGAGCTCCCTGGTGAATGCGCACTTCAACCGTCGCATCACGGCAAGAACAGTGTCTCGTTGTCGTTCCTGTCACATGACAGTTAATTTTCATTTTTTGCGCTCAGCCCGCAATCTTTATGTGTGCACACAGTGGGTGCTATTCCGATAATTAAGAGTTGTGAATCAACTCTTTCTCAGCGAATTTGGCATTTCCTGAGGAATTTTCTAAGCTACTTGAGCAAAAGAAGCACGAAGGTGAGGAGTAACATAAGATATCGATCTGAGAAAAGAAAGCAAATCTTCATAGAGAAGGAGGTACAAGTTTCTACAATACCAAGTAAGGCGAAATATTGATACGTGTGAATTCTTGTCAACTACTCTGAAGATTCATTATCCATCCGTGAAAAGACTTATGAAGAAAAAGAACTTGAGATAAAAATTCTTGAATGTACATACTATTATATACTATAAACATTAATCTGCTTATTGAAATCTTAAAGACTTCTACAAGAACTAAAGAAAAGATACATGAAGGAAAGCATGAAGATTATACAGATATAGTCATTGGATAAGATATATATATTTATTGTTAAGATTAGAGAGAAGCTAGTCTAAAGAGTGAACAGGTACTTGAATGAATGAGAGGTGTGAATGACTAATATTTTTAGATTAGAGAAGTTGTTTCTCAGTTGATCAATTATTATTTCTGCAGGTGCCACAGAATGTAGAAGAAGAACAGATATGACTGAAGCTTTTCAGTGGGGAAGGTGCACCTGACTCTGATGGCGGTCTCTTTTTTTCTGCCCCATTCCCCTTCCCCCCCATTTGTGTTGGATCATATGTTTATATTTCTGGTTTGACACAAGAGGGGTGGATTGTAGGAACTTTCTTCTGCTCTTGTGGAAACCAGGTACAGTTAGTTTCATCTGACGGTATTCTGACAATGTTACAATTCATTGAAGATGATGCCATACTTTCAGACCTCCAAAAGGGATTCGGTCCAGGAAGAGGCACAGGATCTGCCCTCGTTACCCTCTGGGATGACCTTAATAACACAGTTGACTGCAATGGGGTTGCTGCACTACTTCTCTTGGACCTCTCGGCTGCCTTTGACACGGTTGACCATGACACTCTGATACAAAGACTCTACGAAGCCGGCATAGATGGGACTACTCTAGACTGGATCACATCCTACCTTCACAACAGAACTAATGTCATCCATTCTCCCCCTTTCTCGTCCAAACCGTACTTCACAAAAGCAGGGGTCCCTCAAGGCTCTATCATCTCACCCATGCTTTTTCACATCTACATGAAGTCATTACCTGCACTGATCAATCAATTTCACCTCACATGCTATAACTATGCAGATGACACGCAAATACTCCTTCAACTGGAATTCCCCAAAGACATTGGAAACTCACTAATTTTCAGTTGTCTCTGAGCCGTGAATCAATGGATGAGGTGGAGCCATCTCAAACTGAATGCTTCCAAAACGGAAATACTCACGTGTGGCGATTGGAAAAATTATGCCCCGCTTCCCGGTCGGTCTGATGATCTGGGAGCACCGCCTAAAGTTTCTAAAGAAGTAAGAAACCTCGGAATGACCATGGACTCCAAGCTATCAATGAATGCCCAAGTGGACAAACTAGCAAGATCAAGCTTTGTTACTATAAAAACTCTGCGACAAATCTTCCCCCATCTGGGATTTCCATACAAAGTCCAGGGTACCATCTCTCTTGTTCTGTCCAAACTCGATTAGGTCAACAGCCTCTACCACGGATCATCTTTAATGACTATGAAAAGACTACAACGGATTCAGAACTTGGCTGCCAGAATACTCTTACATATAAAGCCGCAAGCCCACATCTCCCCTGCCTTGAAAGGCCTGCATTGGTTATCGGTTGCCAGAAGATCCACGTTCAAGCTGCTTTGTATCACCCACAAAGTGATACATGGAACAGGACCACTCTCCATCAGGAATTAAATCACCAAATACATTCAACAAAGGAACCTCCGCTCTAGAGTGCCACTTCGCCTCAAATTCCCAACGTACAAGAAAAAAACTGTGGGTGGGACATCCTTCTCTGTTCAAGCAGCCAAACTATGGAATTCTTTACCCCCACAACATAAGATCCACAGATAACCACCTTATCTTCAGAAAACTACTCAAGAATTAGCTCTTACCCATATAACCACCATACGCAAACAGAAATATACAGCATATCCCTCTGTATATAAAAATGTATTTGGACTATAGATATGTACCTACATATGTGTATTTCTTTGCATAAATGTGTATAATAGTTATGTTTTTAAAAAATATAGCTATTCATTAGTTCTGCTTAACAAATGTACATATTACTTATATTTACATTGTTCTATGTTTTTAACATGTATATAGGTGACTGCATAAATAGGTACATCTTTTATCATAACTATTTATCTACAATTGCTTCACTACTGAATTACAAAAAATAAAAACAAATGCATTAATTTAAAGTACAACAACACTTGAAAGCCAGAGTTTATTAAATGCATCTCTAATCTACATATACTTCCTTCCTTACGCATATATATACCTTCCATGTACTTATGTATCTATATATTTATTACTTTTCTTCTAATTCAGCATATCCAATGCACTTCCCTATTTCTCATCCTATAACGCTCACAATATATCCTCTGCCTTCACTCTCTCATTCATCCCAAACCCCATACCACTACTATAATCCCCAAAATAACCCTTTTGAGACTTTTCCCTCCTCTACCCCTCCTTACATCATCTCATACCTCTTTTAATATTCAGATCTCCCAAACAAGCCTTTCTAAACCCTTACTTCTGGCTCTTCCCCCTCCACCTCCCCTTTACTCATTCCAAACGCCCTCCTACTGCTACGAACTCCAAAAAAAAAGAATGATAATAATAATTCTAGACCCTTTCCTCTTCTATACCTCCTTCCCTCTTCTATCTCTCCACTATTCCTTTTCAATCCAAGAAACAGACTAACATGTCCACCACTCAAATTAATTTCATTTCCCTATACTAACTCCCCTCCACTTCCCCTTTACCCATCCCAAACCCCCTCCCAAAGCTATAAACTCCCCCAAAACATAATAAACATTCCTAGACCATTCCCTCTTTTATCCCTCCACTATTCCTTTTCAATCCAAATAACCGACTAACTTGTTCACCACTCAATTTTATTGCATATTTCCCTATACTAATTCCTACTAATCCTGTTTGGGTTCCAGAGTAGCGTGCTACTCACCGAAAAGCACTTCAACACCTCATCAGGGGTAGCAAGTGCTATATAAATGCAAACCTTTTCCCTCTTTTCTAACCATCCACTATCCTTCTCAATCCAAATAACAGACTAACACAATCACCGCTCAAATTACTTCATATTTCACTATACTAATTCACCACTAATCCTTTATGGGTTTCGGAGTAACGTGCTACTCGCCGAAAGAGCGCTTCAACGTATCATCAGGGGTAGCAAGGACTATATAAATGCAAACATTCTCCCTCTTTTATCCATCCTCTATCCTTCTCAATCCAAATAACAGACTAACATCCATCACTCAAATTACTTTCATATTTCACTATACTAATTCACCACTAATCCTTTATGGGTCCCGGAGTAGTGTGCTACTCGCCGAAAAACACTTCAACACCTCCTCAGGGGTAGCAAGCGCTATATAAATGCAAATCTTTTCCCTCTTCTATCACTCCACTATCCTTTTCAATCCAAATAACTGACAAACATATCCACCACTCAAATTACTTTCATATTTCACTATACTAATTCACCACTAATCCTTTATGGGTTCCGAAGTAGGGTGTTACTGGCGCTTCCACGCCTCGAATAGTGTGCTACTCCCCGAAAAAGTGCTTCAACACCTTATCAGGGGTAGTAAGTGTGAAAATATATCTGTGAAGAAAAAACACTGCAAGGGAACACTTCTTTTCAAGGGAAATCAAATTGTTTATTTATCCGCTTCCAAGTGAGTACAATGTAAGAATGCCAACTGACAGTATATACATGTATATATACACTCCCCCCCCACATTTGAACGAATACCATAAACTCCCACCCCACAAGCGAAGCCCGTTCCCATACAAAGATGCAACATATGAAATAGGCACGAGCGACAATGAATTGTCGCTCATGACTACTTCATAACAAATACAAATGTAAACAAAGTGGAAAATGCAAGGCGCTCACAGAAGCCCACGAGATGCCACACACCACCCCCCTTTAAATTTGTTAAACACAACAGCAAACAATATATGCAGCACAAAAGATAAACGAGCTAAATATAATCACCCAACAATATAATCCCGTAACCTTCTGGGTGGATGACGGGACTTGATGCAAACCCAATCACTGACTTTGATCACTTGCTTGCGTGCGGGACCCTTCCTACTCCTTAATTCTTGTTTCATTTTCATTATATACTCTTCCACTCTGCGCCGTATCCTCTTTAAATCTACTTCAGCTGCTTCACCCACGTCACCACGTTTGTTTCGTAGCCACCAAGGAACTAACCTGGTACTAGGTTTACGTCCCCTTAACAACTCAAAAAGACTCACATTGGTTACAGAATTGGGTGATGTCCTATAAGTTAATAGCATAGACCGCAATGCATTTCTCCAATTAAGTCTTCCATTTACAGGCAACTGGATTGCTTCCTTAAAAATTCGGTTGAATCTCTCAACCTGACCATTGGCCTCAGGGTGGAAAACAGCTATTTTTCTGTGTGTCACACCACACTTCTCCCAAACAAATCTTCATTACTGTGCTGATAAACTGGAGACCATTATCAGTCACAAGTTCCTGAGGAATGTCTTCACTACAAAAAACTTTGTCTAAAACTTCTACAACATCTTATGAAGTAACTTCATTCACCATCTTGACTTCCTGCGATTTGGAATAATAGTCAATTAGTATAATGCCAAAAGCCTGGTGCCTGGGCAGTACTGTAAATGGCCCGATAATGTCCAAACCCAACTTCCGCCAAGGAGCAAGGGGTAATTCGACAGGCTGGGTGTGACGGAGCGGCGGCGGGGGCGGCCCGGGAGGGCCCGGGGGCACCGTGGAGGACGCACTGCCAGCTGTCAGGAGACAGAGCGGTAACCCGAAAGGGCTCGGAAGAGAAAAGGAGGCGGGGCACAGCAGCGAAGCATTCGGCGTGGGAAAGACAGAAGAGGCAGCGGAGGCCGCGGAGAGAGGAGGAGCAGCAGCCGTCGCGGAAACGGGAGGAACAGCGGACGACGAAGAGACCGGAGAAGCAGCAGACGCCGCCGGTTGGGAGAAGAGAACACCAGTGCCAGGAGACGGAGGCAGGGGAGACCAGCCAAAGGAGAGAGAAGTCACCCTTCGGGAAGGCGCTGAGGACGAGGCAGCCGTGACCCCGTTGCAGGGTCACGGTTTCAGGCAAGTGACTACGGTCGCCAGAGGGTTATTAAGGGGTTGGGTGTTTTGTCAAATGGTGGTTTTGGGCTATTAAGGGGCTGCAATAAAAGAGGTCCCTCCCCAAGGTGATGTCCTGTGAGGCCACAACGGGGCATGCAGACGTAAAACCCCGAGAATAGGAAGCACAGCTGAGGGGCGTACGATTCGCTTAGGGAATAGAAGTAAACGGGCACCTAGGAACCAAGAGAGGAGTCACCTCTCGGTTCGTCTCCATTCCCTCACGGGTGGGTTTCCCTCACACCCCCTAGTGTCGTGTGGAGCAACAAGACTGAGTCACAGAAGCAAACCCTACTGCACAATAGAGGGCGGGAGTAGTAGACCTTTCACAAATGAAAGATTAATAACAGGATTGTTATTAATAGCCTCTCCATTCTGTTTGCCGAGGGGGAAGACCTGTAGAGGCGACAGACCGAAGACCCGGACGGGACCCCAGAGAAGAAGCCGGATCAGAACACTAAACCAACGGAACACCCCTCCCCAGTGACTGTGTTTAATAAAGTTGTTAACTCAGTGATACCCCGAGCCCCGTGTCGTTCTTGGTGCATGACACTGGGGTTCAGCACAAACAGCCCTGGCTGACTTATCACTAGAGGTACACTTTCTGCACAATCTCACCTGGTGTTCAACAAACATGTCTACACCAGGCCACCTGAAATTCTTCCTAACCTGACTTTTAGTGTATGATATGCCCATATGGTCTCCATGAGCTATGTCCAAAATCATTCTCCTCAGATTTAATGGAGGTATAAATTTATTACCACGCACAATGATACCATTTTCCACAGCTAATTCCTCCTGCACTTTGGAGTATCCCATAATTTCTCCAGAGACATTCCTTTCTTCTGGCTAACCATGTCAAATCCATTGCTTAACTTTCTTGCGTTCTCTATCATTGTGCATCTCCTCTGCCCATCTAGATTCTAGAATAATGGGTTGTTCAGCATTAGGAAAATTGACATCCTGTAAAGTGAAAACTATTTCACAGTCTTCCTTATCTATCATTCCACCATCATCCATACCATTGGTAATGAGAAAACGAGACATGCAATCAGCATGCACATTGTTTTTCCCATTAACAAAATCTAATTGACACTGGACGTTTTGCAATCTGGATGTTAATTTTGCTAATATTGCAGACATAGAACGCCCACACCCAGGGTCCATCATGTAAATTAATGGTTTTTGGTCAGTCTTGATAACAAACATGGTTCCCCACAAAAAGGTTCGAAAATGTTCTGCGCCCCACATGCACACCAACAACTCTCTCTCAATCACAGTGATTATTTTCTGTTTCTCGCAACACTCTGGAAGCATAAGCAACTATCCATTCCTGACCTTGATCTCTCTGCATAAGCACACCTCCTAACCCACAACTGCTGCCATCTACCATCACAACACACTGTTTCCCGACTACAATGTTCTCAAACATGGTGCATCAACAATGAACTCCTTCAATATCTGAAATGCAGTAGACATAACCTCAGTCCAATTGAACTGTGCATTTTTTTAGTAAACATCTGAAAGGTTCTATTGTATCAGCATAGTTGGGGATATATTTAGAGTAAAACTCTGTTAATCCCAAAAATGCCACTAATTGTTCCTTTGAAGTGGGAATGGGGACTTTAATGATATTCTCCACATGGTTTCTTTTAGGCCGTATGCCTGAACTACTAATGGAGTGCCCTAAGTACTCATCTTCAGTTTGCTTGAACTTGCATTTATTAGGCCGTAATGTAAGACCTTTGTCAGCTAAAGCCATCAAAACCCTTTTTAATTGTGATCATGCTCATTGGCATCTTTGCCAAAAACAAGTATATCATCCTGGAACGCAACTGCTCCGTTTAACCCATCCAGGGTTTCTTTCATCAACCTCTGAAAGACAGCTGCAGCACTGGCAAGCCCAAAAAGCATGCGACAGAACCGAAATAGACCTTCAGGGGTTACAAAAACTGTTAAATTCCTTGATTCTTTTTCTAAAACAACCTGGTAATATGCACTTGCCAAATCAAGAGAAGAAAATATTTTCGGCCCAGCTAACGTGGTGACCATCTCATGTAGATTAGGCAAAGGGTGAGCATCCACCCATATGGCATTGTTGAGGCTGCGCAAGTCAATGCAAAGTCTCAATTCGCCAAAGGGTTTGACCGAAATAACAATCCTAGTCCACAAAAACCCTGTATGGTGGCGGTCCTTTGGCGTACCGCAACTTATTTCAATGGTATTGTCCAGGGCATGCACTACGGTCTGCCAATCAGGCCTTGGCTAAAATCCCGAAATGGAGGAAGGCCAGATGGGGTGGTAGATGCCTTTCATACTTAGCTCCCAAACTCTGGAATAGGCTGCCTTTGTATATCAGATTTCAACCATCTCTTTCCAAATTCCGTGGCCTATTAAAAACCTGGCTCTTCCAGGTCTAGCAGTGGATCTTGTACCTGTGGACTTACCCTTCTTTCTATGTTTCTCCAGCGCCAAGACGCCTCGGCAATCGAGCGCTATATAAAACCCCTACTTACTTATAAAACCCCTACTTACTAGAAACCCAAGGTGAAGATTCCACAGGTTCAATGATTTTCTTTTGACAAAGATCATGTAAAATGTCTTTAAGTTCACTCCTATATGATAAAGGAACATTACGCACCTTATGACAAACAGGGACTGCATCCTCACAAAGCCTAATGCGGTGCTTGAATCCCCGATATTCTCCTAATGTACCACTGAAAACTTCGGGGAACTGTGATTTTAATTCCAAGGCAGTGGCATCTCTTTCTCCAACAGCATTAGCACCTACAAAAATACATAGGGGGAGGTGCAGTAGGATCTAATTTGATCCCCATTGCTTCTTGATGTGGCCAACCCAACAAGGATTGACCCTGTCTGGCTACATAGATTTTCACAAATGTCTGACGCCCAGAGAACTATTTTCTGGCCCAAAAAAACCCCAATAAATCAATTTAATGGCCAGTGTAACCTCCAGGAGTGACGTCAGGAGGGATATGTTTCTTACTAGGCCAGCTCTTTTTGAGATCATCATGTGAAATAATGGTGTACAAGCACAAGAATCCACAAGTACACGCAACTTAACCCCATCAATATTGATTTCACATGAAGGAAACTTTGTGGAATGAGATTCTTCACCAATGCTCAACACAGTATTAATGTCAGGCTCACTGCCATCAATTAAACTATCATAACCTTCATAACTTTGTATAAGATTGACCTTCTTAGGAACAGATCTACATACCCTGCTAAAATGCCCTTTCTTGCCACGCCTTGAACACGTTTTGTCCATTGCAGGACACACACTTGCTTTACCCAAATGTGTATTGCTACACATCTATTGCATAAAAGTACTTTCTTCCTTCCATCTTGTCTTTGCCACTTGGGCTTTACATCATTAAATTGAGATGTATCCTTTTTTGAATGTGTGAATTCCTCACTTTAAAGTTATCTTTGTGTAAAACATGGATATCCGTCTTCTCAACACCCCTTATCTCTTGCACGAATTTCTTTGAACACTCAATTGCTTGGGCAATTTCAATGGCAGCATTGAGCGACATGTCAGTTCTTGCCCATAACATTTCTTGTATTTTCTTATTGTTGGTCCTCATTAAAATTTAGTCTCTAAGTACCTGTTCATAGGAAATATGCTCAAAATCACACGTGACCGCTAAAGATCTGAGTACAGACACATAGTCCTCAATAGACTCATCAGAACGTTGCTTCCTAGAGAAAAATATGAATCTTTCCATTACAATATTAGTTTTCTTCCCATATCTCAGATTAAGTTGTTTAGATGCCTACTGGTAGACACTGACATTGCCAGGACTGACTAAAGCAGGTACATTCTTGAATTCTTTCAATCCAATCCCACCAAGACAAAGTTTAAGTAAAGCCAGTTTCCTTTCAGGTTCACATTCATCCCCTTCTAGTACTTCTACATATGCCAAAAACATAGCCTCCCACGTTTCCCAATCCATGGGTGGTTCCCCAGGAGAATTAAGGAAGGAAGAAGGGGGTACAGTGCCAGACATAATGATGAATGAAGAAAAGAAAAGGAAAAAAAACACTGTGTACAGTACTAAGGCTATGAAAATAATAAAAGTAGTCACCCTTCTCTACATGAAGCTGAGGTTGTGAATTAAGACAGCTGAATTGAAGTTCAAATGTGAAGGTAAGAAGAACTAACTTGTTCAGTGTCATACACCTGTAGGAATACAGTACAGTACCTCAATTCCACAATATGTGCTTCTTTGATAGTTGCTCCGATGATCAGTAAATGGAAAATACGACCTGATCACAAACGAAACTCTTTGCCAGTTTCTGATGAAGTATTTTGGCAAACAGAGACGTGGCCAAACAAAGGTATCCAATAAGGAACAGAATAGGCGAAACACCAGAAGCCTTCTGTATCCCTACGACAACGTGGATGAGGGAGGGTGGGGCTTAATATGAAGATATCCAATGTGTATGCAGCACAACACGGTCAACGGCTGCGCGTTAATCCAATCCAGTGCGGTATTCAGGCCCCACAACCAATAGCAATGCAGTGAAAATACCAAACAATACGTGAGTGGATAATAAAATGAGGATCCAATCCTTGATCCACAGTGTAGTTATGTGCCCGCTCGTCCCCAGTGTAAAAATATATCCGTGAATAAAAAACACTGTGAGGGAACACTTTTTTTCAAGAGAAATCAAATTGTGTATTGTTCAGCAGGCATCCTCTTCCAAGTGAGTACAACGATAGAATGCCAACCGACAGTATATACATGTATACATACACTCCCCCCCACATTTGAACGAATACCACAAACTCTCACCCCAAGAGCGAAGCCCGTTCCCATACAAAGATGCAACATATGAAATAGGCACGAGCGACAATTGTCGCTCGTGACTACTTTATAACAAATACAAATGTAAACAAAGCAGAATGTGCAAGGCGCTCGCAGAAGCCCGCAAGATGCCTCAGTAAGCACTATCCCTCCACTATCCTTCTCAATCCAAATAACTAACATATCCACTACTCAAATTACTTTCATATTTCACTTCACTAATTCACCACTAATCCTTTATGGGTTCCGAAGTAGGGTGCTACTGGCGCTTCCACGCTTCGTCAGGGTAGTAAGTGCTATATAAATGCAATTACAATACAATTAGGGCTCCCGGTTTTATCTGTATTTAGCCATATTTATTTTGTGTTTTGAGGAAAAATGAAGCTGAAATTAGTATATTTCCACATTTATTTAACGGGTAAATATGCACTCATGCTTGAATGCCTACTAGGTTTCAATGTTGTAAACCCCCACGGAAGATAAATCAATGCACTGATAAGAAAATATGCATATTTCAGTATCAACTTTGTGCATATCTACTGCTGTTAAAACCTCTTTACTAAAATTCCTTTCTTTTTTTAGCCCCCTTACCTATCAATCCACACAGCAATTGGCCTAACAGTCATGGCAGACAGTATTCAGAATTACTCAAAAAGCAACCCAATTTCCGTTTTTATCCACATTTAAAAATAAATACAGACAAGAAAATAAATGTTTTCTGTCTGTATTTACCTGTAAAAAATCAGCAAAACGGGAAACAGGGAGCACTTGAATATCAACCTCTGCCTGACCTTAAAATGGCAGTGCGAGATTGGCTCGTTCTTACTGTTTTATGCTATGCTGTCCTCGAGGTCAGAATGCGCTCAATCGCAGTGCGCATGAAAATGGCTGCAGCGCAGTGCTCCTGAAGTTACTTCAGCGAACGTTTTCGATAGAGCTGCAGTGTTGCAGTGAAAGCAAGCTCATTGACATGTCTATACAACTAACTCCTTCGGAGAGTTATACTCGGCAAATCAGAAAAAGTTGAATGTTATGCCCAGTCTTGATCACTTAAATTATTGATTTGTGCATATTAGGGCGAGAAGATCAGGCACAAATAAAGTGTTAACGTGTTCAAACGTCAATCTCTGCCTGACATAAAGATGGCAGCGGCACAGCTGCATTGTCTGAGTTGACTGTGCTGTAGTCGCTGTGGGGGTGTACTCAGCTTCGAGGCGCATGCGCAAGGCTGCGGCAGGAGCCGGTGTGCGCGAGGGGCGGGGCGGGCAGCGCGTGCTGCTTGTTTTGTGCTCAGAGCGGCCCAGGGGCAGCTGTGCAAGAAGCTGTGGCTGCAGCAGTAGGTGGAGGAAACCAAGTCCAGAGAACCTGTCTCTGGTACCCCAAACAGAAGACGGCAGGGTGCGCAGAGACTTTTGGACCGACCGCCTGGGGGGTTTCTGAGCATCTTCTCCAGTGTCTGGCCTGTGTGAAAGCGGCTGGGGAGTCCTGTCAGCTCGCCGCGACTCCTCTGTCTCTCTCGGCTGCCAAATTGTGCCCCGGGGCCTGGCGGAGCAGTGAGATAGGAGGAATCGTCCCGCGGCTGCCACCGCCGGGGTGTTGGGAGGCCGTGGAGGGGGAAACATGGGAGTGAGGAGTACCCCAGCTAGGAGAAGAAAGGCCAATAAACCCCCGAACAGCCCATCACTGCTCCGCAGCTCCTCCGCTGCCCCGGGCAGGAGGTGCGTCCCAGCCGAAGAGGGCGCAAAGGACAGGAGTCTCTCTAATGAGCCTCAGGACTCGGAATAGACTGTCCCCGAGAATCACTTTCCCTTCCCTAACCGCCGAGAGAGATACTGCTTGCAAAGTACCCACCCCCTTGATCCAACCCCGTAAGACTGCTCCTTAAACGATATTATCTAAACGAGATAGCCCTCAATTGAGAAAAGACCCGGAAAAAGGGACTAAGAAAGCTGCCATCCCTCCCCCAGCCGCGGCCCGGATATGCAAACAAACTGCAACCCGGAGAGCTGAGCTGGGGGTAGGGTAGGCGGTGTCGGCTGGGTGAGTGTAAGTTGGAGTGTCACAGGTATTGCATTGTGTAGTGGGGTGGTTGGGTTTGTAGTCTGAGAGTTTTACGTTGTGTGGGTCTCTGGTGGGCACTACGGTGGTTGTTAGATACCCTCTCTTAATAGCGAGCGGAGTATACTCTTCCAGGGGGTTCAAGGTGAGCTGCTGGGTTTAGGCAGGCAAAAGCCGGTGGTCGGTGCACTGGGTCTAAGGCTGCTTCGTTGGGTGTTGGCCCTCTCCCCGGGCTGGCGGCGGCCGGGCCTCCCGGGGACCTGTTCGATGGAAGTATGTTACCAGCTACCGGTTCTGCCCCTAGACAGGCCGGTGCCCAAGCACGTCCTGAGCCGCAGAGGAGCCATCAGCTTCAGCTCAAGTTCAGCACTCTTCGGTTGTCCCAACCCACGGCAGCTTTCGCAGGTAAGATGCCTCTCCTACCTCGTAGCTCCCCTGAGCCTAGTACTGTCTGAGCCAGTCCCATGCTTGCCTTGACGCTTGCTTATGCAGTGAACCCTGATTTACTGTCCATTCTTTGCTTTATAAATGTCAACTCATTTTTGTTTTTGATAGCTCACTTTCTACTGTACCTAATTGCCGGTTTGTGAGTAACATGAATATTTAAAACTTGACTTGGCATTAGGAGCCAGGTTTACCAAATTATTCGTGAGATGCAGTTCCAATGGGACACAAAATGATAGATGTGCCTCTTAGTTGCCCTTTACTCATAACCACGATGGCCAGGGGAAAAGACCCCGGATTGAAAAAGCTCGCCGTAGCTCAAAACCAGTAACCAACTTTTTAAAATTAATTTTGTATAGTGTCCAATTCTGGACACTTAAGTTTGCCATCAATTGAACTGGAAAGCAGGGACCAGGTCTCAGCAAAAAAATGGAGGGGAATAAATAGTGTAGGCGATGTACCGTGATGTCACAACATCATAAGGACTGTCACAAATGTATCGCGCCCTCTTTTTACGGCCATAGGTGTGGTTAAGAAATCAGCAATGTGTATTATATGTGCATGCAGATAATTGCTTTAGAGTGAATATTGTCATATATAACCTACATGCAGGGGGCTAAGAGATGTATGATTTTTTTATTAGTGTCCTGAAGAGGCCTCTTTGACTGCTTGGACACTGCAAAACCTGTGCATTTGTTTTGCATAAGTCTGAGCAATTTCAGTTAAATCTCGTAAAATGCGCCCAAAATGCTTCAACGCAAGGACTCATTTCATGCTTAAAAAATAGCTCGAAAAACTCAATTGCCACAATCATTCTCTGGTTGTTTGCGTTGTTTCAGCACCCCCAGCCTATAATTTTTGCTATGAACGTAGGCACAGTTGCACGGCATGGAGTTATGGCACAATTTGGGGAATTTCACATAACAAGTGTAACTCGAAATTATACAAATTATGTCGGTGTGATTGATATACATTTCGACCGGGCCTATAACTTTTAAATGAGCCAAAATTGAATTTTCAAACTGGTTTCCCTTGTTTATGGCATTTAAAAATTGCAGTTTTTTAACAAATAAAAAGTATATGTTCTGCCTTGAGCGGTATAATGCTTGGAGTGTAAAGATATGACAAATGAGATGACATCGAAGTTCTTCGCCCTAGCTCGTTTTTTGGATCCATTGGACAAATCATACATACTGGGAAAAGCCCAATCCTATCTAAGTGAGGCGTTGACGTCACAAGTCTGCAGAAAAATACTCTATATGAGACTCATAACACTACGCATCAAGGATTTTAACCCAGCATGGGCACGAAAGGAGGAAAACATAGAGTGCAGGCTATGCTCCTTTCACAAGGAATCCTGGCTGCACCTCCTTTGCTGCTGCCCTAAGCTGGAAAACGAACGTCAGCGCCTTCTTTGCCCGAATATTTCAAAGGGGGTAAGGTCCTGTAGAGAGGCCTCAGCCTTATGCTTGACCGAATCAACGACAATAAACCTAGCACAACTGGGTAATTTTACGCATCTAATCAGGATCGCTATAAATGAGGCGCCAGAAGGTAATGTCACTCCAGTGATGGACTAATGTCCATTTCTAGCTAGTGGCACACCACATTATACAACGCGGTGCAGGGGGGCACCCGCCAGGTACCAAGGGTGTCCACCCTCCTTACTCAAAGGTCATCCCACCAAATTGGATTTTAAAGTCCCAGTATTTATTTGTTTTTATCTAATACGGGATTACAAGCAACGCCGAGAAATCTCACAAATGTGCCAAAGGCCGATGACAAGGAGATTGGAGGATAGGGGGTACGGGGCGGAACTGTTAATGTTTTTGCTCTTTTTACTGTAATGATTTTAATTAATCGAACAGTTAATAAATTTATCCTAAAAAGATGTTTCTTATATCTTGAGAAAAGATTGTTTCTGTAAAATTTCCCTAAATTTTTTTTTTTTTTTTTAACTTTCTTTGTAAAACATATATTAAATTGGCCCTCTATGTAGGAGAGTAGGATCTGCTTCACATGGGTACCCCCACTTTTTGCTGATGCTTCACTGTTTTTCGACTTTAGTCTGGCTGGGGCCCTGCTACCCAGAACCCCAGCCTAGCTGCTTCCCCTCTAAAATGGTTTCCATGTGCCTTAGGCACATCTCTGATTGGAATCTGGAGTGCCCTTGTAAGTCCCTAGTATATGGTATACTATGTACCCAGGGCATAGGTACCTCAGAGGCCTACCAGGGGCTGCAGCATGTATTGTGCCACCCCTGGAAGGCCATCCAAAATGACACCACAGGTCTGCTACTGCAGCCTGGGTAAGGTGGTGCATGCACCCCTTACAGTGATATAGGCTACCTATATCACTACATATGTACACACATATAAACCTATAAGTCACTCCTATGGCAGGCCTTATCAATCCTGAAGGCAGAGTGCTTGGTTCTTATGTGAGAGGGTGCTCCTGCATGAGCAGAGCCCCTCTGCAGCGTTCGGAGACCCTTCTCTGATGCTGTTTGTTGTGCAGCCTGACCATATACTCTTGTGCATTATATCCTCGCGGTACAATGCTAACTTTGGACTGGCTGCACCAAAACATGTCGTGTTTGGTGTCAAACATCTTGGAATACTACCCCCCGCCAGTTCTGGCGGCGGGGGTAGCATTCCACCCTTCTAGAGAGAGAGACATGTACACACCGGCATACCCGGTAACTTCTTTCCAGAGCCCTGGCATCACAAAATGGATGCCGCTGCCACAGACACGGGTCTGGCCTCCTGCTGCTGACTGAAACTCCGGCAGGGGAGGCCTGGACAATAGGTTTCCTGTCCCAGGGAGGTGTAACCACCTCCCCAGACAGGATAATGTGTATTGGGGATGGGCGGGAGCACTCTGGTGCTTTGAAGTCCTGCACTGGGGACACATTTGGTGTCCCTGTGCATACCCCAGTTCAAAGCGGCTCAGGGGCTTCCAGCCCCTGCTCTGGCGCGAAACTGGACAAAGGGAAAGGGGTGTAACCACCCCTCTGCCCTGACCCTCCCATAGGTGTGTCCCCAGAGTATGTCCAACCCCCTAACTTGGTATAAGTATGGGACCCCAGTCCTTAGGACTTTAGATTTACCTGGACGAAACTCTGATACAAAATCCTGGACCTTCGACGCTCTACTTCAAGATTAGAGGACTGAAGAATCTCCCTTGGGGTCAAGGAGAGACTCCCCTGCTTGGCAGGCACCCAAGAAGCAATTGTCCGGTCTGCATCTCTGAAGCTCCCGCCGGACGCCGAAGTCTTTGCATCACCAGAGGTGGATTTCCAGACTTCCCCGAGGCTGCCCTGAGTCCCCAGCAAAGCTGAGGCCCGTAGCTGTCGTGGGTAACGTGGAACCGTGACCCCTGGACACCGAGCACATTTGCAAGTGCAACCTCTTCCTGGTCTCCCACGAAGTTGTGCTTTGGGCTCAGAGTAGCCCCCGCCTCCAGCACCGACTGCACCGAAGATCACTGGCCTCCACTCCACGAGTGTCCTGTGAGCCAGCTCCAAGTGCGTCCACTCGAGGCTCCTTCGCGGTCGCTAGTCCGTTGGCTAGTGGGCCCTAACGAAGGCAACTCTTATTCTAATTGGGCTTCCCTGGTTGCTCCAGGCGTGCCCTGACTTACCCTCGCTGGGTGAGTCCCTCAGACCTTGCTGGTCTGCACCCCAGTCCTTCTATTTCCACGAGACTTGCCGTTGCCAAGGCTTGTTGGGTCCAATCCAGTCGCCGACACCCCTGCAATCGACAGACTTTGTGGGACAGCTCGAATCCAGCTCCTGGTCGTCGTCGACGCCTCCTGGACCTCGTGGCTGAAGAGTCAAGACGACCGTCAACCTACCTGAAGCACCCGACATCGGTGGGCATCCGCTCATCGCCTTCCTGGTCACTGGCTAGTGACCCAGACTCTGTCCCCTCTGCTTTCAGGTTCTTCAGATCTTCGATCCACCTTTGGATCCACCCGAACACTTTTGACTTGGCCGCCAGCAGCACTTTGCAGCAGATCGCCATTGAAAACGACGACGAAACCCGACCCCGAAAGACACCTATGCACCCGGCTTCCCTGGGTGAGGTAACTCGAGTACTCCGGTGCTCCCGTGGGTATAGACTCTAGAACGACCTAGTTCTAAAGGGGTTTGCTCCAAGTCCTCCTCTGTGTCCCTTTTCTTTAAAACTCCAACCGCGACATTCCCCATAGAAGTCAACGGTGGCTCGCGGCTGTGTTCTCACACTACCTGCGTCCCCCGTGGGTCCCCTGTGTCACTACCTTGGGTGGTTCCTTGAGGGCCAAGCACTTCTACAGGCTCTAGGCCTTGTGTCTAGCTCAGTCGTGGTTCTTATACCACTTTATTGGTATATGGTTTGGTACGCCCCTAGGGCTCAAACGTGTATTTGTGCTATTACTGTTGATATCTAACTTATAATTTATGTACTTCGAACTCTAGCCTCATAAAGAGACTAGAGGGGTGTGTTTAGCAATAAATACATATATTTTGAATATATACCTGGTGTGGTCCTCTTTCATTTGGTCACTCGAGATTATAGACTGGTAAAACAAGCTGCTTTACATTCCTTCAAGACTTAGCCTGAAGGCTGCTCTCCATAGCTACCACTAGGATAGCTTTCAATAAAGGTTGTCTTTAACCTTTCTCCAATAAGGGGTTGTTTGGACTGGTGCAAGGTGCCCACTATAATTAGTGGACAGCATATATCAGGCCAACTTCTCACACTCTAATCTTTATGGTTTAATTCTTTTATTGCACGTTGCAGAAAAAAGAGAGGCAAATACACAAAAAGTAGGCCCACGGCCCAACAGCAATACTGATCCGTGCCTTTTTACTGAGTACATCATAAACAAAAGAAGATACGAATATTGTCCCACCCACCTCCCTAGAAGATAGAAAAGACAGAAAGGAAAAACCGAAGAAGATCCACCCTTCCCGGTCCATATCAACAGAGCGTCGTAGTGTCCGATGAGTCGGAGGTCTTACACAGCGCGCTAACCTAATCAGGGTTAGCTGGAGAAGTGATGCGTAGCAGACGGAGGTATTTCGGACAGTGGAGTTCCCGAAATTCTGGCGCGAGAAGAGATGGGAACGGCTGCCACAAGTCATCAAAGGAGGCACCCTTCCCTGCCAGTGTGAGATTTTCTCCATACCCATTACGTGCCATAATCTGTGGTACCATCCAGAGTGTGCAGGGATACGGGGCGTTCTCCAGTGGATCAAAATGTTCTGGACTGCAGTACCCAGTGCTAGTGCTATCTGCTTCCCTCGCCTAGACTTCAATGGATAAGTGAGCGGGTTAGGCACCCCCAAGAGAATGTAGGCGGGGAACCTGGCAAGTTCAGTGTCGAGGTGTTTGTCCACTTCGTCAATGACGTGCTTCCAGTAGGCTTGAAGGTGATCGCACTCCCACAATAAATGGACCAATGTGCCTTTCTTCCCACATCCTCGCCAGCAATCAGGGCTCTGCAATGGGTCAGCTTGGGAAAGTCGCACCGGGGTATAATACCAGTGGTAAACCAATTTGGTGAGGGTCTCGGTGAGGCCCATGTGTGTCGCTGTGTGGCGTGCTCTGTAGCAGGCTCCCTCCCATTCCTCGGAGCTAAGGGAACGGCCTAAGTCTCCCTCCCATCGCGCACGGCCTGCATGGTAGGTGTGTGTATATTTAGAGGGAAGCATCTTATATAGGTCGGAGATTAATTTCTTGTCGGAGGACCGCATGATGAGCCACCGTTCAAATGTGGAGAGGAGTCTAGTGGCCTGGGAACGGTTATCAAGGTGCATAGGTAGTGCATACGCTCTGATTCCGGGAGGCCATAGTCCGCCCGGAGCTGCGTGAAGGGAATAATGTCCTCGTTGGCGAAAAGAAGGCCCAGCGCTCGGCAGCCAGCGTCTCGCCACAACCGGTAGGGCTGAAGGCCCATCCCCAGGCCAAAGTCGGGGTTGTCCATCAATGGTGTGAGTGGAGACGGGAACGTCGTGAGGTCGTGGCGGATGCTGGTCCGATCCCAGACCGTGAGTAGGGAGCGAGTCACTTCCGAAGCATATAAATTGGGAGGACGGTGCGCTTTCGGTAGGAAGGGTATTTTCATGAGTGACGTACCGGCTACAGCCCTGTCTTGGAAAAGCCAATGTTTCTCGGATTCCGGCCGGATCCACTCCACCATATAGCGGAGTTGTGTAGCGTAGAAATAGTGTGAGGTCTGGGATGCCCAGTCCCCCTTCGTGGGGTGGGAGAGATCCAACCAGTCGCCTGAGCCTCGGTTTGCGCCCCTGCCAGATAAAGTGGGAGAGCTCCGATTGTACCCTCTGGAGCCAACCGGTCGGGGGTGGGAGGGGAAGCGTCTGAATTATATAGAGGATTTTGGGAAGTATGGTCATCTTAACTGCGGCCACCCGTCCCAGCAAGGAGATCTGATGATACTTCCATCTCTGCAACTCGGTGCGGATGTGAGAGAGGAGAAGAGAGTAGTTAGAGGCGCGCATAGCTTGCAAGGTTGGGGCCAGCAATATACCTAGGTATGGGACGGTGTCTGTGGTCCACTGCAGGGGATGGCGAGCCTGAGGTGCCCCCAGTTCCGTGTGTGACAGGGAGAGGTTCATTGCTATGGATTTGGTCAGATTGACCTTAAACCCGGAGGCGCTAGCATTTAGGGTTAGTTCCTCCATAACAGGCCCCAGTGTCAGCTCAGGATTCCCCAGGGTAATCAGCACATCATCGGCGTAGAGACCGATGGTGTGTGTGTCTCCCCCAAAGCGGATGCCCTGGATCCGGGGACTGTCTCTAATCCTCTGGGCCAAAGGTTCCATATATAGCGCAAAGAGCAGGGGTGACAAGGGGCATCCCTGCAGCGTGCCTCTGTGAATGGGAAATGGAGTGGAGGTATGTCCGTTGACCCGTGGCGGTGGGGAACCGGTAACAATTAAAGATATGCATCCTCATCTTGTCCCCTATGCCAAAACGAACCAATGTTTGCTCAAGGTATGGCCAGTGGACCCTGTCGAAGGCCTTCTCTGCATCTATGGCGAGGAGCATGTATTTCCCAGTGATGCGGGAGGCCTTCTCTATAAGGTGCACCACGCGTTTGGTGTTATCACTGGTCTGGCGTTGTGGAATAAACCCAGCCTGATCGGGGTCTACCAGGCCCTGCATATAGGGACCAAGCCTAGAGGCCAGGATGCCGGTGTAAAGTTTCAAGTCCACGTTCAAGAGTGAGATAGGTCGGTATGACAACAATCTGACCTGTCTTTCCTGGGTTTGGGGATGACGGCGATCTCTGCCTCAAGCATAGAGGCCGGGATCGCACCGGCCGTGGCGAAAGAGTTAAAAAGCCGGGTGAGCAAGGGGGCAAGGGTCGCGCAAAACTGTTTATAAAAAGCAGCGGTGTAGCCATCGGGCCCGGGAGATTTGCCCAGCTTCAAGCGCGAGATGGCCATGATGACTTCCTCCGGTCTAATATCCCGCTCCACATGGGCCGCTTGGTCCGGCGTCAAGGTGGGGAGGTTAGCCTGGTCGAGGTATGCCTCAATGTCAGGTTCAGCGAGTGGCTGCGCATCATAAAGTCGCGCATAAAAATTACGAAAGGTTTCGGCAATGTCCGCGTTTTCCGAGTGTAGGGCCCCTGTGACATCTCTTATTTCCCGGACACCCTCTCGCAGTCGCGCCTCCCGGAGTCTATTGGCAAGAAGGCGACCACATTTATCACCGCCCATATAAAAGGAGTGATACAAAAGGGGATGATGGACGGAACGTTTGAGCCAATCAAACACTCACCCCCAGTCAACTGATCTGGGTTTAATCCATCATCATTCTTTAGCTCACTCCACCCCCCCAGTTCAGACATGGCCATATGCAAATCAGTCTGACCCTGTGCCTCATGGGAACAGTCCAGCCCGAACTGCCGAGTTTGATTGGCTCAAACGTTCCGTCCATCATCCCCTTTTGTATCGCATATAAAAGGAGTGGCGGAGCCGCAGCGCTGCATATTCTGCTTTATCACGATCGATTGCTATTAATTGTGCCCGTGCTGCCGTCAGTTGCCGCCGGATGCGAGGCGCCCCGGTGCGCTGGTGTAACTGCTCTAATTCCCGTGCCTTCTGGGTCAGTTCATCCCTCTTTGTTTTACGGTCCGCATTATCTGCGGATGAGATGGCGATGACCTCGCCGCGGATTACCGCTTTTAGGGCTTCCCACCTTGTAGAGATAGCTGTGTCTGGGTTGTCATTATGTAGAAGACGTCAGCTAGGGCTTTTTGTAACTGGGCCACTGTGTCGGGTCTATGTAGCAGAGCATCGCGGAAGCGCCAATGTCGGGCAGGATATCGAGGGTGGGAGAGGGCCAAGACAATTTCCACTGGGGCATGATCGGAGACAGCCGCTGTCAGAATGTCAGCGGAAAGTAGAGCGTCGCGAAATACTTTAGAGCCCAAGAAGTAGTCTAACCTAGCGTAGGTTTTGTGGGCATTGGAATAATAGGAGAAGGCTCTGGACCGTGGGTGTTGATGCCTCCAGAGGTCGGTGAGAGCGAGGTCACCGAGTCGGGAGAGGCTTGAGGAAGAGAGGGCGCCAACCTGACTTGTGCGTTGCGCTGACCTGTCCAACTCATTATCGAATACCAGGTTAAGGTTCCCCCCCCCAAAATGTTACGGTCCTGCGTAGCTATAATCTCGGTGAGTGCCCCGTGTAAAAAACCCTCCTGACTCTCATTGGGTGCATAGATGGATCCCACGTGTAAAACATGGCCCCCCACAAGGAACCGGTAGGTGAGTAGTCTGCCCCTTATCTCCACCCCTTTTTGCATCACTTTCCCCCGAAAGGCCCTGGAAACTAGAATCGCCACCCCCGCCTTCTTAGTGGGCAATGAGGAGAAGAGCTGGGTCGGAAATGCACGGGACCTAAGGCGGTGGCAGTCCTTAGCTAGAAGGTGTGTCTCCTGAAGGAGGCAGATGTCCGCTCTCGTGTTTTCCAAGTATGAGAGAAGGGCCCTGCGTTTGATGGGATTGTTAAGACCCCTCACGTTAAGCGTGAGTATCTTAATGGAAGCCCCGCTCATCTAGGGTCGGGAGATAAATTGATAGCGCATAAGTGCAGCCGGACAGTGATAGCCCCTCAGAGGCAGTGTGGGTAAGGAGAAGGTATAACACTTCGTGGACCGGGCCCCCCCAAGAGAGATAAGACGGAGGTCAGAAAAGAGCAGATAAGAGAACATGGCAGTAGCCCATAAAGAATAAACCCAAAAAACGAAGGCGCAACAGGCGCCAGAGGGCATTTGAAGTTCAGTCATTAGTCCGTCATCCAAGAATGACCGGTATATAAGTCAATGGGGATATGAGTGGCCAATGGGAAACCCATCCTCCCTCCCCCAACCCGCACAATTGCAAATCACAGAAAGGATACGACATTGTGGCAAAACTCAGTCACTTGTTGACGCCTTCGCTAGAGCGCTAGGAAGAGCCTCCAGAGCCGCCTGCTGTTCTCGCTTGACCACCTGCGGATCCGGTCGCCGCATGTTCCGCCTCCGCTGCCGCCTCCATCGCGGGCGGTCATCAGTGGGGCCGGGCATTGTGCGTTCGTCGTCTTCTGTGTCCTCTGGGAGCGGGATCCCCAATAGTTTGCTTGCCTCTGACAAGGAGCGAAGCTGGAAGAGTTTCCCATTGTGTCGGAAGACAAGACGGAACGGGTGCCCCCAAGAATAGGCGATGTTGCGTTGGCGCAGAGTCTCTGTGATGGGCCGAAATGCCCTGCGTTTCTGAAGCGTTATAGCCGCTAGGTCCTGGTACAACACCGGTGACTGGTTGCGAAAGGTGATCGGCTGAAGCGTGCGGGCTTTCCGTAAGATGTCCTCTTTAGTGCAGAAATCTTGGACGCAAACCAGAATGTCGGCAGGGGGTGCCGATGGGGCTCTGGGTGGGCCAACTCTGTGTGCTCTGTCCAGTTTGAGGTCGGTATCTGGTGGGTTGCTCAAGATGTGGTTGAAAAGAGCACGCACATATCCAAAAGTGTCATCAGCTTCTTCGCCTGTTGCCACTCCCCGGATGCGTATGTTATGACGACGGGAGCTGTTTTCCAGATCCTCCAGGTGGGACTTGGCATCCACCTGCTGTTCGTAGATGCGGAGAATCTCCTGCTGCATGACCGCCAGTTCGGAGTCCCGGGCGTCGCTTTTGTCCTCCAAGGATGCCACTCTCTCGCCGATGCCATCGACATCCTTGCGTATGTCTTTTATCTCCGCCGTGAGGTCTCGCTTTACCGTCTGTAGGTCGTCGCGCAGCGTAGCAAACAGGGACTCCAAAAGGCCCGCGTCACCGGAGCGTCGCCAGCCGCAGCCATCTGCGCCCCCTCACCCTGTCTATTGGAGGCCGCCTGGCCGGGGCTCTGCGCGCGGGCAAAGAGGTCTTTGAGGGAGTTCTCCTTGGGGACGGATTTGTCTCTCTTACTCCTAGAAGAGGCCATGCCACGCTCCCCCCGTCGCGCCAGGATGTCGCTCTTCCCCGCTACCGGGGCAGATCCACGTCGAATACGTCCCCCCCTTGGACGGCAAGATGGGCGCCTATGGCCTGCAGTCTCCTTCCTATCGCAGTAAGCCGTCATCGCCAATCCCAGGGGCAGCGGAACGCGGGCCCAACCGACCTTCCCGGTCACGACCAGTGTGCCTTTCTTTCACGTGTTCCGCCGGGTTCTCACCCGACCCGTGAGGGCACAGGATCAAGGCCCCTCCGGATGGCCCAGGGCAGGACTCCGAGACGCGTGCACTAGGGGTCCCAGGTGCTCTCCCGGTCTAAGGCCCAGTCCAGGGGAGACAGCAGTGATGCTCCGCGCCGGCTTACTCAGGTCTGGCGTCTTCTCCCCCCGTGCGTTGCTTGTCTTAGAGCAGAGTCCCCGGGGGCCAACGGCGAACCGGACCGTGTGCAGCGCGACTCACCAGTGCCGGGGTTAGAGGGTCCCCCGTTGTTCAGGGACCCGGTGGCTCCGAATGCGTCACGAGCTGCACCCCAGGGGTCTGAATCTTGCAGTGGACTGCTCCTCCGGTGAGCCCCAGCGGGCCTCCCAGCCGGGCCCAGGTCCGCCTCTGTACTCAAGCTGCTCCTCCGCGCCACACCGCAGATCGCGATGTAGCGCTCACTGTTCCGGGGTACTCAACCCCGGTGGCGCTGTGCTAGGATCCGTGTGTCTGCTTGTGTGTAGGCCCAGCACCACCCAGCCGCCCCGGAGGCCCTCGGGCGTCACCAGGCTTCACTGCGCCCGTCCGATGCCAAGCAGGGCGGCGCCAACGCTGTCACGGGTTAGGCCTCCCGTTCGCCGCCGGGCCCCTCTAACGCAGCGGGGGTCGCTGGCAACTGGACCTCACCCAGCGCCCCAGGCATCTAGTCTGCGGCGCACCGCCAATCGCGACACGAGTCGCTACTCCGAGGCTGGCGGCTGCGCCGCTCCGGGCCCTCCTCTCCCGGCGACAGGCCCGTCACCTGTCCGTCGCCGCCGGGGCCCCTCCGGACCCGCAGATGACTCTCCCGGTAAAGCTCCGGGTTTCACAGTGATCGCGGTGCTCAGCCAAGACGTCGCCGGTGCTAGGGAAGGTCAGTGTCGGTGCTTTATCGCGGCGGGTGGAGGAGAGAGGGCGAGACACGTCCTATCTCTCCGCCATCTTGGCCACACCCCTTCCACTCTAATCTTTAGTTTGTATTTACAATTTACTTGAACTTTATCAGAATTGTAAAGCTTGTATTAAGTGTTATAGTCACTATAAAAAAAGTATCTTTTAATATTTATTATACTGCATTTTTATTATTAAGTGTACACATTTTTCTAATTTGTGATCTGCACTTAATTTATTGCAATAGTCATTTAATGAAAACCTCTGTGGTTTGTTATGCCATGGTAAAGAGGATTAAACATTTCACCTGTTGAGTGAATTACTGGAGCATGGGGTCTTCCTTGTGGGCATCGGGAGAGAATGAGTTTGCTTTCATAGTTGCTATTTTTATTTACGTTATGTGCCGCAAGTAACATTTTTCAGATGTTAAAGACCTGTCCAGTTGAAGCAAAAAAAAAAATGAAATGGAACTTATTCCATTGCATTAATTTGTTTTCTAATGTCGCTTAACTGTTCCTACCTTTTTTTTTTTTTTTTGGGATTAAAATGTGTGGTGGCTTTTATTGCACCATAACATACCTTCTGACAAGTTTTTTTGATTATTTACAGCTGTAATGTTTGTTCCGAGGGATGAATTTCATCTCTCAGTAGTAGGTCGGTCTATTTAAATTCTGCTGTTTGACGACCCTGACGTCCCATGTTAAAACAATACAGTGTTGAACTCCTTTTGTATTGTACAGCTGGTTCAGATTCCACTAGTTTATTTGTACTGCACCTGCCCCCGCCCCCAGTGTTGCGTACCGTGTTATTGCCTTTAATTAGCCATGAGCATAACACTACTGTTTAAGGATAGTGCTTGCAAATCGTTCCGAGACACAACCCCTTACGGTGGCTTTGGTTTCTTACCTTTTGTCAAGTAATAATCAATTCAGACACTCTTGTAAATGTCTTGGGAATTGTTAGGTTAACATATTGAGCAGTAGCTCAACTTAAACGGTGATATTCTGTGGTTTAATTTTGCTATATTAAACTAACTTTTCTATACATTTAGGCACTGGTCAGTTAAATCGGGGAAAGATGCGAAAGCTTAATGTAAAACAAGATTAAACAAATGAGGGTGGTCTCTTAAGATTGGATGCTTTAACAGAAAGTCATTAGAATCTTAAACGGGCAGTGACTAAACCAATAGGTCTGACCTTGGCAAGCAGTTGCGGTCTGTGCTTGCATTAAAACGTTTAAAATAAAAATCACAGGTGCAATTAGTATAGGCATAGAAAACCTTTGATTAAAATGCTCTTCACAGCAAAGTGATTCTTTTTAGTGGAAAGATGAGTTAATATTTGAATTACTGTAACGTGAGGACATACTTACGCTGCACAAGGGTGACTAAGGAAAACAAGCATTTGCAATGCAATAGGTCTCGCATTTACGCGAGTTTCAGCTATTGACATTGCAAATAACAATGCCTTTTATTTTTGTTTTCGTTTTTAACACATAAATAAAAGGCATTGTCATTTACAATGCCTTTAGCTTAAATTCGCGTAAATGCAAGACCTATTGCATTGCAAATGCTCGTTATGTTCAGAGGCCGGTTCCTGGCTGATTCCATCAGCATTTTGACTGGCCTGGAGTACTCATCTCTGCACCTCCCCCAAATCACCAGAATCTCTCCCAGATTAGCTCCTCACGCTGGTGTCAAGGTGTTTGTTTGGGGTGGGGGTAATATGTATGGCAGTAGGGGATGGGAGTAAGGGCAAGAAAGTAGGCTGATGGTGTGTAAAAAAACAGCGCCTGCAGCACTGAAACCAGGTAAAAGGGACTCTGGTGGCTGCATTACCTTAGTGCAGACAGCTCCTTACCCCCCTCTGAAGATTGGCCCCCTGGGCCTGCGCCCAGCTCGCCCATACCAAAAGCCGGCCCTGCTACCATGAAGAAATTCAGTTCAGGATGTGTTCTGTATACAAACCTCATTTATGTATTATTTAAAATAGATAATATCATCTGCATACAACAACAGTATTACCCATATACACTGTGCACACATCAAAGTGACCTTTCTTGATTCACTCATGGCAGTGTTGTCAAAGCACTGGAGGAGGGGAAAACTTCACGTTCAAAGGCAATTTCTTTCAGCAGATTTCAATCCACTGATGTAATGCACTAAAGTGAAACACGATTTCAAGAATAAACCTATTTTTAATCTTTAAATGTTTATGGGCAATATCATGAAGTGGAGCAGCGCATAATGTCCGCCTCTGTTTTGCATTTGAGGTATCTCAAGTCCACACCTTTAATTCGGAATGTGTCTGAGTTAATGCCTGAAATGCAGATAGCAAAGTCAGAAACGGCGAGCAGAAATTTCCTCTCACTGTTTCCAGCTTCATCTTCTGTCTAAAATGCATGCTTTAACTCATAGAAATTTTGAGTTGTGTATATACTTTGCACACCTCAAACGCAAAAAAAAGGTGCGCAGCGCCGTGCAATGGACACATCTCATGATCCGGGCCTTTATGTTTTCACGACATTCGCTGTAATATCTGAAGGTTCTCAATCTTTTGATGGCTGTGGTCGGGCGTGGGATCTTACAGCCTCTGGGTGCGCTTTGGGCCGGCCCGCCCACCTCTACACCGTGTGCATCAGCAGCGCGAGCTCTCGTCCAGTGTGCAGTTCAGTTAGTATTTCAAGCATCCTTCATGCACATGTACAGAAGCAGACCATGCTTCTCTCACAGTGAACAGACACGTAAGCGCAAGCTTCCCTTTGACACCCGTAATAGACCCAGGTGCGCGCGCCTCTTTCCCAGCTCGAGCAAGCATGCCTCCTCGCTCGGTAAAGAGCTGTCAGCCTGTCCCGGGGATCTGCTGACGCAGGCAGGGAACGAGGAGCAGCTGAAGCCGAAGAGCTTTTAAACATTTATAAATACGTGACACAATGATAAGCAGAGGCAGAGCGCGTCGAAGCCCGGCGTCCAATCAGAAGCCAAAACGGGCTTTTGTTGTCGAGCCCTTTACGCCGCTGTATTCTGCTCATGTCCTACGACTTGTTAAAATAGGATTCGGGCCTGTCAGCCTCGTCAGGTCAGCACAGGAGAGAGCAGGACTGCAGGGGTTTTCGTTTGAATTCTTTTATTGTAATTGACAGGTGAGACGGGTGCCTTCTTTAAATTCAAAGAGCCACAGGGCTCCGGCCTGTTTGCGTGAGTCCCAGGGTACTTTGGTACCAGAAATGTGCTCTTTCTTGGCATTCTGTGCCTCCCTCCCCCACTTCTCTCTTCCCTTCTTCAAGACCAAAATTTCTCTTTAGGATCTCAGTCTACCCCAGAATTCAACAAGCGCTCCCATCTGTTTTCACTCAGCCGCTTGTTTATATTTGCATCGCGCTTTCACTTTCACTGAAAGCGCGATGCAAAAATAAACACTGGGCTGAGTGAAAACAGATGGCCCCCATAAAGATAAGAAATTGCTTTGCGAAAGCAGCAAAGCAGACGACCCAGTCCGGATCGGCCGGGCGAAAGGGCGTCAACAAAAAAGCCTCATTTCCAGTGGCAGGCCACAGTTTAGCATAAACGGTGACGCAAGCCAATGGAAATGAGGGTCGGGGCTTCAAGTCCCCTTTCGAAATCTGCTCTTACAATATCTCTCGCCCAGCGAGCAGCGCTTCGCGCTGCAACGCCAGGCGAGACCTAAAAAATGGAAATTAACATTGGCACAGTAACATATTGGGTCATTATCTCAGGCACAGAAGTGCGCTTTTTTTTTATTTTTTATTTATTTATTTTTTAACGTATGTGTGTTTTAAGATCAAGAAAAATGCAGTCTTTTACAGTGCATTAGATTCAGTGGCTTCGATGGACTGAGCCGTTGCCCAGTATTGTGTATATTGTGGTGGCTGGGCACAAAACGTTAATGGCCACAGAATAGCCCTTTGGATGAAGAGGGCTATTTCTTTCATGAGGCTGATGCTATCTCTAGGTCAGGCTTAAAAAGCAGCCTTTTGGGGAGTGACTACCTCTGCCTGTATAACGTTGCATGTGAAACCGGGCATGGACAGGAGCACCAGAAAGCCTGGAAACAAGATGTCAGCAACCATAGGAGGCTTTGTGACACCTGACTTGTATCCGTCTAAATTACTATACAACAGTGTTATACTGGCATCCGATTTGCAGGAAAAGTAGCCCTGGAAAATCTGACCATCAGTTTACATTAATGGTTTGGTAAAGTGTTAGGCTGATGATGCTCCTAGCATAATTATCCGACTAATCCTGTATGTGGCTTACCGAGGCTGCAAACGTTCCTTGGGGCTCGACTGGCAGATGTGAAAAAGACCTGGCTGATCAGAGAGGAGGCAGTGAGGGCACTATAACTTTTTAAGAAGGAGACTGTATGAAGAATGCAGTGTACCTGAGCCTGTTGCCACATGAGGCATGAGCTGTCTTGGCTGCTGTAGCCGAGAAGAGTGTGAAGGTCATTTGTCCAACTACAGACATGGTGGAGTTTGGCCCTTGTGCACCTGAGGTATTGCCACAGAAGACACAGCACCATGGATTCCAAATCTGGTGTTGAACAGTGGGAGAGATTTGGCCCCTAACTTGAGGAGGTGGAGGGTGGATCACAATGGTGGGGAGCTTTGTGAACCTGTTGGGCTTCCTGAGATATTTTACAGTAGGTCTCCAAAGTGGATATTGCAGAGGTGATTAAAATATGAGGCCTAGCTATGGTGTACCCAGGTCACACCTTGGCGGCCTCTAGCAACGGAAACATTGTTATACCATTGGTCACATTGTATTGCAAACGTATCCCAATGTCTTAAAGATAATACATATGAAACTGTTGCATATCCCTACACAAGGACAATGGACCTCCATGCTCACTTGGTACTTGTAAGAAGTTGGATTACTAATTGCGAAGGATGCAAGTAATAGATCTGCAATTGTCTTACATTGTACCCCATTGTAGCATTTCTCTCTCTCAGGGTAGTGAAGCAGAGCAGTCCAAGGCCGCCTTAGGGGAGGTGGTTTGGGCTGGAAATCCCAATTTACGGGCATGGAAAAACTCTCAGTAAATCATTGTATATTCATTGCTATTAAAAATAAATAGCACAACACACACACAGATTCCCCCCCCCCCACCCCCCCCATGGCACCCTTATGGCACTACACTCCTAGTCCCAATATGCCCTTCCTATACCAGATGCAGTATAAAGGGGTGTCATTTTAACCAAGCCAGGCCTATGGGCTTTTCATCACATTAATAAAAATAACCATGTTATCCTTTAACAATGTAACGCTCTGTACACTGTCAGTGTGTGTGTGTATATATGTGTATATATGTGTGTGTGTATATATATATATATATATATATATATATATATATATATATATATATATATATATATTCCAAATGAGATATTTTCTTTCCAAAATAATCGTCCAGCACTCCCAGGCGGGTTCAATTGCTCAGTTCTTTATTGAACGACAAAAACAACATCTACGCGTTTCAGCAGTCTCAGCTGCCTTGCTCACGATGTCTGAGCCCCAACATTTTTTCTTAAAATACTCACTTTCAAAGACAAAGAACATTGAAGAGGGACTACAAGAATTAAAGAAAACATTAGCCAGCACGCTTACTCCTATTACAGCGGCGGCCATATTAGAACATGCAAGGTACATGCAAAAAACACATTACAAGGAAAGTTCCTTTTGTTAAAATTGTTCCTGCTATTAGTAGCATAGAATTTCCAAAGAGGATGTTTAAATCCTACTTATGCTTTACCTTTCTGAATTTTTATATCTCACAGAGACTCCAAGTCCCTTGTACTTATAATTCAGATATCCGGTCAAATTTCACATATCAGTTTTTCATGAAAGTAATCAAATAAACATCCCATGTTCCTATTTTTGCAACCTCTAATTCCTCAAATTATACGTTCTAAATATATTCCTACAGTTTCAAAGCCAACGGGGAGTAAAAAAGATTATTTTTCAATTAAATATATCGTAAAGTTCTTCAAGTATTAAAGTGCAAATACCAAGTGCAAATCAATCGCTAAAAGTGCAAGTGCTTCACCGTATATTATTACATATATTTCATATACTAATTAAAACACAATATACAAAAGACTATATAATTAAAATGTCATTATATATACCAAATTTCTAAAGTGCAAGTGCTTCACAGTATATTTTCTTCCACATTATATATATATATATATTCACTGAAAAAACCATAGGTTTCAGGGGCGTTGTAGTTAGTTGGACATTTCACTCGTACAAAACCATAGAAATTCCCCCGTTATAGTTAGTTCAGCTAACTATAACTCGCGAGCCCGCAATGCACTGCTGATGACATCACATATTACATCACTCATGACATGGTCAGTGACATCACTGATGACATCTCAAATGACATCACTGATGACATCATCCTTGTGATAGTGGCAGACCTCCTCTCACCCTAATATAACCTTTGATACACACACTCAAAAATACAAACTAACATTTTCAAAACAATGGACATACCAATACCAGTTACAACACACCTATTCAGTAATTCCAAGATCTACACACACATCCACTCATTCACCAACAGTCCCTATACAGTCACTCATACATGTACTCACTCATCATATGTACTCATACACCTATACATCCTGTTACACACCGCCACTCATCCATAGAGTTACTCACTCATAGTCACACATGCAAACAAAGTATCAAACATCCATTTACTTGCATATACAGTTATACACACACTACCACACTTACTTCTACAGAAACTTACACATACTTACTCTCTTAAACAAACACTTATAGAAACACTTACTTATTTGTACAGGAACTCTTCCAATCTCTCACTCTCACATATACTCACTTATATACACCAATACTCACATATACTAGTTTAAAACATATGTAGTTACTCATAAAGACACTATTGAGACAGTCATTCACTCACTAACACACCCATACACATACTCATCCACCTATACAGTCCTGCACACATGCTGTCTTCAACACATACAAACAGTGAGCCACTCATTCATGCATCTATGCACTAAGTAATACCCCCACCTAACCATACAGACTCTCAGACACTCATACTGATACTCAAAAAACCAACTAATAACCCATATAGACACTCATGTAGCTACTCACCAACCCATGCAGCCACTTATACACAAAGTGAGAGACTGATACAGATATTTTCATATTTAAACATTACTCACTAACCCATGTATTCACTAAGATACACTGTCAGTTATACAATCAATTTTACAAAACAAAATCATCCATTTAGACACTTGTATACCCATTTATTCTTCCATTGACCTTGAGATATACATATATAAAACATATTTAATTTTCAGAAAACCACACATTCACTGGAGGATGTCATCAGTGGTGTCATCAGTGGTGTCATCAGTGGTGTCATCAGTGGTGTCATGAGTGATGTAATATGTGACGTCATCAGCAGTGCATTGCGGGCGCGCGAGTTATAGTTAGCTGAACCAACTATAACGGGGGAATTTCTATGGTTTTGTACTAGTAAAATGTCCAACTAACTATAACGCCCCTGAAACCTATGGTTTTTTTCAGTGAATATATATATATATATATATATATATATATTTTATACTATGTATACATGTGAAAATGTCTCGGTCCCCTGTTTGCCTCGGTGGCACGGAAAAAATGGGTGGAACTGACGTCAGCACGCCGACTAGGTTCTCTTATGGCTCCGATGACGTCATACGGTGTCGCGAGCGGAGCCGTGCTATTATGACGTCCTCGTTGACGTGGGAGAGCTAGGAAAGAATTTCCGTGGAATGTTGGTGCAGGGGATATTCACCTAAGTGTTCAGGCTAGTCCTTTGGGAGCAACTGTTTATGTTGCCACTCCAGAAACCGAAACCAGTGATCCGAGGGCAGAGGCCCTGCAGATGGCACACGAAGTGGGGTGCCCAGTCGTGTGCACCGGCGGGGCAGCGAAGTGACAAGCAACACAACCCACAAAAAAGGTAACAAGGGCACTGAATAACACAGGATCTTCTCTTTGTATCTGGCAGGAACAACGAAGTTAAAATGCCCTAGTACCAAAATGTAGAATTAGTGCTACAACGTTCTTCAAGAGGACCTACGATGCCGCTTCTGCCTCCCGTACCCTGGAGGTGGCACATGGGTCACGCGGTACGGTCATACTGCGGTGGGACGCACACTCGTTGACCTCTCATGGCACTGCTCCACACTTCAGGGAGGACGCTTTCCATTAGCTATGTTTTCTGATGACATGTCGCGCCGGCCCCGTCCAACAGAACTCCTTTAGATCCAAACAGACTCTTCCACTCTCTCACCGGAAGTGAAACCAGGCCACGCGGACACTTTCACAATACAACAGCCGGGAATGCACTTTTCGGTAAAAAAAACACATTCCTTCCTCCCTAATTAATCAAATAAACGTCTCACTGAAGAACAGGGGCCAGCTTCGATCGGTAAACAGCCGTTACAACGACTTTTTTACTTTGCGATACCATTACAACGCATGCATTACCACGCATGCGTTGTACATCACAGTCATTACTACGAATTTTTTTAGAACGCATGGTCATTTACCACGCATGCCTTTACAACGAATTTTGTTGTAAAGGTATGTATGGTAAATGACCATGCGTTCTAAAAAACATGTAGATGATCCATGTCGTTGTAAGGAAACAGAGGCTGTTCCGTTTCCTCACAACGACGTGCACCGCCCCTCAGACGACGTGAAGCAGGAACCACGAGGAGAGGAACCACGAGGAGTGAGAGGTAAGGGGGATTGGGCATGGGGTGGGGGTTTCTTTTCTAGGGTTTAGGGTAGTGCAGTGGTGTTTGGGTGGTGTAGGGGGTCGTGCTGGGGGTAGGGTTTTAGGGTTTAGGGTAGTGCAGTGGTGTTTGGGTAGTGTAGGGAGTCGTGCTGGGGGTAGTGTTTTAGGGTTTAGGGTAGTGCAGTGGTTTGTGTAGTGTAGGGGGTTGTGCTGGGGGTAGTGTTTTAGGGTTTATGTCAGTGCAGTGGTGTTTGGGTAGTGTAGGGGGTAGTGCTGGGGTAGTGTTTTAGGGTTTAGGGTAGTGCAGTGGTGTTTGTGTAGTGTTGGGGGTAGTGTTTTAAGGTTTAGGGTAGTGCAGTGGTGTTTGGGTAGTGTAGGGGTTCATGCTGGGGGTAGTGTTTTAGGGTATGGCAGTGGTGTTTGGGTAGTGTAGGGGGTCGTGCTGGGGGTAGTGTTTTAGGGTTTAGGGTAGTGCAGTGGTGTTTGTGTTGTGAGGGGGTCGTGCTGGGGGTAGTGTTTTAGGGTTTAGAGTAATGCAGTGGTGTTTGTATAGTGTAGGGGGTTTAGGGTAGTGCAGTGGTGTTTGTGTAGTGTAGGGGGTCATGCTGGGGGTTGTGTTTTAGGGTTTAGGGTAGGGCAGTGGTGTTTGTGTAGTGTAGGGGGTAGTGTTTTAGGGTTTAGGGTAGTGCAGTGGTGTTTGTGTAGTGTAGGGGGTCATGCTGTGGGTAGTGGTTTAGGGTAGTGCAGTGGTGTTTGGGTAGTGTAGGGGGTCGTGCTGGGGGTAGTGTTTTAGGGTTTAGGGTAGTGCAGTGGTGTTTGTGTAGTGTGGGAGGTCATGCTGGGGGTAGATTTAGGGTTTAGTGTAGTGCAGTGGTGTTTAGGTAGTGTAGGGAGTCGTGCTTTGGGTAGTGTTTTAGGGTTTAGGGTAGTGCAGTGGTGTTTGGGTAGTGTAGGGGCTCGTGCTGGGGTAGTGTTTTAGGGTTTAGGGTAGTGCAGTGGTGTTTGTGTAGTGTAGGGGGTCATGCTGGGGGTAGTGTTTTAGGGTTTAGGGTAGTGCAATGGTGTTTGTGTAGTGTAGGGGGTAGTGTTTTAGGGTTTAGGGTAGTGCAGTGGTGTTTGGGTAGTGTAGGGGGTCGTGCTGGGGGTAGTGTTTTAGGGTTTAGGGTAGTGCAGTGGTGTTTGGGTAGTATAGGGGTCAACCAACATGAATTTGTCCTTGTGTGATGTAACCAATGCTCATGTAAAGCACTCCAATACCTGACCAGTCTGCACTATATAAAACTGCAAAAAAATAAAAAGTGTTTTGCACACTTCTGTCATTGGGCTATACGTGGGCTACCTCTGGGTGATATTTGTGCTACATTTGGGCTCTTTTTTCTCTGGTGGCCATCTTGGGAGACTTATTTGTTATGAAGTTTCCTAATTTCCTCATTTACTACAGTCTCCTCAGTAGGAAATGCTTTCAGTTTTTTACTTTGATTCCATCAAGAAGGCATTCAGATGTGTCACACATTTGCCATAAATTCAGAATGTTAGCACTCGAGTTGTTCATTAGATCACTGTAGTAAAGCTACTGCTCACCAAGGAGTTAACTGGAAGTCTACTGCTGGTATTGAAAGTGATTGTTTCAGTCTGCATGTCAGAATTTTCTAATGAAATAGAAGAGGATTTGAGATCTCACTTAAAACATGCCCTAAATTTTCTTTTTGCAGCACTAACCATAATTTCTATGGCAAAATGAACCCCCTCATTTTGTTCCTTTTTAAATTAAATGTTTTAAGTGTTACCAGTTTATTCCAATCAAGATGGCTTCAGGTGTGCCATACTTTTGTCATAAGTAAGACTGTTAGCGCTCTAGTTGTTCTTTAGAACACTCTGGGAAGCTGCAGTAGAACACAAAGGCATCCACTGACAGGCTGCTCCTGTTGAAATATAACAGGAAGATATTTGAGATCACACTTGAAACATGTCCTAATTTTTCTTTCTACAGCACTAACCATAATTTCTATGACAAAATGAACCCCTCATTTTGTTCCTTTTTAAATTAAATGTTTTAAGTGTTACCAGTTTATTCCAATCAAGATGGCTTCAGGTGTGCCATACTTTTGTCATAAGTAAGGCTGTTAGCACTCTAGTTGTTCTTTAGAACACTCTGGGAAGCTGCAGTAGAACACAAAGGAATCAACTGACAGTCTCTGCCCTTGTTGGATGTACATGTTTTACTGAGAATGTCAGACTTCATTCTCACATGACTGAGAAAGATAATGTGAATTTACAGAAAATATGCTCTCATTTTAGCTTCTGGAGCACCTTCCAAAACTGTATGGGACAAGCATGTGAAAATAGTTTTCTCTCAAACATGATTCATGATATCCCAGCAGAAGGTTTTTCACAGCGTAAAATCACCTTAGAACACACCACAATTCCTGAAATTAGTATGGTACCATCAACAAATGAATTCTAATGTAACTAAAGTCTGTTATCACCCTTTATAGTTCTCCTTTTGGGAACCCCCAAAATCTTCGATTCACTACAATGCATTTCAATGGGGTACTATCATTTATATTGGTCCCAAGATGGCTGCCAGCAATTCCAGGATGAAGTGCTGACAGCCAATCAGATCTCACGATGACATGTGTGGTTAGGCTCCGCCCAGATATATATGTGTTTTTACTTTTGATTTTCTCCGCAACTACTGAACGGATTTACACCATTTAACAAAAGGGTTCTTTCTGAACCAAGAACTACCTCTTTGCCAAATTTTGTGTAATTCCGTTCAGCAGTTCGGGCTGTAGCCGTGGCTAAAGTTTCCTATGGGAAAATGAATGGGGAAAACACGTTTTGGGACCCCTTTTTCTCGGCCCCCGCTTGACGAATCACCCCGAAACTTTCAGGGTAGGAGCGGACCGGAGCGGGCCATAAAGTTTGAAAATTTCGCGAAGATTCGTCATTCGACGCAAGAGTTATTTCAAATAGAATGTTGCGGATTTCCTATGGAAAATAGGTCCTAACTACAACTATCTACTGGCGACCGGCAGTAGATTATATATATATATATATATATATATATATATATATATATATATATATATATATATATATATATATATATATATATATATATATATACATATACATCAGGCCTACTGGCTTTAAGAACGAATCCTGGGCACACGTTTAGAATGATAAATCTTAATATCCGTATACAAACTGTAATACTCCATGTTATAATCACAAAGGTCGACACCAATGAATGTTTTGGTAAAAAATGTTTATACAAGTCTTGCAGTGTGTCAAGATATAAGTACCAGCCGACACGTGTTTCGTCACCTGGGTAGTAACCCGTGACTCTTCAGGGCTGGGAAGGATACAAGATGTATAGTATAGTAAAAATGGAAAAACAGTCCATAACATGTAATGGTGACATAAGTGAAGTGATGAATGGCGATCAACCCTCTAAATGTGGAAACCCTAGAAAAAGCATGTGACAAACATGTGAAAAAAGGAAAACATAAATGATGTGACTTCGCAACAATTGTAAAAGTGGTACCTCGTGGGAGAGTGTGTGACAGTATTTCAAAAAAACACTACTAATGCAAAAAAGTGTGCCTTGACATGTTGTATGGTATCCTGGAAGAAAAAGACCTTGGTATCATATTGTGAAAGCGTGTGGGTGGGTGGGTGAAGAAATGGTGACAACCGAAGTACAGAGAAAGAGAAGGCAAGAGCTAGGCTGCGTATAGTAAGAAATCTATGGGGGGAGTAAGGGTAATCGAGTGATCAATGATCTAATAAAACTGACCGTGCAAAAACTGGAGGGAGAAGTTAAACAACGGAGGTAGGAATTTACCTGACTGTAGATAATAAAGCCTGTGCAAAGTCTAATCGAGAGGGGCAGAGAAAAGCAAAAGAATAAGTCTAAAATAATGAGCATGTGCAAGTCAAAAAGCTATAAGAGGGCAAGCAAGAGTAACTAGTTTGGAGTGAAATCACCGCTGGACCGGTGATAATTCCAACCCGGTCTAAGGGCGCGTGTTAAAGTTGCAGGGTGGTGCGGCTGCGAGGGTGGTAAGGTCGGGTAGGTAAAGGGACCCTGGACCCCATCGGTAGTGATTCCAAGAGCAATAAACCAACGGGCGAGTGGGTCCGTGTTCAAAGGATACTGTCGGTGAGGTAAGGGAGTGACGATCAGGCCAAGTTACACTTAGATGGAGGAAACATAACGTCCTGGTATTATCATAGTCACGAGGGCGCAAGAGCTGCAATCCTACCCGAGTGAAGCTGGAGGTGTGTGACCGGATCCGTCTCTCATTCCGAATGCGGAAGGAGCGGAATCTAACCGGAAGTAGTCTATTTATTAAGGGGAGAACTGAAACGTAACGTTTCAAATTAGCGCGGGCTACCGGAAGTGAGTATTCCGGTGAATTCTAAAGATGTATGATAGACAGTGAAGACAGAAAAGAAAGAAGGAGCCAAAAAAGCGAGATCAGGCCAAATTATAGTGCGCAACGATTCTGACAGTGTGATGGTCTATATATATATATATATATATATATATATATATATATATATATATATATATATATATATCATAACAAAATCAAAATTTCTCATTTTGAGCACAAGAAAGACCTATGATCATGTTAACACGAGTTTTAACTACACAAGCCTCATCATGCACGTGAATGACTGTCGCAGTACAATACCGTCAAGCGACACATTCAATCTTAGACATGAGTATTATGCCAATAGCTACTTTACATATTGTAATGTTGTTTGTAGAAAGCATATTGATCATTGCTGATTATCGCAGGTGCACAGAAGGTTCAAAATCATCTAATATTGCATAAACGGCCAGTAATGGAGAACAAAACCAAATGTGCAGAAAAACTAACAGAAAATATCTACTCATATTTCAAACATTTGTATAAAAGAGGGACACCAAGAGACAACTACATACGTTCTTAGTAGGGCGGTGATTCAAAAAGGTCTAAGAATCAGGGGGAAAACCTAATGAGTCATTTTTTTAGGTTTCTCACAGAGATTGGTGACAGACATATAGATCTTGGAACAGTCCAGTGTATATCGTTGAGCATCACATGCCCAGAAAATATTGTAGCTCATGGTAGGTGTTTTGACCGTGTCTCACGGTATGGAGACGCATGATCCAGGTTGCTTCTAGACGTCTCAGTCGGAGTTTGCGATTTCCACCTCTTATGTTGGGTTGGGTGAAATCTATACCATAGAAAGAAAATTTCTTGTGTGAACCCTGTGTAGGGCAGGATGCTATGTGAAGAGCCATAGGATATCTAGCATCCTGTTGGTGTATTGCTCTGGCATGTTCACTTATGCGTTCCTTCAGGGTCCTGATGGTACTTCCAACATTGACTCTTGCATGTACATTCCAGAATGTACACCACGTATTTTGTAGTGCAGTTGATGTTCTGATTGATTTGAAATTTACGTTTGTTATGACTAGTGAACTCTTTGATTTTGTTTTGAGCCCACTTGCAAACACCACAACAGCCACATTTGAAGAAACCCTTAACATGTGGTGTGAGCCAGGACGAGGTTGTAGGACTATGTGGAACCGTGGGACTCAATCTGCTCCTCAGGGTTCTGCCACGTCTGTAGGTGATCTGGGGCCTAGATGTGATTGTCTCACTGAGTGTTTTATCTGCCAGTAGAATATTCCAGTGTTTAAGACTCTTTCTAATCATAACACTAATGTCGTTGTAATCTGCAATCAATCTCACTTGTTGCTTTTGCGATTTGTCTTTTTTTTTTTTTTTCTGGCTCTTTTCCCGAAGTGTGGTGTCACTCTGTCTTCTCGATTCTCAGTGTGGCTTTGTGTAGAGTGTTGTTTGTATCCCCTTCTAGAGAATCTATTTTTCATGTCATATATACATTTCTGGAATTCAGCATCTTCACTGCAGTTCCTCCTGGCTCTGATAAATTCCCCATAAGGAATGGCCTCTATTTGATGCAAAGGATGGGAGCTATCCGCATGTAGGAGGGCGTTGCATGCGGTTTCTTTCCAGTATAGTCGACTATGTATAGTGTTCTCTTTCACATATAGTTCCACATCCAGGAATGTAACTCTTGATGTGCTAGAGTTGCATGTAAACCTCATATCCATGTTATTGGTGTTTAGGTATGTGCAAAAGGCCTCAAGTTTTTCTGCTGTCCCTGACAAGAGTAGAAGACAATCATCAATATAACGCCCCCAGTATATGATAGAATCTATCCAAGGAGCACCTTTCTTGCCCCAAATCCATGCAGATTCTAATGAGCCCATGTAAAGGTTCGCAAACGAGGGTGAAAACTTCGAGCCCATAGCTACTCCCTTAACTTGCTTGTACCATTGTCTGTCATACAAGAAGAAGTTGTTGTTAAGTATGATATTCATCATGGATATTAACATGTTAGTGTGCTGCCAAAGGGTTGCAGGTCTGTTGTCTAGGAATTGTGTGATTGCCCTCAGACCCAAATCAGGCTTAATGGATGTATATAGAGACACCACATCTAAGGTTACCATGATCATATCTGGTTGCCATTGAACGTCTGCAAGGATGCCCAGAATGTTCTTAGTGTCCTGGATAAATGATGGAAGATTTTTCACCATCAAGTTCAAGAACAGGTCAACGTACTCCGACAGTTTTTCTGTGGGCCCCCCTATCCCAGAGATGATCGGTCTGCCTGGTGGAAATGCAGCCTGTTTATGTATTTTAGGGAGTGTACATCCATGGTGAGGTAGGTCTCACTACTCTCATATAAATGATCTCATCGTCATCTATAAGGCCCAAAGTGTGCCATTCAGTCAGGTGTTTATTAATGAGGGTCAGTGTGCCTATGGGATTTGTCTCTAGGAGTTCGTAACAAGTCGTGTCCCGCAATTGTGTCAGTGTCTCATTCTGATAGTCAGTCCTGTTCATAACGATCACGTTCCCTCCTTTGTCCGCCTCTCTTATGATAATGTCCTGATCAGTGCTTAATGTTTTGAGGGCAAGACGCTCATTTCTGGTTAAATTGTCTTTGGTTCTTCGATTGGTGTTACCAAATTTGTTCTCATATCTATCTATGTCTTCTAAGACCAAGTTGTAAAATATGTCTATAGGGTTGCCACCTGGCAGAGTGGGAGTCCACTTGGACTTAGCTTTAAGGCCACTTGGAAATGGTCAGGTCAGTGTCTATGTCAAGTTCCTGCAGGAGCTGTTCAAACGGGTAGGGAGGATTGTCCATGTCAGCAAGTGACATGAGTGAGTGTCCTTGATGCTCTGGAGGGTGGCGAGGTTGCCACTAATGATATTACTAGTGTCTCTTTTGGGTACAGGATTCCAGAAAAATGCTTTCTAAGTTTGAGTCCCCTAATGAATTTGAACAGATCAATTTTGGCCCTACAGAGGTCACCTGAGAAATTTTTATTTTGTTATGCTATATATATATATATCGACCATCACACTGTCAGAATCGTTGCGCACTATAATTTGGCCTGAACTCGCTTTTTTGTCTCCTTCTTTCTTTTCTGTCTTCACTGTCTATCATACATCTTTAGAATACACCGGAATACTCCCTTCCGGTAGCCCGCGCTAATTTGAAACTATACGTTTCAGTTCTCCCCTTAATAAATAGACTACTTCCGGTTAGATTCCGCTCCTTCCGCATTCGGAATGAGAGACGGATCCGGTCACACACCTCCAGCTTCACTCAGGTAGGATTGCAGCTCTTGCGCCCTCGTGACTATGATAATACCAGGACGTTATGTTTCCTCCATCTAAGTGTAACTTGGCCTGATTGTCACTCCCTTACCTCACCGACAGGATCCTTTGAACACGGACGCACTCGCCCGTTGGTTTATTGCTCTTGGAATCACTACCGATGGGGTCCAGGGTCCCTTTACCTACCCGATCTTACCACCCTCGCAGCCGCACCACCCTGCAACTTTAACACGCGCCCTTCGACCGGGTTGGAATTCTCACCGGTCCAGCGGTGAGTTCACTCCAAACTAGTTGGTCTTGCTTGCCCTCTTCTAGCTTTTTGACTTACACATGCTCATTATTTTAGACTTATTCTTTTGCTTTTCTCTGCCCCTCTCGATTAGACTTTGCACAGGCTTTATTATCTACAGTCAGGTAAATTCCTACCTCCGTTGTTTAACTTCTCCCTCCAGTTTTTGCACGGTCAGTTTTATTAGATCATTGATCTCTCGATTACCCTTACTCCCCCCATAGATTTCTTACTATACGCAGCCTAGCTCTTGCCTTCTTTCTCTGTACTTCGGTTGTCACCATTTCTTCACCCACCCACACGCTTTCACAATATGATACCAAGGTCTTTTTCTTCCAGGATACCATACAACATGTCAAGGCGCATGAGGCGCACTTTCTTTTGCATTAGTAGTGTTTTTTTGAAATACTGTGTCACACTCTCCCACGAGGTACCACTTTTACAATTGTTGCGAAGTCACATCATTTATGTTTTCCTTTTTTCACATGCTTTTTCTAGGGTTTCCACATTTAGAGGGTTGATCGCCATTCATCACTTCACTTATGTCACTATTACATGTTATGGACTGTTTTTCCATTTTTACTGTACTATACATCTTGTATCCTTCCCAGCCCTGAAGAGTCACAGGCTTACTACCCAGGTGACGAAACACGTGTCGGCTGGTACTTATATCTTGACACACTGCAAGACTTGTATAAAAATTTTTTACCAAAACATTCATTGGTGTCGACCTTTGTGATTATAACATTGAGTATTACAGTTTGTATACGGATATTCAGATTTATCATTCTAAACGTGTGCCCAGGATTCGTTCTTAATCATAAGTGTGGGTCCGAACCCACACAACTGCAGGGGTTGTCCGGGCTTTCCCCATACCTGGCAGCACCGTAACCATACTAAATTCTTCTTATACCATACCGTTAATTAGCTTGAGCGCCATTCTTCCTGCCTACCAAAACCCATCGTAGAACCAGGCCTACTGGCTTTGTCAGGGTGTCACCACATTAATAAAATCAGCCACATGTCATATTGATTATTTTAACACAATTACAATCAGTAAGCACAGTAATATTCTATAGCGTGCATTCATAATGGGAACCATTAGTTCATTGTGCAATATCAGTGTTGCAAATAAAGCATATTGACTTTAAACGCATGTGGGTCAGTCTTTCTTCACACTCTACAGACCATATAATGCAAACTTTACACCGGTAATGGGAAGGAGAACCATACTCATATGAAAATACAGCCCAATGAAATATGGCACTGCGCAATGCGCACTTTCCTCTTTGATTTTCCTTCTCAAAAAGAAAATCTTCAAAAAGTCGTATCTCTGGCCCCGTAGGGGCGTTTTCCACCATCTTGGTCTCATTTTGCTCCTGATGGTCAAGCTTGACTACCAAATGTGTTTTCTTCAGTGCTCCTGGACTCTAAAAGTGCGCATTTTGTTGGAAGCCCGATTTTCAGGCTCCCTGTGCTGCACCTGTCCTCTGCCTGGCTCCTGGTGCTTCTCTCCTGCTGGGACGGGCATCTTGAACAGACCCTCTGCAACCAACCAGAAGATCATGCTTCTTGCCGCACTCCCCAGGTTGCAAAGCCTGCTCTGGAAGGGCTCCCAGTGGCAGTGGAGCTCTGGTCTTTTCTCGTAATCTGTCCTCAGGGTGTTTAAGGGGCCTGCCCCACTTGCCCTGGAGACACGTGTCCTAGTCCTGGGACTCAGCTGGAGTTCAAGTCCATCCTTGCAGGGCATCAGGCGCATTCTTCTTCCAGCTAGGCATCTTTTCGCTGTTCTCTCCCAGGTTTTCGATCTTCTCAACTGTCTCCCTCTTGTGTAGGGCATTAAGTGGGTGTGGAAAGTTCTAGATGCCAGGCATCCCTGGCCAAACCTAGGATGCCACATTAGTTCAACCCTCCTGCACTGCAGTTTGGCACACTCCAAGATGGCAACTTTAAGTTTTCCCTGGTAAGAGCTTCTCTGAGTGCCTCCGCTCCGCCCCTTGTTGACACAGCTGCCTGATTCCGTTCCCACCAGAACTACAAAGGCAAGCTCCTCCTGTGTTGGCTCCAGAGGTCTGGGCTCTCTACCTTGTTCCAATGGGCATGGGCTGCCCCAGACCAGGTGCAGGGTGACAACTAATTATATGATGCAGTATTCCTTGCCAACCCTTCCTTTTCTAGGAACTGAGTAAATCGCATTTAAGTACTCTTTTGGTGGAAAGGCCTTTGATCCCTTTGCTGGGGACCAAAGTAATTAACTTGACCCAGTTTGGGGGGGGGGGAGGTGGAGGGGTGAGTGGAAGGCCTGGAATCTGAGCTGAGCCAGAGAAATATGACACATCTTGAAGTCCCATAAGATGTGGGGTTATTGGGGTCTGCAAATTCTAACCCTGTGTGCATGTCTTACCCCACCTTACTACTTTCGCTGGACCCTGTAGGCAGATTTTGCCTCTATGTATAATATTGTGAAAATACCACAGATTGTCTACTAACCACTATAGACCTAAACTATGAATGCTCACTCATAAGGCCTATCCCAGCTCCGTACCAATACTTGCAGGGTCCCTTAAGGGACAGTCTACCATGTGCACCGGTACCAGGTTACATACACACTAGTCTTGCACATGAAAAATCCCGGTGCTGTAAATGGATGGGACCCATTTTATTTATTTCTTTTACAGTACGGTTAGGCATATAGGTAGCATGAAGATAAAGCTCTGGGACAGTGTAGTTTTTTAGCGATTCTCTTGAGGGTTCACGGAGGACAAAGTTGAAATCTACTGGGCAGTCTGAGACTCTAGGTTCTGAACCCCTAGTGTATGTAATAGCTGAGTTGAAGAGGGTACTGTGCCCTTGTTACGTTTGGAGATACAGGCCTAGATTACTCAGTTGAAAAAGTCATGAGAAAAGGTGACCGCTAAAACTGTCCTTTGGTTTAAGGAGGTCTGCTAGGTCGACTGACAGGGATGCAGGGTGGCAAGATGTTACTTCTGAGGAACATGGAACAACTGAAGATGGCATGGATGTTAAAGCTGTGCTGTTGGGCATGCTGAAGAGTCTTTGAACCAAAAATGGCAATATAGAAACACTGACAACAGGTAAGAATCATATGAAAGAATGGCTAGACAAACTGTATTGGCATGACTGAGCGACACATCCTGGCAGTAGAAAATGATGCTAAGTACAAGGGGAAACCTCCTCAAAATGGAGAAGTCCCAGGAAAAAGTTTTGTAAAGAAGGAAGACGTGAAAGCCCGCAAGAATAATGACTGTTTCAGGAATTCCAGAGTTCACTAACCCAATGGCGATTGAGGCATTTCATTTACAAGCTACACCATGACCTGTTTGACAGGTCACATCGGTCAGTAATGCTCGTTGTGGAACGGGTGCATCAAGCTCTCACTCAAAGTAGGCCTGGGCAAAATTTCATTTTGTTGGCATAATTGTGAAATCCTCACCCCGAAATGACGCCATTTTTCCATTTATCGTAACTCTTAGCCATTTGCTCTAAAAATATATAGTGAACACGAGCAAAACAGAATGCAGGAGGCTGTTCGCTGTTTTTAAAAAAAAATTTATAAGAGCAAAATGCATTCTCACATCAAACATTGATGTGAGGTCGCGTTCCACGCTAAAGAATCGCACTAAATGAGTTTTTCATAACACGTTTCGCATAACTTTTTGAATTTATGCAAAAGCAAAATACACAAATTTCAAACCCTCTTAGCCCCAAGATCTGTTCTGAGGAATTCCCTGAGGTCAATTGTGGCGCGCTTACTAAATTACAGAGACTGAGATGCAATATGCCATTATATTAGAAGAAAAACAACTGACACATGATGGTGTATCTTGGTCACTCTTTTCTCGCTCTACAGTTTTCGTCCAAATGGCGAGAAGAGCCTTGATATCTCTGCAAAATAAGCCCCAGCAGTTAAACTATGCCATATTGTTCTCAGTGAGGCTCATGATCAACTGTAGTGGAAAAACGCATGTATTTACAGGCCCAAAGGATGCCAGAAAGTTTCTCGGGATTAGTATGACCACAAATGCTCAGCCGGAAATAGAGACTGCATGATCACAGCTGTTAGTGTACCCCAATGACTGTGAATGACGTGCAGATGATCCACCACAAACATTAGCGGATGTATTGTGAAATCGCTGGCGATGTGAACACATAGGGCAGGAGACAATCACGTTAATGCAGATTGTGTGGGAGTAGTAGGTCTTAAGAGGAATGATTTTCTCACTATGTGATACAGAGCTACTAAAGATGGCGTCCATTATCTGTATGCCACTTTTGGATTGGGAAATGTGCTGTAATATTTAGCTTCAAATCTAAATGATGGGGGGTTGGGGGGGGGGGGCACTAGGGATATTTATGTAGAGTGTTGATTATACCATGTTTGAGTTCTGACCATGCTGCAGAATCAGGGGTGTATTTGACCAACCCTGATTGGAAAATCTAGTGCACTGTCTGGACTTGTATCCGGCCCCACTAGGCAAAATGAAGCGATTCTGAGGATTCATGTTGTCGCTGAGGGTTCGGATTTTGTCCTAAGATGAGAAATATTGTTGGCCCCACCTATTAACGGAAGGCTGACCTAACCATAGTTTTCTAGCATGGACTGCCCCATGGGTGGTAGGCTCTGCCTGTCAGTAGGAATCGGATTGTGCCTTTACAGCACCCTGATTTTTTTCAGGTTCAGTTGAAATTGCAGCGTGGGGTATGGTCAGTTCACTTGAGTTAACGGAACTGTAAGTGTGGAGTGCATGGGGGGGGTAGCAAAGGTGGCCACTCTTTCATTATTAGAGCTATTGGGGAACTGTGGGATATGAGGGTTTTGTATGATCAATGTTTATGCAGGAAACAAATTTGCAACTCTGGTCTTCTGGTCTTCTGGTCTTTGTGCGTGCGTGTGCGTGTGTGTGCGTGTGCGTGTGTGTGTGTGTGTGTGTGTGTGTCTCTCCCCCCCCCGTTATTGGAAGGAAGGTATCCAGAGTGTCAACGGAGTTGCCAGTTATATATATATATATATATATATATATATATATATATATATATATATATATATATATATATATATATATATATATATATATATATATATATATATATATAACAAGGCAGGGGATCCTGCCGAAACGCGTCATAGCCCGATAAATTAATGCAATAAAAATTGGACTCAACTTTTCTGGTGTCACCGTGTCTCTGTTCGGTGCGACGTAAGGAGGTGCCGGTTTGTGATGATATATATATATATATATATATAGTAGTAGTACATGTTTTGCACGCCTTGTTCCGTTCCCTGTGACTTGTTTGGTTCGTATGTCAAACTTCGTAAGTATTTGCACTATCGGACCATACCACTTGTGTAGTGGTTTGCTAGCTATACAAATTTAATCAATAAAAGTTAAGAAGAACCATCTTTCTTTATCCTGCCTTGCTTTTTGTGGCAATTGCTCTTTTGATATTAATGTGCAATATGATTAGCCATTGAACTCCTGAAGCGCTATGTTGAATGCTACTGTCAGCACTCAAACGCAAGTCAGTCAGCCTGACTTTGTGCATACTATGATAACCCTTCCATGCTCTTTAGTGCGATATCTAAAGGTGGTTGCATCGTCCGAGGCTGTCTGCTGACTTTCAGCATGAATAGAGAAAATTATGATTCTCGGGCTTCAAGCTATTGAGTCATAAAGCAGACATTTACTGGAGGTTGAGTAATGCTTAGGAGAGGTAGCTGGAGAAGTTAGTGATGTCAAGGAAGTGATCCTTGGTAGGGCAACATGGTTGAGAGTGTGTTAATGGAAATAACTGAAAGATTTGGTGGCATGTTTCCTTCGTCTGCTTTGCTGCATCTGCAGGGGCAATATAAGCTTCAAAACCCTGCAGCCCCTCAATTTTTTTTTATATACTCTGCGTACGTTTGCATGTTATTGACATTCCTCCAAATACACTAGAGCTTTCATGTGAGCCATAGTTTATAATGAACCAAATTTCCCCAAATTACTTTTACATTTGTGAAAAAGTACCTCTGAGATTGCCACAGTTCACAGCACAAGTCATTCTCAACATTCTGCTGTCCGTTACAGAAGCAAAGGTGGGTGCCGGAAGGAGGTCAGAAGGGGAAAAAATACAATGGTCTCCAAAAGAAATTCCCCTAGTGCTGAAAGCATAGGTCTATAAACCGTTCAATTTCCCCGATGTTGCAAAAGTCCTGGAACTCCGTAAAGGTCCACACAAAGGTGGTACAACAAAATGGATGTTTACTAAAGATCCACACAATAAGGTGGCACAACAAAATGGATGTTTACTAAAGATGTCAGTTCCAAGGCTTCCCAGACATCATGTCTGCCACCTCTGTCTGCCGGTGGAGGTTTGCCTCTTACTGCTGTTGTCAAACGAACCTTGACATGCATGTCTGAACTGTTACCGTCCAGCCTTACCATTGGCATTTTGGGATATTATAATTGACAAGTCAAACATTTCATCAGACTATGAATTTGGAACTGTTCACTGTCATAAGACAAATCACAGTACGAAATATGTCATCGTCATTTGATTACAAGTTGTTGATTCCATTTACTAAGATAGCTTTCAGTACCTTACACAATACATTTATGTTGGGATTTAATTATGTTGTAATGTATTGAACAGATTTTGGTAGCCAGGGAGCCTGCCCTACCCAATGTAATCACTGTTTGCCACTTATCCAGAGTGCCCACATCTAATGACTTGCCACCATTTAGTCAAACATTAAATACATTTAACCTAAATGAGAGGCAACTAAAGTCCGTATTAAGCATAGTCACAATATAGACTTGTAAAGACAATACAAATCCATCCTCGGCTTGTGTATGCTCTTTTTATTTGTGCTTTTTTTTCTCTTCACGAGTGAGCAGAAAAACACGCAGCCAACACATTTCGCTAATACAAGGCTTCTTAAGGGCTCAGAAGAATATACAGGCTATGGTCACCAATTGAGATCCACAACATCACAAAGTAATCCAATTATTTAAAATTACCTGATGAACCGGCATGTATTTTTCTTATGGTCAATCTCATTTCAAATAGTCAAAGCAGAAGCCCGGCAAGAATGTCTCTCAAACCATATCTGTAAGTATGGTTGCATCAATAAAAAAGCAGGAATTGTTACAGACATTCAGTCGTAAAGTAATTAAGCAGTGTTCGACATTATCTGTTACAAAACTGACAGCCAAGTTCTTCGTGTGGTCAATGGAAAAAAAATAAAAAAAAATTGACTGCACGCTGAACTTGGCTGTCGGTTTTGGACTCCTCAATTCTCTGGATTAATGGGCTTTACTGTGGTTCATCTCTTTATGGTGTTGATGGTGTGTCACTCAGACCATAGATCCTGCTGTTTGATCTTCTAGCAACCATGAAGGCATCCACATAATCAGGAAAGGGACGGTGTCTGATTTTAACATTCCATCTCATGGCATTATGAGTAGTGACCTTCAGTCAGGATAGGGACAGGGTCTGATCCAATGACAGTAGACAGAGGGTTAGAGTAGAGGCATTCTTTCTGTATTTTACCCTTACCTATATAATCAAATCATCAGCAACCACTTAATGCCATATGATTTTAGCTCCAGTGGGGACTTCAGCAGGAAACTCGAATCTCTTTCCCAGAATGAATCTGCCATTAAAGAGGATCCAGCCATAATGCCTCAGACGTGGTTAACAAGTGTCAAGAAAATAGCAGCACTAAGGACAAGCAATCAGGAGAGCCTTCTCAGCCTCCCTTAACAAAAATAAAATATACAAGTGCCCACCCAGTGCAATAGTGGCAAAAAAGTAGAGGTTTAGGCAATCTGATGAGCAACATTTTAGTGTCCAGTGAGCAACATTTTAGGGTCCAGGGTCGCGGGCTACACATTGGGCAGTACTGCCATACACAGACCTATACATGGCTGGTATTCATATGCCCTGAAGACTAATTTGTGGACTATTTGATCCACTTCACCTTCGTTTATCAGTGGCAACCTACTAATATGGCCCTTAGAAACCCTTTTTGTGGGGGGGAGGGGTTCTTGACGGGATAGTCTGGTGAGATGAGGTGGTGTTCCTAAAACAAAGTGTCTCCAGGGTGGCTTTTCACTTTTGTTTGTTTTATGTCACCGAAAGAGTTTTAGGTTTTTCTAGCTTTTGAGCCACAGTTTGGTGACACCCATTGACTTTATTTTCTTGTCTGGAGAAACCTCAACCTCTTCATAAAACTGTGAGTATTTATTGTTGTAGCCTGTGGAATTATGATAATATGACCTTGGTTGCCCTCCTTTTGCATTTAGGAGACCACAAATTACCTGTTCCTCTATAAAGCTCAAATTATGCCTTAAACATAAATCACTGTTTGACTTGCAGCCCAGAAAGGTTTTTCTCTTTAAATTACATTTGCATTATCGCTATTCACTCACTCCTGTTGCAATATCCCTGATCACCTCCTCTTCTCAAACTGCTTGGAGTAAGCATTGGAGATTTAGTTGCCGTAAAGTCTGGAGTTCGTAGTGAGACAATTTAACGATGTTTACTTACATGAACTTGAGGCAAGCATTTGTGGCATTAAATGAAAAACGGGGCATCTAGCAAGTTCGAGGCTGTGACCATATCACCCCACCCCCGCCTTAAGGCATCTATCTGCAATGGTTACAGTCAGGAAAAGAGTGGTATTTAAATTATCATTCACTACTGATTGGTGTGTCCTTATATTTTGTCTGTGTATCTCCCATTTCCCTTTTTTTATCAGTGAATCTTATCATTTGCTTTTTTAATAAAAGGGTCACACCTTGTATTCAGTCCAGCCAGCTCACCAAATGTATTTTTGTAAATAGGTCCACATGTATCATTTTTGGTGTGCACTTAGTCCGTCCATTCCGTCATCTGCTGCAACACCATTGATTCTGCTTACTGCCCCGGTGTGTCTATGTTCTCATCATAGCTGGGTTTTATATATGTTAAATGTGTGTCTGTTTAGACCAGGTAAAGTGAATTTTAAAGGCAGGTAGAGCCTTTAAATGAGTATTAAACGAGGCCATGTTTATGCAAGCTGTAGCGCCATTACTTTTAGTCGCCTAGTTCAGGTTTTTCCATCACATCATCCCAATTTGTCACTTTTTATCTTTTGCCTGTGACAGCACATGTGCTGCCATCGCTCTCCCTTGCGAGAGAGATTGTTTACTAGAATGGGCTTAAAGCTCACCCATTGCTTACCATTCGTGTGCTTCATTGTCACTTATATTTGCTGCTGCCTAATTGGGCATTGCCTGCCAGCTTCACTTCCTCCTCTTTTGTCTGTGACTTGGACCCAAGTACAGATTGTGTCCTCTTGATTGGAGTCCATCCGCTGCTCTGATTGAGGTACTATTTTCTTTTCTTTTTTCCCATGTTTCCTTGTTGCTTTTTCCCTCCCATCGCCCAACCCCTTGTCTGTGTTGCCTCGTCCCTCTCAGCCCCCCACCCTCCAGTGTCTGTGTTGGCCCCTGCCCGACATAGGAAAAAAAAGCGATATAACGCGGCCAATGCCTGCCAAGTCATAACCCTTTTTTTTTTTTTAGTTTCCAGTTCCTATGGTATATCGCTTTATTTTCTTTTTTTAAACTTTTAGCAACACTGCTCTACAACATGGCTAAAAGACATTGGCAAAGCAAATAGCTCTCACCTAGGTGAACCTTATTGGCTTTGCCAATACATGTTTGGAATAGTGTCAGCTGCCTTTATTGAAGCATTACCTCAAGCATGCATGACCCCTTTCTTTTGAGTGGTATTGAATCATGCATGAAAGGCACCAGGAAAATCATTCAATTTAAACATGATCCATGGTCCCTTTTTTATGGTTTAGTTCTGTTTATTGAAATTTTCCAATAGCCACTAGTTGGCAGGGAGAGCAAGTAGTAAAGACAGTGGGGAAGTTGTGGGGGTAAGAGGATAAGATCCAAGGGGTAAAGTGAGAAATCTATTTGCCCGCCAAATGACTACATTTTAAAAACCAGAACTGAATTATTTATCACGCTTATTTAACAGATACTCGGGACCCGCAGTTTTTTTCATTTCTGACGGATGACCAGTGTCTATTGAAGAAACAGTCTCAATATGCAAGTATGTGGGGCAAGCAAGTTTCTTGAATTCTTAATTTTTTTTTATACATGAGCCCCAAAGCTTAAGCTTTGCATTTAGCAGGTTTAGTATCCCTTTTGAGATGTTTGTAAATGTCCGATAGCAAACGTTTTGTTGTCTTTCTTAGTGACCAGTCATTTTTAGGTTTTACCTGCACAGCACTTGTGAAATCTCTTGTATTAAAAAAAAAAAATCTTAACTGGGACTTAGAATCAATCGTTTTTATTATGTGGGAAATCGAGAGCATGTACACAGCTTACTGCCTACATCATGTGGCCGGCAGAGCGATCTAAGAGCGCCAGTACACAGCGTTGAGGCCTACATCCCGAGGGCCGGCCCCCGCAAAACAGTTGTGACTAGCATCTGAGTCGACTCTCCTGGTAAAGTCATCCACAGTTTTATTACAATAAAGCAAACAAAAAACCCCCAATAACAACCCCCCCATATCTCCGCATCAGATCTAACAGCGCTATACAGACCTCTCCGCCAGCGCCCACTTAGTATAGTAGCATTGCTCCTTTCAGCTGTCCCTGGTCGGAATCAACGGTTCCAACGGCAGTAGCCTGAGAATCTGTAAATACTTGGGACATGTCACCTCTCTCATATCTTTTGTGAGGATTTGCAAGTAAGGGGCCCACAATTCCGCAAACTCTTTACCCTTCTCCTCCACACTTACCGAAAGGCGCTCCATTGCTAAAAGCTGCCAGAGACGGTGAATCCAATCAATCAGTTCAGGCACCGAAGATGACCCCCAATGCACTAGGAGAACCTGTCGCGCCGCCAGGAGCGCCATTGCGATCTGCCTGCCCCTCAGTGATTTCAGTGGAAAAGCTTTAGGATGGGAAAGGCCCAGCAGTGTGTATTCAGGGGCGCGGGGTAAGACCATCTGGAATGCCGCATCAATGTCGTCAATGACCGCATTCCAATAGCGCACCAACTTCGGACACCGCCAGAGCAAGTGAACTAGAGTCCCGGTGGAGCCACACCCCCGCCAGCAGAGGTCGGATTTGGATTTGTCCCAGCAATGCACACGGGCCGGAGTATAGTACCAATATGTAACCACCTTATAGGCGGATTCAGCACCTGCTGTGTTGTGTGCAGTGTGATGCGCCCTATATAGGATATGCTCCCACTCTTTAGGTGTTAAGGGCCTCCCTATCTCAGTTTCCCAGCGTACCTGCGCTTTCGTACGTTGACCCGTTGGACGCGCCATAATCATAGCATACAATTCAGAGATGAGTCTACGGTCATCTGTCTTGCGCACGAGCCATTTTTCAAAATTGGTAAGAGTACGGGACATGCGCCATAGTTGACAGGCCGCGTCACCCAATGGGCTACCTGACGATAGGGGAATGCATCAGCGGCCAATAGGTTGTAGTCCGTTCGCAACTGGGTGAAGGGAATCAGACCCTCCAAATCAAAAAGGAAACCGACTCTTACATCCCTCCTCTCGCCACCGCTGAAAGACTGGAGACGTCTGACCTGGAGGGAAATCGGGGTTGTCCACAATGGGGGTCATAGGCGAGGGGAAGGATGTCCATCCTTTTGCCACGGCAAGCCGATCCCACACCCTGAGCGTGGGCGAGGTGACTGGGGAGGAATAAAGTCCCCACGCTCTGTGTTTGCGCGGCAACCACAGTTCCCGCCAAATGTTCAGTCCCGCGACGGATTGGTCCATGAAATTCCAATGTTTGCTGGACAATGGTCTATTCCACTCAACCAAATATCGGAGGCAAGCCGCTTGGTAGTTGGCTCCCACGAGAGGAAGGCCCAAACCGCCCTGCGCTTTCGTAGCAGTCATTTGCCTAAGCGAAAAACGAGGCTTCTTACCCTCCCATATGAACTTGTTAATCAATGATTGTAGCTTCTTGAGGGTACCCGGCGGTGGGGTCATGGGCAGCATTTGAAAGATGTACAAGATGCGGGGTAAAACTGTCATTTTCACCGCGGCCACCCTCCCATACCAGGCCAGCCGGAGACGCGACCAGGCATCCAGCGCCTTGGTCGTTCGTTCCAGCAGCAGAGCGTAGTTGAGGGAGACTGTCTTGGCAATGGTTGGCGTCAGCTTAAAGCCTAAATAGGTCACGTCAGGCTTAGACCAGGCGAATGTGAAAGCTTGCTGTAAGGCTACTAGTTCCGCAGCCGGGATAGAGATGTTAAGGATCTGCGATTTCGTGAAGTTGACCTTAAATCCCGAAGCTTCTCCAAAGGCCGCGATCTCGTCGGTCAAAGCTTGCAGTGTCAACCGTGGCTGTGTAAGTGAGAGGATCACATCGTCGGCGTATAAGCTAATTTTATGTATATCTGCGCCAAACTTGAGGCCAATCACCCTATGATTCGCCCGAATCCGTTGAGCAAATGGCTCCATGTAGAGCGCGAATAGAAGCGGGGATAAGGGGCACCCCTGGCGCGTTCCCCACGCAACAGAAAAAAGGGCCGATCTACAGCCATTAACCCGCACAAAAGCCCTGGGGGCAGAGTATAGGCACTTGACCCAGCGCAGGAAATTGTCTCCGAAGCCATACCTGCGTAATACTGCAAATAAGTAGCCCCAATCAACGCGGTCGAAGGCCTTCTCAGCATCTATGGATAGTAAGAAGGCTGGTGTCCGAGCGCGGTGCATGTGGTCAATAAGATGTAGCAGCCTTTTGGAGTTGTCTCCCCCCCCCGCCCCCCCCCCTGTCTAGTAGGGATGAAACCGGCTTGGTCCGGGTCCACTATGTCAGCCATGAGACGGCTGAGACGCGACGCCAGTATTCCCGCGAATAACTTCGCATCAATGTTCAGAAGCGAGATGGGTCGATAGGATCCACAATCCCTGGAATCCTTTCCGGGCTTTAGAATCACCGAGATCGCTGCTTCTGACATCGAGGGCGTGACCATGCCCGTATCAAGAAAGGAGTTGAACAGCCTAGTTAAAAATGGAGCCAGCTCCACGCAAAAAGTTTTATAAAAGGAAGCCGGAAAGCCGTCCGGCCCCGGCGATTTAGCCAATTTCAGCTTAGAAATGGCCACTATCACCTCCTCTATGCGAATTGCTGTATCCAGATTTTCAGACACTGTTTGAGAGAGAGGGGTTATGTCGCAGCCGTCCAGATATGGGTGTGGATCGCGTGGGCGCGAGGTTTGGTCCACATAGAGAAGGTGATAAAAATCGCGAAAGGCCTCCACTATCTTATCATCAGCCGACTGCTCCACTCCAGTGCGATCCTGCACTGATTGTATTAGGGACCTTTGCGTCGCCGCTCGTAGCCTATGCGCTAGCATCTTCCCACACTTATCGCTACGAAGGTAAAATTTGTGGCGCAAGCGCAGAAGAGCATGTTCCGCCCTGTCCAAATCCAGGTGTTTCAGCATTCGCCTACGATTTTCCAATTCACGCCACACACGCGGTGCTCCGGTACGCTTATGGACCGCCTCCAATTCTCCCACCGCCCTCTCCAATTCTGCGCGTTTCTCCCTGCGCAAAGCATTGTAAGTTGCTGCCACTGCAATGAACTCTCCTCGTGTCACTAGTTTCAGAGCCTCCCAAACCGCCGCCAGAGGAGTGGACTCCACATCATTTTCCTGAAAATAGTGCACTATAGTGTCGCGTATCCTCTGAACCACATCTTCAGAGTGCAGCAAACTATCCCTTAATCGCCACCCCGGGGGGAATGCTCGCATGCGCTGTGCTGGGATGAGGACCCGAGATGAGTGCATGATCAGAGAGCGAGCGGGGAGTAATCTCCGAAGAGTGTAGACTAGGCATGAGGGAGGAGGAAGCAAGGAAATGGTCAAGGCGTGCGTACGTTTTATGCGCTGCGGAAAAATGTGTAGTCGCGCTCGCCTGGGTGTTGTGTCCGCCACACATCATGCAGTCCGCTATCTTCCAGACAATCCTTCTCCCGCCCCCCCCCCCCCAGCGAAAAGGCCCCAGCCTGATGTGATCTCTGCCCCGACCTGTCCAATTCCGGGTCCATTACTAAGTTAAGATCACCCCCTACCAGTATTGCCGCATCTGGGGAGGCAAGTACCTTAGGCAGGGCCGATTGCAAGAAAGACTCTTGCTTTTCGTTGGGGGCGTAAAGGGATCCTAGTGTAAGGTATGATTCACCCCATTGTACCTTGATGGCTAACAGCCTGCCCTTAATTTCAGCTACAGTAGAGAGCACTTTACATGGGCAATGCACCCCAATCAGGACAGCCACCCCATTTTTTTGGATGCCCCCCGATGACCAGAATTGTTGCGGGAATCGCCTATCGCGCATGCGCACTGTATCTTTGGACAGCAGGTGGGTCTCTTGGAGGAGGCAGATGTCACTATTGGCATTTTCAAGAAGCGAGAGCACTGCTGCGCGCTTCACCGGGTTATTCAACCCCCTGACGTTCAAGCTAATGATCTTCAGATCCCTACCCATTGGAGCGCGGGGAGATGGAAGAGCAAAATGTGAGCTACAGGCGGAGGGACATGTGCCGCCAGCGGAACCTCCAGGCGCCTCAGACCCTGCCATCCTTATTTGCACACCGATGCAGAGACCCCTTAAAAAGCCCCAAAAAACCACATTCCCAAATAATAACCTATATCGCAAGAACAACAAGAGACAAACTAACTGCATGAACATGACCAAAGTTCGTCACAATGGTGAAATTCAGGGGGTCGTGGCGAGAGTGCTGTCCAGTCCACAAAGGTGCTCACTCTTGTTCCCCGTGGCGCGGGGAGAGGGCAAACCTCAAACTGGGCGACTCTCTCCGCCCCCCCGGCACCAGCAAAGAACACCTCCCGGGGCCATCAGCTAGGAATGTCACGGGGTGTCAGGGCGCCCAGTGACCTGTGACAAGGAAGACATCACCGCTTCTCTCTCTTGGACGCTTGCGGCCCGATCAGGCTTCCGGCCCGGAGAAGGGCCACCAACCCGCTGCCATCCCAAAGTGCGGCGGGCACGGCTAGCACCTGGTCGATCCGCCCCCTCCACAGACAGGGCAGTGTCAATACCCAGAGTCTCCAGCGCCATCTCCAGCGATCTGATCTGCAGCAGTTTCCCTTGGTGCTTAAATATTAAACGGAAGGGGTGACCCCAAGAGTCATGTATGTTCTTTTCTCGTAGATAGGTGGTAACTGGTTTAAACTCTCTGCGCTTCGCAAGTGTTGATGTAGCAAGATGTTGGAACAGAGCTGGTTGATGACCGCGAAACTGAACTGGTTGCTGCTCACGAGCTCTCCGGAGGATGCGTTCTTTCAGTTGGAAGTTGTGTACACACACAAGGATATCAGGAGGTGGAGCTTTTGGACCGCGAGGGAGGCCCACCCGATGAACCCGGTCCATTTGAATGTCCGAGCTCTCCTCTTCCCCGAGGATTTGGTGGAATAAGGCGCTAACATAAGCTCGGAGATCGTCTCCCTCCTCCTTCCACGGCACCGCTCGGATCCTCACATTGTTCCGTCTGGAACGGTTCTCCAGGTCCTCCGCATGGGCCTGGAGATCGATGTTCTGTTCGCGTAGGCGCAGCATGTCCTGCTGTAGGTGGTGGAGTTCTTCTTCCCGACTGACATCATGCTCCTCCAGGGTCGCCACCCTCTCACCTATATCATCCACATCACGTCGAACCTCCTTGAGATCAGCGGTGAGTTGAGATCTGAGCTCCTGGCCTTAATGGCCGTGAAGAGCTCGACCATGAACGCCTTAGTCGCTGGGGAGTCATCACCCTCCAGTGTGGGAGGGCCTTTCTCACCCGGAGCCGCCGACTGGCCAGGTTGTCTCTGGAGGAGCTCCTTCAGGGATTTCTCCTTACGGGCTCTTGCTGCCGCCATGACAGGCCTTCCGCAACACTGCGCGTCCCAGTTCCAATCCGGTCGCCAGCGCTGATACAATCGCCTTTGGAGGTATGTACTTCGTTGACAGGGTAACTGGGTGTACAACCCCACTTCACGCTCCTCTACTTCCCCTTAGGCTCTAAGGTATAGGGGGCTGGGCACCCAGCCAAAGCACTGTAAGCCGCTCAGCCACGGGGGGGGGTTCCGTCTCACTCGGGCGCCTCGTGTGCAGGAGCGCTACGCCGTCCGTTGAGCCGCCACCTGTACCTGTATATCCGATCCCAGGCCGTAGAGGCACCGCGGTAGGCCACTGTATGGTCTGCAGACCTCCTGACCCGAATCACCCTCGGCCAGCGACCGCTTGCAAGGTGTCCCGTAGTCACCCCCTCCTGTTACTCCTGCAAGCGCTCTGCCGCCTCCCAGCTCCGCCGCCACTGTCTCCGCTAGCCACTGCGCTGCAGATCTTCTAGGCCGCACCCCACCTCCAACCGCTCCCAGAGGGCAAGCGCACCAATATCCGCCAATATTCACCTGGCGCTGGGGGGCGGGGGGAAGCCCTCCGGTCACTCAGCTCCTGTAGGTGATCACCAATGGGGTAAGCGGTGAGTGCTCAGCCCGTCCACCTGGCTGGCACCAGAGAGATCCCTTGTAGACCCCGGTCACCGCAGCCCTGCGCGCGTTGGAGCCGTCCGCCGGCCTGCGGACCGACGGGGCCCCAAAGCACCTGTCACGCCTCCCCCGGCCGCAGCACGCCCGGGTGGGGTGCTGCCTATACTTCGTGCCGCCCCGGGGCAAAGCCTCGCAGCCTCGGCTCTCCGCACCCTCGGGCCCGTCTCACCTTGTGCCCTTCTGTAGGGGCCGACCACCAGAAGCGCCGCAGCTGGAACCCTCACCGGAGCTCCTTTAGCGCGGGCACCAGGTTTCCGCTCCGCCGGTCTGGTCACCCGGGGCCGTCTGCCGCGATTGACCTGCTCCGCTGTTCAGAGGTCCGTCCTGGACCGCAGAGGGCCGGAAACCGACCCCCTCACCTCCGCTTCGGCTGCCGTCCTCCGCCGGCCGCCGTCCAGCACTTCAAGGGCAGCCCCTCGCAGTAGGCACCGCTCTCGCTATCCACGGCCGCTTCACACGCCAGGCCGCGGTCTCACCAGGCCGCGCAGGCCCCGACTCCTCAGCGCTCCAGCGGAGTCACGCAGCGGCGCACCGGCCACCAAACGTCCAATTCAGGTGCCCAGCACACCCCGGTGCAGCCAGCCCCTAAAATCGCGGATGGATGGGCCCGGGAAGCGTATTGCTTACAACGCTTTCAGAAGGCAGCGCCGAAGGGACACAGATCCACGTCCTACCGCGCTGCCATCTTAGCCACGCCCCCCCTTAACGGGGACTTAGAACACTCTTTACTTACCTTAACTTGCTTCCAACGTCGCTCTAATTTACGGTCTTCTGATTGGCTAGCACATCGTCTGCATGTTATCTGCTTTCACTTTCGCTTTGCCATCCTTGCTGGGAGCTTGGACCGAGCACAGGTTCCGGTCACTGCCCACTGGCCAGCATCCTTCCACTGGCTACTCGCTCTGCAGGTACTTTTTAGGTCTCTCCTAGCGTTGCTGCGCAGCTCGCTCGGCGAGATTTATTGCTTACAAGGAATTTCAGAAGAGGGCTTGAAGCCCCACCCCTCAATTCCATTGGCTGGGGTCACCGTTTACGGTGGCCTGCCATTGGAAATGGGGTATTTTGGTTCACGCCCTTTCGCCTCCGATCCGGACTCACTCGCCTGCTTTGCTACTGTTGCAAAGCACTTATCTTTATGGGGCCATGTGTTTCTAATTAGAAACACATGGCCCCATAAAGACAAGAGATCGATGCTTGTTGGGACTGGCCGGTCGGAAACTGAGCTGCAGGGTTCTTGTTAAAAATATTGTAGTGGGGCCTCGAATGAAAGCTAAATATATGGGCATTGCCAATGCTTGTTTTGTGATAGTACTTGAAGCTTGTTTGCTTTCATGCACAAAAGCCTTGCACATGGGTCACAACACCCGGGTTTTGAAAAGGTTAATACTTCGCTCTGTTTATGGCAGATTATTCGCAGATAAATACAGAAGATGTCTCTTTAAAAACAAAGTGCTAGATATCATGAGGGCAGTTTTTTTATGTCCCGCAACCCCGACTCAGAGTCTAAGGTAACAGAGCACTTTACATACAATTTTGTAAATTCGCACTTGCGGAAATGAATGCTCTTTTTGGTCTGTGTCTCGCAGAGATAGTCTGCTCTTCCGCCCTCATTTATGTACAGTATTAGAAGTGAGCCTGGTCAGAGTTGTACATGCTCAGTGCATTTTGCAGGGCAGCCTTGGTTTCAGTTTCCATTAGACTTTATTTTTCCGTTCCCTGTTTGCAGCAGTTCCTTTTTTTTTTTTTTCTTCTCTCATATTTTATCTAAACTTGGGATTTTAGCCTTTTGTTACGTATTTATCTCGCTTTTCGACGACAGTTGACTGGGGGTGAGTGTTTGATTGGCTCAACGTTCCGTCCATCATCCCCTTTTGTATCGCTTTGTTCGCCCTTAGTTGGCGGGGGTATGCCCAGACGTGGGTCCCTTGCTCACTTTGCCACTGGATTCAAGCAAGCCTGGCTGATGACGGCTGGAATGCCAGAAACCGGTCCTAGGATGCTTGTTTCCGGTCCAGGGAAGACATGGCTTGGCAGTTCGGGCTGGACTGTTCCCATGAGGCACAGGGTCAGACTGATTTGCATATGGCCATGTCTGAACTGGGGTGGTGGAGTGAGCTAAAGAATGATGATGGATTAAACCCAGATCAGTTGACTGGGGGTGAGTGTTTGATTGGCTCAAACGTTCCGTCCATCATCCCCTTTTGTATCAACAAGTCTTTCTGCAGCATCAGTGCTGTAATGGGTCCGGCGCTTTTCCCGTACCTCTAGGGCGCCACCCAGCGGCCACACTCGACTTTTCTTCCTTCGGTCCCATTCATATTTTCCGCTCTCTGCTAGGGCTAGGACTCTTTTCTCTTCCCCTCCCCCTCCCCCACCTCTCAGCACTGCGAGCTCTGGGCTGTCTCTACCACCGATCCTTGTTGTTTCTTGGAAAGGCCATAAGGGGAGCAGCCAGTCCTGCTTAATTTTTTCTTAATCAAAGCGATGTATTCCTGCAGCCCATTACGCAATTCCCCAGTCCTTTTTAGGTCTCGCCTGAGCCAGCGCATGCGCTGCTCTGGCGAGAGTTTTAGTAAGCGGGTTTTGGAAGTGCAAACAGCAGTTTGCTGGCGACCAGCTTGCGTTCACGCGCGATCAGGCGCCATATGGCTTCCCTCGCCATCTGACTTCCCTCGCGATTACTTTCACTTTCGCGGCTGCGCGGCCGTGTCAGTTTCACGGCCGCGCGGCCATTGCTTGTTAAATCTTTTGAACTAGAAACATTTTTTTGATTAAATATGTAGTTTATGCAGCAGATGATGGCTTATGCGGCAAGTGCAACAAATCTAAAAATATGCGCCGCAGCTACATAATCTCATAATTTCAGTGCCCCATACTATGAGGAACTGGGAGTTTACACCTATGTCGAAACTAGTTGAATGTCAAAGCAGAACTTCCAGAATCATGTTTCCATTTACTGAAAGAGCCAAATGCAGGAAGAGAACTCATTACCTCGCTAACACCCCCCTGAATTGTGTTCTGCCACTGTGCTCTTAAGACATTGAAAAAGTTACAGCATTTCACAATTTGTTATTTGTTTCTTATTCCTGCTAGAAATAATATTTCCTCTTTCATTTTTTTATTAGTTTTATCCAATAACTATTTGGCCATTGAGAAGCTGAAGCTAGTCTATCTTTCTAGTGCATGCCAGTGTATTATATTCGAAACGTGGCAATATCGCTGGTGACAAAACACATACTTATGTATAATTATGCTTGTGAAAAGCGTAGTCTAACAAGTAGTTTTCTGCTTTTTAAGGCCATATCAGTGCAGTTCACTCAACAACATCCAATTCAAGGCCATCATTCTGCCATGTTGAAATAACTCAAAGATCACTGTCCTGCAACTGAGGAGAATCGGCGAAGACTTCTAACCGATCAGCTGACCTGACCTACCTCCATCCTTGACCTAGATGCAGTCAGATGCAAACGTCTCCCCTTTCATGTCTGTTCAGCAAACACTACTAACTACCCTCGACCACCATCTCCTGTGCATTTTATCATCAATCACCGACATCAAGTTATCTGACCCATCATCTTCTCAGATCCAGAGTAACAGTGGAGGGAAACGACAATCCTGATAAGTTCTGACTACTTACGTCGCTGCGATATCCCCGTACCGTGTCTCTGATTTGCAAACATGACCATATGCATTGTAAGGTCCGGCTTGACAGCACAGCTGCCTACAAAGTCTATTGCTTCAAATTCTTTAAAATATACATAGGGTGTACTTTGTCTCCAACCAGATGAATACTACTCTCTCACCTCTTGCTGTTGCCTATTTGATGCATCATTCCACCCTCCAGGAAGTAATTTCATAGGAATGTATTCGGGACTGTTATACATTTAAACAAGCATTGGCATAGCCAATAGGTCTCGCCTTTGGGACCTTATAAGTGTTTAGCCATGCAACGGTTGATGTTGTTGCACAACTAAATACTTATAAGGTCCCAAAAGCGAGACCTATTGGCTATGCCAATGCTTGTTCATAGCAGCGATCCAGTACCTGAATCCACACCAATGGTTACCGACCTTGGCAGGATGATGAACCCGCCGCTAGAGTATGAGATTATACCGTCAGCTGACTCGCGGATCTCTGCTGAAAAAATGTCAGTGGTTCAATAGCACATGAATAAGACAATAGTGCGTGTAGGCTACAGTAGGTTTCATTGCACATTCATATATGTTTGGATTATGTACGTAAAATACAGCCAGCTGCATTACATGCTTCTAAAGATTGAATACCTTTTTTTTCTTTTTTTTTAAACCCAAGGATTTCCAGACAGTGATTACGAGATTCAAATTGGCTTGTTCTGAACCATGCTGGCCTTACCCCACTAACATGGGGTGTCATACATGCCCCTGCAGTGTAGAAGGCTGCGCAGCTGTCCCATACTGGGTATTTAAAGAACTCTGCGACCTCGGGTGACAGGCGCCTGTCACGGTGATTTACCGCCTCTGCACATGTTCTGCCCTGCCACAGAAGGATCTCGCATCACCGTTTCAGACTGCACGGAAAGGGTTTCACCGCTTACTTGGTTTAGTGTCTTTATTTATTACAGCTATTAAAGGATGCTTCCAATGGAAGTGGCCCTGTGGCTGGAGTTGGACCGTGCCTCAGGCTGGGGTTCATACTGGCACTAGAGTCTGCCTCTGGGGCGCCAACGGGACAGGGCCTCGCGGTTGCTCAATGAATGTGTTAACAAGCATTTGCAATGCAATAGGACTCGCTAGGATTCACTAACAAAAGTGGAAGGTGCACATACTATACGTAACATTCTCACTCGGGTCACATCCTTGCATGCGTAACTTAGATGCATTTGGACATCACATACCGCAACTAAACTACAGAAGTTTGAGTCAGAAAATTACATAACCGGTTATACCACTTGAGTCCTGCTGTCCTCCCCTGCCTCTACCCGGCCTCCTCAGCAAATACAAAATACTGCCACCTACCTATGCTGCCCTCCCCCTCAACACATTCACTCGCACCTGCAAACTACAAAATAACAGCTGGTTGCTCCTGTCCCTCCTCCACTCCCCAACACAGAAGCAAAACACAGGAGTCAGGTTTCCTGCATCTGCCAATGACACTGGGCTGAAGTTCAGACTAAAAAAACAAAATAAAGAAAGGGCGGCTGCAGGGCCAGAATGAAAGCAGCCTGTACTGGCGCCACTGCTTCTGTAAGGGTGAGTCTAACTTTGGTACCGCGGGATTCTCTTAAGTAGTGGGAGGTTCAGAACACAGCATCCGTACTGTTTAAATAAACTATGTAAAGTCAGCACTGAAAAACTGAAATAAAAAGCATTTCATCCAAATAAAGCTAAGAAGAGGGCGATATATTTAATGGGCAATAGGACCAAAGTCATGAAAGGCAGACCTGCTACGATTAATGTTTTATGTGTTTATTTAAAATTTTTGTTTAGTGTCGATTAGGCCAGTTAGCAGTCTGAGCGCTACACATAAGGGCACAAACTTTAACAGAATTATTATTAATACAAAGGCATGTGCAGACTATATGTCGCATATGCTTCGGGTGTGTATTTTTAAGAATGTTTGTCCTACATGGAAAACAAGGCTCTAGATTAGGGGTCCCTCGGTGGGGAAGGTGGGAGGTAAAGGAGGAGGGAATAGGGGAGCAAAAGCCAGACAAGCACATCAAATGCATTTGGAGATGAACGCTTTCTATGACTTGATATTTTCTCTTAAAATAGCAAAACAAATCCACAGACAATCGTTCAAAACCAAGATTTCTTCTTGCTGAAAGTACAAAATCCTTCCTACTGCACGGTAACTACGGGCTGGGTAGACACTGGACAACAACAAGCATTTGCAATGCAATAGGTCTCGCATTTATGCAAGTTTGAGCTATTGGCATTGTAAATGACAATGCCTTTTATTAATGTTTTGGTTTTAAAAACATAAATAAAAGGCATTGGCATTGTAAATGACAATAGCTTAAACTCTCGTAAATGTGAGACCTATTGCATTGCAAATGCTTGTTTTGTTTACATTTATGAACGAGCACTCCTTGCGGGTGCATCTGCAGGCCATCTCTCGCCTCCCTGTGGTTTTGTAGCCTCTTCCTGGGTCACACCTCATTGCGCCCCCTTTGCTGCAGTATGACGGCTAAAAAAAAAGTGGCCGGCATTAGTACAAAGGACAATTGTTCCTGTTTGTGATTATAGTTTTGACCACCATTTGGTCTCGGTTCATTACAGGAAATGCAGTTTTTCTTTTTTTAACTTTGCGCTGCTATACATTTTAAAACATTTGCTAGTATTTGCCAGTACGGCTATCTACTGCCATGTCCTTTAAAAAACAGATGGTAGGTGCTACTTGCTAGGAAAATTGAAACTTCAAGGATGGGCGAGTCCAAATGTATGTTTTTTTCGAAATGTCAAAATAAAGTGGCTTTTAAAGAGTACAAACAAAATACTTGAATCAGAGTTTTGCTGGTCTAGGCATGGGAGTTGTAATATTGTGCTCCTATCAAATAAAGTACAGGGTACGCATTTACCAAATGTGATGAAGAACAAGATGGCACAGTCATGGAGAAAGGAGTTTGTTCCATCTTAGTGTCAGTTAGCATACACCATGCAAAATGACTTCCCTTTACTTCAGCCATGAGCCGAAAAACATTTGGCAACTACGCAAACTGAAGATAGTCTTTTAATTAACACCCAACTGCAGAATAACAGGGTGAAATAACCATTCGCAAAGGCAATAGGTTTCGCCCATGCAAATTCTATTGACTGCCAATGTGTGTTTTTTTATCCATGTTGCACTTCAGTTGAGCTGTTGTGCAACATGACGTGAAATATATATATTTTTAAACGGCCAGCGCTGTCTGTTAGTGCTTTTAAATTCTTTTTTTTTTTTTTTTTTTTTAACTTTAAGCCATATTGCACAGCAGTTCAACTGCTATGCAATATACGGAGAAAAAAACCATTGACAAAGTCAATACAATTCACATAGGTGAAACCTATGGGCTTTGCCAATGCTTGTTCAGAGGGAGAGGGGGTCTGCTGACGTGAGGTTTAATTGAAGCATGGGTTATTCAATGCCTACGTTGCTGATATTGCCACCTCTCGGACTCGTGAATCCTATAGTGGAGGCAAAGTTGTTCGGATGACTTTAGCAATTTGTTTTCGTAAAAATCATCTAGTCTCCTGCAGTTGTTTTCCATTGTGAGTAATACTCGCCCATCGCAGCAGGGATGATTTTTGGGGTTGCCAACGGTTGCGGTGAGCAGTGTTGGGAAAGTGGAGAGTCCCTTAGTACTTGAGCATCTATACCATGCGCCCTGTTTAGCTAGTCAAATACTAAGCTGGTCTCAGTGCATGTTGTAATTGAAGGTGTGCTTCTGATTCTTTTGGCGGTTTCGTCTGCATTCTAAACTCGCCAAAAACTCATTTCATTGGAGATGTTATAAGAGCTATGATTCGCCCAAGAACAAGTGTGGATCAGTCAAATAGTAATGGCTTTTTTGCTTCTAATTTAAGCTGCAAGTCTACCCATACACTCCATGTAGTCTTAAAGGCTTCCAGTGCTCTCGCTTTTGCATATATAGGAAATTTCAATTAAAGGTGGGTGTAGATGGCTGCGCTTATTTAACCTGCCCATTTCTATCCATGCTGCAAAACAAATACTCTACTTAGCCACGGTCTTTGTTGCAGAAAAAATGCTTTTACTTAAACAGAGGCAACGATAAATAAGTATTGAATGTGAGTAAGTTACTACCTATTCCACAATGGTTGCTCATTCCAGTGCTTGCTGCCATAACTTAGACTATACTTGGTCTGCAGGTCGGTCTTTTTACATTGTGACAGGAAAAATTACATATAAAAATAAAGGCTCGTATAAATGTAACTATTTGTTACTTAACTGTATTAATTCCCCTTAATGCACAACTATAGACCCACTTTACTGTGCAGGTCTGGCTTTACTCTCGCATTCCCAATAGAGACACCTGGGTCATGAATGCAGATGGAAACCTCCTGGCTCATTAATCTGGCTGTGACACTGCATGCCATTCTCCATAACCTCTACAGTCCTGGGCTTGCATGGCTGTTGCATGGATATATAGGAAAACCAATTCATTAGCCATCTCTGACCAAACACAGGTCTGGGGTGTGCATTTTAAGTAAAAATATTACAAATGTTTTGATTTTTCACCCTTTGCAGAGACTCCAGAGTACCTTTGCTTGCACATCATTTTATTTTAAAATGGTAAATTAGGGGGGCGTGGCCAGCCAGCATGGCCGCTCGGACGTGAATCCGAACGGCTCCGTCCCAGGCCCCGTACAAAACGGTAATTACAGGGTACTAATCGCCCAGCGAAACCCAGCCAAGGCTCTGTAAGAGAGGAGGGAGGCCCCGGCATGCTGTAGGGACTCTTCGACACTTGAAGCCTGCCTTCTGCCGAGCGGTGAGGGCAGCGGACTCAGCTCGCCGTGGCGCCTCGCAAAATGGCGGCGGGGCGCTGAAGGAGTTAACGGCTGCAGAGGGGCCGCCGAAACCCGCAGAAGCGCTGGCCCGTGGCCCAGGAGACAGCGTCGGGGGTGTGCAACAGGAGCACCCCCCAGGAGAAGCGACTCTCCTCAGCGCCACGAGACAGCACCGAGCCCGGAGCGCCCAGCCAGCAGCATCCGGGTGAGGGGAGCGCGGGCCTCGGCGGTGGGATGGCGCAGGACAGTCTTTCCGCGATATGAGGGGGGCCTGTCCATGTGGGAGACAAGCGGCGTAGGGCCTACGGCAGGACGCCTGACCCCCGGCGGGGGGTTGCCTGACTTCAACATGACACCGTCTCCCCGCAGCGCACTACCATCCGGGCACACACTCTCGTGTTCACGGCCCACGCCTAATGTGATCCGGAAGCTGCACGCGTGGTCTCTCCCCAGGTGGCCCTAATACCAGCGATGCAGCAAGCAGGATGCGAGACCGTTGAGGGGCCTGCTGTCCAGCAGAGAGTCCCGAGGGTCGGTGGGGACATTGGTCCCAGCGAGCATGTGGGCCCGGGAGAGCCGATCCACAGGAGGACAGTTCTGGTCCATCGGAGAGCCCACTAATGGGGAAGGCCCGGGGTGGCCGATCCTTCAGCTCCCATATGCCACCCAAAAAAGTTGCAACCAATAAAGTCTCTAACTATTTTGCCCAGCCGTGCACAGGCGCAGCCAAGGAAGGGGACACGCAGCAGGGGAGCTTCATGGCTCTCACCCGTGAAGATTTGTTGGCATCCCTTAGGGACTTCAAAAAGGAGTTAAGGGAGGACATCAAGGCAGACATGGTCGCCTCCTTTGAAACCTTTAGGGCAGAGATGAGAGAGAAGATGGTGGCCCTGCAAGCAGACGTGGACTCGGTGGGAACGCGCGCATTAGAGCTGGAAGCGAAATGCCATGAGCTGGAAGAACGACTGGGGCCACTGGAGGAAGGCACAACAGAACTTCGTGATCAGCTAAGGGCTTCCGCCCTCAAGTGTGAAGACCTGGAAAATCGGTCTTGGCGAGTCAACATAAGGGTCAGAGGCCTGGAAGAAGGCTGCGAAGGCCCTGACCTTGAGGCATTCCTAGTGGGCCTCTTCTCCAAAGTCCTCGGGGAAGGAGGTCAAGAGGTGAGGCTCGAGTGTGCTCACAGAGTGGGGCCGAAGATATCCAGACCGAACAAGAGGCCACGAGACGTCCTGGCGAAATTTAGTTCCTTCAAAACAAAAGAACTGGTGCTTCAAAAAGCGAGAGGTTCAGAGAGAGTTTCCTTCCAAAACGCCACGTGTTCGCTGTTCCAAGATGTCTCAAGCCACCCTGGCAAGACTGCAGCATCTCCGCCCGATTACAGAAGCCTTAGAAGAGAGACACATAAAGTATCGTTGGACCTATCCCTTCGGTATTGTCTTCCACATGGATAATAAACAGCTCCACTACACCGAGATGGAGGAAGCGGTGGAACTCTTGGGAATTAGACCTCCCCCCTCCATCAAAAGGGCCCACGTCAAATAACGGCGAAGGGGCCCAAACGAAGGAACGGAGAGGCACAGGCCCTTGGAGGGTGTCTGGACGTGGGAGCAAGAAAACACCAGACTGAGGGGGGGGAGATACTGGCATCTCAGGCGCAATCCCATGCTGTCAGATCACCCAAAGATTACCCGGTTCAGGAATCAAGGTAGCGGGGGTCAAGGGCGTGGGTACGAAGGGTTGGTGCCCCTCTAAAGACATTCCACGAACTGAGACTTTCGGACCGCTGATCACCTTGCACCCTGGGTTCCTGAGAAGGAATAAGGGAGATGGTACATGATAAAAGTGTAGGCGTTAGTACCCTAGCAACAAGTTAGTAGGGGTTTCTGGGAGCGGAAATGGGCTCGCTCCTAGAGTTGAACAAAATGAGGCCCTCCTCTGGGATGGAGGTCCCCACAACTCGCAGTTTTAGTTCTTCGTTGTTATAATTGTTGTGTATCATGGTGTTTTTTAACTCTGTATTGGCGGGCGGAGATGGGGGGTAGAAGGGGGGTCGGGCTGGCGAGAGTCCACAGGCACGCCTACTAGGGGGAGGGAAGGTCATACCCTGAAACATGGCAGTTAATTGCCTTTCCTGGAATGTAAGGGGGCTTAACTCCCCCAATAAAAGACACTCCCTATGGAAATATCTAACGGACCACCAGATTCTGATAGCCGCTTTACAGGAAACTCATCTGAAGAAAGGTGAAGAGGGTAGGCTGAAACGCAAGCGTTATCCCCAGATCTTTCGGTCTTCGGCCGCCACGAAGCAAAATGGAGTAGCTCTCCTTTTTCACTCTTTGATCCCCTTTAACCACCAGGCTACTAAATCCGATACGTCAGGGCGCTTTTTAATGGTCCGGGGGGAGATCAGAGGGAGGGCTTGCACCATTGCTACAGTTTATGCACCTAACACCGGGCAGCTAGACTTCTTAGATTCCTTTCTAACCACTTTGGAGTAGTTTTCCGCGGGAGATATTCTACTCTTGGGGGACTTTAACCTCATATGGGATCCCACACTGGACACGACCCATCCCCAGTGGGCTGCGGGAGGGACATTCAGTAAAGCTCTCAAAACTGCTCTTCAGCAACTGGGCCTATTAGACGCTTGGAGGGAAACCCACCCCACAGCGAGGGACTACTCCTTCTTTTCCCATTGCCATAGAACCCACTCCAGAATAGACCATGCTTTCTTCAGCCAATCCCTGCTCTTTGCGGTGGCGGATGCACGGTTGCATCCGATCTGCCTTTCGGATCATGCCCCTCTGGAGATATTACTTAACTGGCCGGTGTCGCGGCCAAAACATAGGAGATGGTTTTTCCCCAACATTCTCAGCAGGGATAGACTCCTTAGAGATGACCTATGATCGGCAATCACGGAGTACTTCAAGACTAACGACCCAGCCCTTGCCTCTTTTGCCAACAACTGGGACGCATTCAAGGCGGTTATTAGGGGCAAATGTATAGAATTAGCCACCACTCTTAGACACCAACAGAGGGGGGAGAGGCCCCTACTGGAAAAGGAATTACAATTAGCGGAAAAAAGCCACCAAGAGTCCCCATCGAGCCAAATGCTCCGTGCAGTCACCTCCCTGAAGGGTAAACTGAAAGCCATATATACTAATAGAGCAGAGCACACAATATTGAGGCTACAAGCGAGAGGATATGATAGCGGCAATAAGATAGGCACATTATTAGCGCGACAATCAAGGGCAAAACAAGAAAAAGAATATATTAAACAGATGGTGGATGGCGAGGGCGTCTCCCACTGCAATGAAGAGGGTAAAGTGAATGCCTTTGGTCAGTTCTACAGAGACCTTTATTCCGCAGACCCAGTCGATGCCCAAGCGCAAGAACGCTACTTGTTGTCCCTGTCTTTACCCCAGGTATCTGCCCACACCGAGTAATTGAGCCGGCTCTTCACTAGAGAGGAAGTTCAAAAGGCAATAGATGCCCTGAAGCTGCAGAAGGCACCGGGCCCGGATGGGCTTAATGCCCACTTCTACCGTACGTTCGCTCCCGAACTGACACCCCATCTGGTGCTCCTGTTTAACGAAATAGCGAATGGCCACAGGGTGACAGACACTATGGGGGAAGCTCTGGTCACAGTCCTACCCAAACCGGGAAAAGATCCAAAAGCATGCCCCTCTTATAGGCCTATCGCTCTCTTGAACCTAGATGCCAAATTGTACTCTAAAATCCTGGCCACGCACCTAGAAAACCTCCTCCTTGCACTGATCGACCCCGATCAGTCTGGGTTTATTAAGGGACGGCAGACCCATGACCATTTATGCAGAATAGTGCACATAATTGAAAAGGTACAGAAGAAGGGCATCCCCGCGGCCCTCCTCTCGCTGGACGTGGAGAAGGCCTTTGATCGGGTAGATTGTGCCTTCCTAGCTCGAACTCTGAAACGATTTGGTTTTAACGACACCTTCATTGGCATGGTGCAGGCCAACTACCACTTTCCTACTTCGAGAGTCCTTGTAAATGGGGCGGCTTCCGACGCCTTAGCACTTGCGCGGGGGACAAGGCAGGGATGCCCTCTGTCCCCCCCATGCGATTTGCTCTTAGTATCGAGCCCCTAGCAGAGAGGATAAGGGCGAACCAGGATATTAAGGGGGTGACCTTCGGTACTGACGCCCACAAGATCTCCCTCTTTGCGGACGACGTGCTCCTTCCTATCACTGACCCACAGAACTCGATACCGGCAATTCTAGAGGAGCTCGAGCCTTTTGAGCGAGTATTGGGATTTAAGATGAATAGCGCAAAGTCATTCTTGCTCAACCTAACCCTACCGGTAGAGGAGTAGGATCGAATAAAAGAGACTTCCCCCCCCCCCCTTCTGTTGTACAAGCAAAGACATTACATATCTAGGGGTCAAGCTCACTCCAAAAATCTCAGGGCTCTACAAGGCCAATTTCCCGCCTTTGCTGAGACAGATTAAGGCGGACCTGAACTGGTGGAAAACGGCCTACACCTCCTGGATAGGGAGAATAAATGCAGTGAAAATGAATATCCTCCCTAGACTCCTATACCTATTTCAGGGACTCCCAATCCCAGTGGATAGGGAATTATTCACTGACCTAAAAAAGGCGGTCACCAAATTCATTTGGCAGGGACAAAGGGCCCGACTCTCGTACCGGGTCTTGATCAGGCCTCGAACTGAGGTAGGTCTAGCTCTCCCTGACTTCAGAAGCTGTTACCGAGCGGCTCAGCTCCGAGACATAACGGAATGGTCCCTTAGGGAGTGTGAAAAACCCTGGCTCCATATGGATCGACAGATAACGGGTAGGACCATATGGGACCTCTTATGGTTAAAAAAGCAACATAGGTCGCCAAATGCATACATCTGCACCCCCACGGCCACCACCCTGCGAGTGTGGGACCTGCTTACTAAAACACTTACCCTGTCTACCTTCCCCTCGCCCTACACCCCCATACATTTTAACCCTGATTTCCCCCCCGACAATGAGGGAGGGGCCATTTATGCAGTGGAAACTGGGGGGATGCCTAATGATCTCCCACCTATACAGGAAAGGGGAACTCCTGACTTTCGCGGAATGCGTTAAAGAATTCCACCTAGCGCCCTCCGAGGGCTTCCACTGTACGCAACTCAAGCACTGGGTGCAGCAACCGCAGGAGCAGCTGGCCGCTACCAGGGACCTGCTCCCAATAGAGAAATTTGCACAGTCAGGGACATCCACCATGGGAACTATTTCCTTTCTTTACTCCCTCACCCGGGCACTAAGCCCACAGGAGCGTCCGAGACACAGGGCTTTCTGGGACTCTACTCTTTCTAGTCCAGTGGAGGAGAAGCAATGGAGCCGCTTATACAAGGACATAACCAATCTATGTGTCTCCGTGAGGCTCATTACAAAATAATGTATGATTGGTACTTGCATCCCCAGAAACTACATAAAATATTCCCTAACACCTCAGATAGATGCTGGCGGGGCTGCGGCTTGTTGGGAGACTTTAGACATATTTGGTGGGATTGTCCCTCTATCAAGCCATTCTGGAAAGAAATCCTGTCACAGATAAAACCGATTTTAGGCTACCCCATTCCGGAGACCATAGAACATACCCTCCTTGGGCTTCGAGACCCGATACTAAAAAGGGAAACAAATGGCGACCTCCATCATGTGGTTGTCTTGGCGCGGCCAAGATGGCGTTGGCAGCAGCCTGGAAAAAGGCAGAGGCCCCGTCTGTAACAGAGTGGCACGCTAGACTTTGGCGAGCACTAGCGCTGGAACGTTAGACGGATATTACAGAGGACACAAGGAAGGGATTTGAATTATATCTGGTCTCCGCTGGTGGAATACCTGTCGGAGGGTCTACCCTTATTTGCATGCAGCCCCAGACTGCGGGCCCTCCACCTCTTTCACATCTAATCAAGTTGTGAGTCCCCCAGGGTTACCTAGCGTGAAAGAGACCTAATTCACGCCCGCCGAGCCACCCCACTAAGTTCGCCACTTTGGAACACACCCACCATGATACACCGGTTAATCTCTCTTTTTGTTATCTTTTCTTTCTCTCTATAGTTTTCCAACATTTTATTTTTTTTGTTTTCTTCTTTCTGGTTTTCACTCTAGTCAGTTGGGGCGCACAGTTCGGACAGAACACATCTGTATACTAGCTCAGAGTCCCTACAACAGGGTTGTTGAACAATGGAGATGCTATGCGGTGCGGAAGGTTCAATAAGGGACATAGAAGCACAGGTACTTATTGGGTCGAGTCCTCGTTAACAAGCTGTGTTCACCTGGAAGCAATCTGTAACAATTGACCTGTATAATGTACTGGATGTATCTGTCATGTTTTTTATTCTTGTGTTGCTACAAAACTCAATAAAAAGATTTTGAAACAAAATGGTAAATTAGGAAAAAAAGTATGTGCAGTGCCATGGTAAGGAAAAGTATTGGTGTGCTGTTCAAATTTAAAAAATATAGATGATGAAAATAAAGCCGAAGTGTGACAAATAGAGGTGGGGAGCAAAACCAATTGGGGGGGAAGCTTGCACCCTAGTACCAGTGTGAAGTTGCAGAACCCTCACAAAATGAATTATAAGTATTTTCTAAAGTACTTAAAAATGAACTAAGAGTGTCAAACAGGGGTGGGGGGTGCCAGTGGTGAACGTACAGGGGAGAAAGTGTGAGGAAAGCCATACGCTTCCATGGAGTGAGCACTGAAGTCCAATGACAACATAGTTCTTAGAAGTCAGCAGTTGAGGAATACAACTCTTCCAGTCAAAGGATAGTGGTGAGGAAATGCACTAGAACAGAATAAACTCAATGGTCATGAGGCACAAAATCATACCACAGCTAAATACCAAACACCGTCTTGGGCAACACTCGCATTGTGCCTGTCAGTTTGACAGGCCAAATGGGTGTGCTTTGTTATGCTTTTATGTTTGGTGGAAGTACTTTTAATAAGAAAATATTGTGCCAGTGACACCATGTTTGTTAGCTTTTGACTGAGTAGCGTGACACAGAATTGCAAATTTCCTACCAAAAATACCTTTACATTTAGTCTAGGAAACAAATTCTTAGCATGAAATGTGTAGCCATTTCATGGCTACTGAATTTAAATGTATGCTAGGGATTGATTTGTACCACATGGATGATTAAAATGACCCTTTCCAGCCAAGATCTGTCATAAACCTAATGATGGTGAATTCAAATTGCTGCATCTGGAAGCAATTTGAGTAAGACAGAGATGATAAACCGTTTTACTTAAACAGGGTTGATCCCTGATCGGTGGGGTGTTCTTGCTTCACTCTGTGACATATCTTTGCCGTCTTATATGAGAAGATCAGGAGCTATGCATCACATCAATTAAAATCCTAATAGATATTCTAAGTTCAGTCACTTACGAGAGTTAAGTATACGTTTTAAGTGTTTTATTTTCATTAAGAGTAAAGTAAATTCTCTTAATTAAGTTTAATTATATCAATCCATTAGCATTTGACAATGAAAATATGGTTACAACGCATAATCACTGCATAAAGCGCGTCCCTTAAAGAAACAATCCCTAGTCTAAGAAATGGACTAAAATGGTGTTAGCAGGAACCCATAAAGAGTTCAAATTCAAAAGGAAAAAGTGAGATGGAGCATGAAGCTCAAATTCAATCTGTATCAGCAGAACTTCCCATAAAGAGGGGTTCATGAAACGCAGTAAAGTCTGAAGCAATAGGGCAAAATAATCATGCACTAGCAAACCGCAGTTAGCAACAGGTTTAGAAAAGGATGGCAAATGAGCATTAAGCCGTTAGCATCCAGCTTCAGAGTGGAATGGGTAATGGCGTAAAGGAAAAATATGAAGCATATGGAGTAAGGGTCTGGGGGAAAAAAGGCATTAACCTTCTCTAAGAACATGCGCTAATATAAACAGTGAAAGGAAATGTTGCAGTCAAAGTTGTATCTTCTGTTGTCCAATCAGCTTTTGGTAGTCTTCTGAGAATACTCTCCTCTTCCTTTCCCATGATTTTGCACAATAGGCTACAGAAAATTATGATTAAGTGGGAAACAATATTAAAATTTTGTATACATATGATGCCTTTTGATTCTAGAACTCCTTTCCCACGAGCACAACATTTCTCACCTAATGAAATCAATTGTACGTTGGCTAACAATGGACTGTGTGAAATGGAAACATCATCTGCAATGAAATATTATTCAGTACCACATCTTTTTATTATAAAATAAGGAAAATGTTAAAGGGTCAACATTTCTTATTCATGCGTTGTATTTGTTTGTGTGAACTATTTTATTCAACGATAGTCATTCTTGGAAACATTTTCAAAACATTATTGATCAGAAACATTCTGCAGTGTTATGTGAAACTTTCATTAAAGGCTTGTCTGGGTAAGGTACTTTTTAAAATGTTTTATGCACGTCTCAACCCATTTGGTTAAGCTACTAGTAAAGTTGCTTTAGGCTCATCTTTTAGAACTTGTTTCGATGTTTATTTTTTGTGGACTAGAACATATTTCAGCTCTAGTTTTTTTTTTTTTTTTTTTATTCATTTCAAATTTATGTGCTAAGCAATGCCAAAAATTCTAGAAAGTTCAAGTTTCTTCTTTGTGACTGCACTTAATTATGAGGCCTGTTGTTCGAGGCTCAAGTCAAGTGTTGCTGTAGATGCAGTTCTAGAGTGGTGAAACTTAGTTAGTCTTTGTGTATTTTCAAGTCCTCGCTTGGCATCCTTCATTTTTGTTAAAATAGATTATTTGTTCATTTTTATAATGAATAGAAAGTCATTGTAATCTTTTCCCATAATAATCGTTCAACTTTTCCTGTTTCAAGAGCTATTGGAGGGAAACCTAGAAAGGTTTTTTAGGTAGTTGTTAAAGAAACCCAGTTACTTGACGTATATCTCGCATCGTTCTTAGTTTGATTTGAGGTTCAAGTTCGCAAAAAAAGTCTTAAACAATTGGGTAAGACTGCAGGAATTTAAAAAAGGCTCATATTGGTTTTGATGTAAATGCGTGCGTAGCAGAATGTGTTTGTAAGCAGACGTCTGGGTCATAGCTTTGTCTTTAGCGATTTTCTGTACCTTGTTTGGTAACCCTCTGCTCTGAGGCCACTGTTTGTCGTCCAGCTCCAAGCACGCATACAGCAGAAGGCTAACATGTAAAGGTTGTTTCCTAGTGAAACTTTGAACCATCACTTGTTCATGTTTCAAAGTATGACTCTAGCTATTCTTATAAAACCACCTCCTGCAATATTTTCCACTAATGTATAGATACATTACCTGGAAGATACTAACTTCCTCACTACTCCTTTTTAAAAAAATTGTAAACATGTTTATTAGGGTATGTCACTGTTCAATACATATTCTCTCTTAACAGTAATAGTACGCATATAATGATGGAAACAGTTAAAAGTTTAATAGCAATAGAAAATAGTGTAATATCAAGAAGAAAACAAAACTGTTACATACCACTGCAGAAATGGTAGGCTAATTGGGAAAGGTGCTGTGCATCTTGATGTAGGCACAGTTTTGGCAGGATGTGACAGTGTTATTTTTGAGATTGCAAGTCTCGTGTGTGTGTGTGTGTGTGTGTGTGTGTGTGTGTGGGGGGGGGGGCGCAGACGTCCTTCCTATTGCCATCCATAATATTTAATCTGTGTTTGGGATGATCAAGGGACTCCTAATGACATCCTGCCAAGGATGTAATTAAATCTTGGAAGAATGTTCATTTTGACAGTTTGACTCCTGTCCCACAAAGAGAGTTGCAATTTCTTTCACTTTGCGATGTCATAGGAAAAGCCTAAGATTGTCTGAATCCAATTACTGGATGACCTTTATTAAGGAGAATACCCAAATATTTCATTTCCTTCATTATACATTTGAATGGGTGTCCCTTCACGGAGTTCATGGTTGTGTGTTTGGACATGTGCAAAAAGAACAATTGATGGACAGAGTGCAGAACAATGTCCTACATTCACCCCAGTACAGAGATCTGGGCCTAAATCCATCGTTTTTCTGCTCACCATGCCATTCCAGTTTGAACCCAGCCAAATGCAAATCAGTCTTGACCCAGTGCCAACAGTCCAGCACGAACTGCCAGGCCAGGTCCTCCCTGGACTGGAACCAAGCACCCTAGGACCAGTTTCGGGGTATCACCCCTCATCAGCCAGGATAGCTTCACTCCAGTGGCAATGAGAGCACGGGACCCACGTCTGGTCATATCGGTCCCACTCGGGGTGACCAATGCAAAAAGAACAATTGATGGACAGAATGCAGAACCATGTCATACATTCACCCCAGTACAGAGATCTGGGCCTAAATCCATTTTTTTTTTTTTTTTTTTTTTGCTCACCATGCCATTCCAGTTTGAACCCAGCCAAATGCAAATCAGCTAGCCTGGCTGATGAGGGCTGTTAAACCCGAAACCGGTCCCAGCATGCTTGTTTCCGGTCCAGGGAAGACATGGCTTGGCAGTTCGGGCTGGACTGTTCCCATGAGGCAAAGGGTCCACACTGATTTGCATATAGCTGTGTCTGAACTGGGGCGGCGAAATGAGCTAAAGAACGATGATGTATTCAACCCAGATCTGTGACTGGGGGTGAGTGTCTGAAAAGTTTCAGCGCTCCGTCCATCATCTCCTTGTGTTTGAACATGGACATCGCTTTGCTCTTTGACCTTTTTATTTTATATCCTGAGAAACTTGAGAATTCCAAAACCAGTTGTCAGTGAGAGACCAAGCTTGTGGGAGATCAGAGTTAAAAGCATGTCATCTGTGTATAGCACATGCTTCCAGGTACCTACTTCTGTGTATCATCCCCTTTAGCTCAAGAGTGCTTCGAGTGGTGGTGGGCAGTGGTTCTATGACTGAGAGAGCAAGGGCGATAGGGGGCTGCCCTGTTAATGTATTGTTTGACAAAGCCATTCCAATTGATTACAGCCACTGCATAATTGTAATCAAGTTGGACTCAAGTCCCCTCTTTGGTTCATCATACGAAAGAGAGAGCCCCCCCATTCCACTCTGTCAAATGCCTTATCAGAATTGAAGGAAAGGGCCTCTCTATCTTCAAAGTAATTCCTGGCTTGCCAGAATAGGTGTATAAGCTTGCTGGGATTATTCCTGGTGGTTCTCCCCGGGATAAATCCCACCTAGTTAGGATGGATTAGAAATTGGAGGACTTTACTCACTCAGTGCGAGCACCTTTGCTAATATTTTTTATGTCCATTGATCAATGAGATAAGGCAGTAGCTGCCACATTGTTGAAGGTCTTAGCCCGGTTTGGCAATGAGAGAGATGTATGCCTTGTTGAAGTGGGGATTGATGGCAGTCCATAAGTTTAATATGCTTCACGCAGTACCAGAAGGGGTTGCGTTCATTTGTAGAATTCCATGGGGAATCTATCTTCTCCTGGGGCTTTTTCTGTGGGCAGCTATTCGATCACTTCCGCAATGTCTGTCTTTAATCTCTTCGTTTTAGTTGGTTTCTCAGATCATCGGTATTCTGTGGGATTTTTAGCAGGTCTAGGAAGTCCCATTCCTGCAGATCGCCCAGGGTAGCTCCAGAGGCGTGTAGTTCTGATTAGAATTTTGCAAGTTATTTGGCAACAGTTTTTGGATCAGTGTGCAAATTGTTGCAGTCATCGCGGATGATGGAGATCATTGATCTGACTGTTCTTTGCTCCAGTTGGAGGGCGAGAAGTCTATTCGCTTTTTCTCCCTGTTTATTATGCATAACCATTATTCGAGAGAGCCCTTTCTCAGCCATGGCGGTTAGGATAGTATTCAGTTCGTAATTTTGAAGTTGGGTCCTCCAGTGTGGTAGGTCTAGGAGATTTTCTGTAATATCTCTGTAAATGATGAATATCTTCCTCAAGTGAAACACAAAAAGAGTGAGGAGAGGGTCCAAGGGAAAAGTTTAAAGACCTGCGAGAAGTGATTCCCCTTTAAACAATAATCTTTAACACAATACTTCTCGTGTCTATCATAAAAGTGAAAAAAAGTGAAAAAATGTCTCAGCAAAGCTCCATTGGGGAGCAATCCCTTTTAGGACGAATGCCCTCACCCACCATAGGTGGCTTGCTTCATCATATGGGCTTCTCCTCCCAACTTAGCAGTCTAATTGATACTGCTTTGTACTGTTTTTTAACCCTGCCAGTTTGGACAAGCCAATAAACATATTTTGTCCTCTCTAGGTAGTTTTAGTTTCACATTTAGCTGCATTTAGCTGCACCCTCACAACGCCTAGCATTCACAGATGGGGCTTTAGTACCCTTATAAAAACACCCCAGAGCTCCTACCTCACAGTGAGGGAGTTGTAGCCCTCAGTGAGACTAGGTTTTCTCACTGGGAGGAGAAGCCCATATGATGAAGCAAGCCACCTATGGTGGGTGAGGGCATTCGTCCTAAAAGGGATTGCTCCCCAATGGAGCTTTGCTGAGAGACACATTTTTTCACTTTTTTTCACTTTTATGATAGACCCGAGAAGTATTATCTTCCTCAAGTGCCTTCTGTTTTTCACCAAGTTGTTTTCTCGCAATGGTGGAATCTCTCATAAGTTGGCCTCTGAGAAGCTTTACCTGCTGACCTTAAGGTCTGGACCGAAGTCTCAGCATTGTCATTATGTTGAAGATATTCCTTAAGATGAGCACAAAGTTTCTGCTTTTTCTCTGGTCTTTGAATTCTTAATGTATCCATGCACCAATTTCAGGTTTTTGGTGTCATGATCTGAAGATCAAGCGTTTTTGAAATGGGAGCGTGGTCTGGCAGGCAGCCAATACCAATTGCCTATGATGTAATCCATAGGAGAATTTTGTCATGGGATAGAAAGTAATCAATTTTCATTTCAGTGCTGTGTGGGCCAGGGTGTAGCAGGTGCCAAGGTTCTATAAGGGAGCAGTCATCCAGTAAATCACATTGCTACCCTGTGTGCTTTTTTTTTTTTTTTTAATTTGTTTATTGAATAGCTTGCTGTTACAATACACCTGCTCCAATGAGGAGCCATCAGCATCTTCATAGCATGAAGCAACACCAGCATTTTTAAGTATAAAATGCAGCAGTGATATGCAGTGCAAACATAAACAAACAGCTTGAAGAGCCAACTACCCCCCAAACCCCCCCAGCACTTGAAAGGGTGTAGCATCATATAAACAGAGGCTTTTGAGCATTATTGACATGCATATATAATAAATCATGTGAGTCCCATTGCGACAAGTCCCACTGAGGCACAGAACAAACAAAAAAAAGAAAGAAGGAAACCAAAACGCAAGGAGCAGGACACTTCACAGATCTGGATGACTCAAAAGATACATCGTCCGTGGGGCCCAGAAATCTTTCGGACGAGAAGACTCAGGCAGGTCCTCTGCATAGGTCTTCAGTTGTTCCCTGCAGAAGGTCAGATCACGGACCCATTTCCGAACTGTAGGGAGGCTCTTAGCGCCCCAGCATTGTGCCACAGCTCGCTTGGCTAGTAGTGTCGCCACAGCAACCAGTCGCCGGTTACAGTTTCAGGGACTTAGCAGGCACACCTCCGGCACACACCGCACTCGTTCCATCACCACTTCTGTCAACACATTCACCACTTTAACCCAGAAGGCAGCCACCCCCGCACACTGCCACGATAGATGCAAAAAGTCGGCATCTGCTTGTCCACACCTCACGCAACAGGCTGTGTCACGTAAACCATATTTCCGCAATTGCAGAGGAGTGTAATACAACTGGTGTGTAAACTTGAAATGGATGATACGCAGATTGCAGTTGGCAGTGAGGCGCCCAGTTAGCGTACAGCAAAATTGCCAATGATCAAGTGGTAAAGTGTGCCCCAAGGCTGCGTTCCATTTAAGGTATGAAGGGTGTTCTTCTGGATCGTTCTCGCGTTGGGATGCAGCGTATAGCCTAGTGATCAGACCCTTGCGCTCCTCACCAGCTAGCACCGCCTGCAGTGCTCGCAATGGCTGTGGTTCTGCTGAATAATTAGGGTAGAGTGCCCTCACCGCCTGTCGCACCCTGACATATGTGAAGCACAGCATGGGGCCGGGAGTCCGACCCACCTGGATATCCGGTAGTGAACGGAACTGGCCCTGTTTGTACAGGTCACCCATCTGCACAACTCCGACCGCCTACAGCGCACGCACAGCAGAGCACTCCTGTGCCGCCGAGATATCTGGATGAGCCGCCACAGGCAGCTTTGGGGCATAAAGGTAGTCTAGCTGTGCCCTTCTAGCAAGGGCCCGCCAGGCCCAGGCGGTACATAGTACCGGGTTAATCTCTGCCCGAGGGCCCCCGTCCCCACCCGACAGGGCTGCCGCCACAAGTGGCAGCAGGAGGATAGCATCTGCCTCTATTGCCGTGTGGGGTAGGAACCATTGCGGATAAAACCAATAGTGCGCGAATTGCGCTTGGGCGCACAGATAGTAGAGACGCATGTCTGGTGCCTCGAAGCCGCCACGGCCAAATTGTTGCACAAGAGTATTCCAGCTACATCGAGGCTTTTTTCTCCCCCCCCCCCCCAGACGAACGACAATAGGGCAGACTGCAACGTTTTAAAGAGAGAGATTCAGACGAATAGGAATGTTCACGAATAGGTACAAAAGTTTGGGTAAAATGGTCATTTTGATCACCGCGAAGCGGTCTGCAAGCGAGAGAGGCAGTCTGGCCCAGCGCTTAGCTCTGTCTGTAATTTGAGAAATGGTGCGACCATAATTCATGGATATTACCTGCTCAGGGTCCCTATGTAGCCAGACACCCAGGTATTTCACTGGGTCCAGGACAACGGAAAGTCCAATGCGATCTCGCGGGTGCCAGCCGTCAGAGGAAACACTGTCGACTTAGCCCAATTGATCCCTAAGCCGGAGAAACGTTCGAATTTCACATATTCGCGGAGCAATGGTGGAAGGTAGGTTGCAGGTTCGCAAACGTACAAGAGCATGTCGTCCTCATAAAGTGAGACTATAAGTGGGCGCTGCCGGAACCTCAATGCCGCCGACGCATGCAACTGGCGGAGCTTACAAGCGAGAGGCACTAAAGCCAGTGCAAAAAGCATCGGCGACAAGGGGCAACCCTGCCTCGTGCCCCTTCCAATGAGAAAGGCCGACGACACCCAGCCATTAACACGAACCCTGGCTACCGGCTTGGTGTACAAGACCCTGATCCACTGAAGGAAGAATAGAGGAAGACCCATTCTCGTGAGGACTGTAAACATGTACTCCCATTGAAGGGAATCAAACGCTTTTGCTGCGTCAAGCAGCACCGCAACAGCCTGAAAGTCGGAGTCGAAATAGTGCAGGGTGGCGAATAGCGTACGTAAATTGTGTGGTGGACCTGGTGGGCACAAACCCTGACTGGTCAGGAAGCACCAACAGGGGGACCAAGGGCTGTAGACGAAGAGCAATCATCTTGGCTAAAATCTTAGCGTCAATATTAATAATGGAGAGGGGCCTGTAGGAGTCGCAACGATTAGATGCCTTGTCAGGCTTCAATAGCATAACCAAGAGGGCTTCTCTTAAGGAGGCCGGGAGGTGGCCTGTTTCATACGCCTCCGCGTAGACCTCGAAGTCTGGGGGCCAGCACATCCGCATAGGACTTATAAAACTCACTAGGGAGCCCGTCCAATCCCGCAGTCTTGCATGTGGGGAGGGACATAATAGCGAGCTTAACGTCCTCCTCAAAAGGCTGCGTAAGATACTCCCTGTGATTCGAAGACAGCCATCCAAGAGCAACGTCATCTAAGTATGTGTGGATCTCGTCCTGTGGTGCCACAGTCCTATTTTCATACAATTTGGGATAGAAGTCCAGTAAGGCCCCACTAATTTCTGCCGTGGTGTAATGTGCCTTCCCCGCCTCGTCAAGAATCTCTGTAATGTAGTCCTGGCTATGTGGATCAGCCAGCTTCTGAGCTAGGGAGCGACTAGGTCTGCCCCCTTCGCCATAACATTGAGCTTTACTGCGTCTAGACCTATGGGTCATCTCTTGGTCGACTGTGTCGTTGTGTTCAGTGACCAAATCCTGGATGGCCGAGAGTGTCGATGGGGAAGGGTCCAAATCATAGGATCGCTCTAAAGCGGAGATTTCTGCAGCCAATTTATTAATCCTACGCCTCAAGACGCCCGCTTGCGCCCCCATGCACACACCCCTAATAGTCACCTTAAAGGCTTCCCAGAGGACGCCTGCGCTGTCAACCGAGCCCTCGTTTTCTTTGAAGAAATTGTTAATAGCCTCCCCAATCTCATGTTAAAGACTGGGTTGGATAATGAGGATGGCTGCAAATGCCAAGTGAACCGAGGCTGCTGGCATGCAGGAACCTGCAGCTCCAAGAGCACAGGGGAATGGTCCGAGAGTATCCGAGCCATATGGCGGACCTCCACCACCCAGGTACACGCAACCTCAGTGGCCAGCCAGAAATCCAGGCGGGACCAGGTCCCATGAACAGGAAACAAAAGTGCTCTCACGCGCACCAGGGTGCCGCAATCGCCACACATCCCACAAACGGCCAGCATCCATCAGTCCCAGCAACACCTCAGATGCCTGCTTAGACCGCGAAGTCTCGCTACCCATTCGGTCAACAGCCATGTCCAGGCAAGAATTAAAATCACCGCCCCAGAGTCTCTGCCTCCGGGAAGCTAGTGATGCGGCACCATAGATCAGAAAAGAAGGCTGGATCGTCAATATTCGGGCCATACACATTCACTAGCAACACACTCACTCCGCCCAATTGCCCATGCAATATCGCAATCCGGCCTGAGTCATCTGCGTCTGTGCGAATAACTGAGAATGGGACCCCACGTTTGACCAGAATCATTACCCCTCTTGCATAACTGGAATATGAGCACATAACACGCACCCCCGCCCACCGACTCCCAACCTTTCTTTCGGATAGTTTCGTGAGATGGGTTTCCTGCAAAAAGGCTATCTGAACGTCTATTCTGTCTAGGTAAGCAAACACGGATCGAATCTTTCTGGGGGTGTTTAGGCTTCGGACATTCCAGGTTAACAGTCGCACTTTACCACTCATTAAGTCAGTCATTATAGGCCTGTCCGTTGGGGAAATTAAAGGTTCGTGCCTGCTCTCGCAAATGAAAAGGTGAATTCGCCAAAATCAAGACTGAAAGTGCCGGTCCCCCCCTCCCGCTCCCACCACCCCACTGCCCCCCTCCCACTTCAGTGTCCCCAACTCGCCAAAGCCATCCCAACCCTCCCTGTCCCACCCCCAATCATAGAAAACCAGTGTAAATTGTAAGTGGGGTATTCCCATTAGGGGCGTCTGAGTGCTACTAGCCTCCTAACGAGCAGGAGGTGGCTGAGCTAAGCAGCATCTGTGCCTGGTCAGAGTATAGCATAAAGCCCCATGACAAAGCAGTAGTGCATTGCAGAGAGAAATGGAAAAATCTCTAACGTCCACCTGTGCAGGGAGGATAAACATGGAATGCATAAAAGTCAAATCATTCAACAATTTAGAGAGAGCTGCCCAGTGGGGCTACGTGACGTGACAGAATATCCATGTGCACCCCACCCTCCTACTGTTCCTCAGTTTCGGAAAGTGTCTGGGATTCGCGCCGCCTTTTCTTGAGGTGTTTGGCATGTTCCAGCGCTGCCTTGGGGTTAGTGAAAATCTTTGAGTCTCCATCCGGGCCTATCTTCAAGCGAGCAGGGTATAGCATGGCGTAAGGAACACCTTCAGATTGTAAGAACTTTTTAACAGCCCCGAACTCCCTACGTGCAGCCTGTACTGTTACAGTAAAATCGGGGAAGAAAGAGTGTATTACCTTGGTGCTCAATAGTGCCCTTATCTCTGGCCATGCGCAAGATGGCGTCCCGGTCCCTATAGTTCAACACCCGCGCAATACCAGGGCGAGGTGGAGCTCCCGGGACCGGACAAGCTGCGAGGGAGCGGTGGGCCCTCTCAATGATTAACATTGTGGAGAGCAATTCAGTACCAAAAATATCTTTTAATCAGGTTATCAACAAAGGTCTCCATTTTGCCCACGTTCGTTGATTCTGGCAGTCCCGTAATTCGAATGTTATTTCGGCGGGAGCGGGCTTCAAAGTCCTCATTCTTGGCCTGGATGAGGGAGAGAACCTTTTCCATATTGAGTGTTTTCCCTGCTACCTCACTCAGACCATCCTCCGTTGCAGACACACGTTGCTCAACCTCCCCCACACGGGCGCCTTGCTTTTCAAGTTGTGACGACATATGGTTGAGGTGCTGATGCATCGCAGCCATAGTACCCTCTATGGATTGGAGGCTACGTTGCATGGCCAACAGAGTTGTCTCTAATGTGGAAGGGCCCCCTTCCTGGGCATCCGCCTCAGTCGGAGGCAGCTTTTTGCGGAGTCTTGGATGACTTATGCGCCTCAAATGTGAGGCGAGGTTGAGTCTTATCTGTCCTCCCCATTCTGCCCACAACTGAACCACTCAATCACCAAGGTACGGGGCCAAAGCGGGCGCCCCCTCCAGAGAGCCCGGTACCAACCGGTAGTCCGTCCCAGGCCAATCCAAGTAGAGAACTCCCCGGAGTACACTAAGGAGGTTAAAATGGTGGCCGATCCTGATAAGGTGTCACATACACTCTGACCTGTGGAGCGATCTCCCGCAGTGCACCCCTATACGACGGGGCACAGCTTCAAGAGCCACTAATCAATGTAAATGATAAGCCGAGTCAACAATCGCAGGATGTAGGCCATCTGCCCATGGCCCAGCACCACAGGGATCACGGAGAAATCAAAGTGAGAACAACAGGGCCCAAAGCGAAGAAGTGGCAAGAACTCAGCTGGTCACCCAACAGACCACGAGGCCACGCATCCAGGCGAGGGCACAAGCAAGACAGCAGCAACCACCTCCACCGCTATGTAGTGGGCAGTATATCTATGCAGGCACGTGTGGACAGAATCAGCCCGTCATCGGTGCAGCTCCCATGCGAGTCCGAGGCACCCCGGCAGGAGCGAACATTCAGCAGCAGCACGGCAGGGTGTTCAGAGGCGGTGTAGGGCAGGCGCTCACCAGGGCTCGCCCCTCGGGTCCCGCCGGCGCAGACCGCACCAGGCCTGGCTGAATGTGGAGGATCAGCAACGCGGCGCGAAGGAGAAGGTACGGCCGCAGCACCTTGCGCCCCCCAGCCACAGCTTGCAAGCCGTGGCACGCACTCCGGCCTGCGCCCGCCTCCGCAGCCGCCAGCCAGGGACGAGCCGCCCCCCACTCACCACAGCCAGCTCCAGCAGCGCTCCGCACCCCTGGCCGTCTCGTAGTCCTTCTCTTCGCGACAGGTCTCTCAGGTGCCCACACAACACGGACCAGGCCGGAGCTCCTCGTGCACCATGCAGAGACCAGCACACCTCCTCAGTCGTCAGCTCCGGGGGATACCACTATTGATATCCAGGCAGTGCTGCACTTCACACGGGCTCCGCAGCAAGGGGTGCACGCCTCCGGTCGCAGATGCAGCTGCAGGCAAGGTTCGCTCTCAGGGTCCGGCGGCTGCCGCCATTTTGTAGAGGCGCCACCGGATCCGATCAGCACAGCGTTTGTGGCGCCGCGGTGCTCCCCAGCGGCCCAAACCGGCACAAGATATTCCAGGGGGCCACACAATGCAGGGCAGGAGCGCAGGTGGCTAGGATGCAGCTGTTGACAGGCGGATTGTAGACGGATAGGAGCTCAGCCGGGCAGAGCCTCACTAAGCCGCGGCCATCTTGCCTAGCTCCCCCGTGTGTTCTTCCTAATGTCTGGGGGGTGACATCGGTCTAAGACTGAGTCCATCGTCCAATTCCAATCTCCACCTATTCTCACTAGAGTGAATTCGGAATTCTGTTAGTAATCTGTTGAGAGTATGGAGAGAGAGTTCAGTTTCTTGTCATTGGGGGCATTGATCGATCGTAGGATGAGGGTGTGGGATCGGATGCTTAGTTTGACAAATAGATAGCCAGCGTTCGCATCTTTCCAAACTTTCCGCATTTTAACAGGAATGTTTTTATGAAGGAGAATAGTAACTCCCCTTTTCCGGAATCAGAGTTGATAATAGTTAGCAGCATCGGCTTCTGATGTCGATCAAGATGCAGCTAGTACTCATCCTACCCAATCTTATTGCAGTTTGTCTGCTCCAGGATGTGATATGATTCTCTTGCAGCGTCACTGTCTGCCTGTTTAGAAGCTAAGAACCTGAGCGCTTTCTACCATTTGAGGAAGGCTTTGAGGCCATTCACATTTGGCGACTAGAGGGAAAGAGCCGATATACGAGCCGTGAAGGTTGAAGAAATACAATTTGTTTTTAACTTTAGTGGGGAGAGGGTAATATATTGCTTTGCTGATTGCCAATATGTAGGAGAAAAGAGAGGTTCTGCCTATTGTGATACTTTAGAACATAATTTGCCATAGGTATGTCATGACAAGTATGGAAATGTAGGGTCTCCTGCTCGCGTATGGGAGGGCTGTTTCAAGCGATTAACGCTTCCAGGGTTTAAGGGGAGATCGAGATTTCTCTCTGCTCCTTATCTCTGATTGGTCTGGGTGATAAGGTTTTGGTGAGAGTCTGTTCCAAGTGCTGGAGGTTGCTGGATACTGTGATTCCGGTGGCCATCCGTCTGCTGAGGCAGTAAGGGCATTGTGTTGGACTGTTTGGGATACGACCATGGGTTTATCCTTGAGGTTTTCTATACCAGATTCCAGTTCCTGGGGGTAAGGGAATTCCCTGGTTTTGTCTTCAACAGTGATCAGCATGGTTGCGGTGTTAATAAGACCATATCTTACTCCTTTTTGTCTAAGAGAAGACCAAGAAGACAAAAAGGACCTCTTCATGCTGGTTTCATAGGAGTAATCGGCTGCAATTGAAACTTTATCACTTTTATATTGGTATGGGCCTTTATTTTCACAGCCTGCTGGATTTGCTGCACTTGATAATGTCTTAGAAAACACATGGTGATGGGTCTTGGGGAGGGTGTCTCTGCTTTGCAGCTGGTGTGGAGCTGCCTGTGTGCTCTCTGGAACGCCAAGGGAAGGAGATGCCTAGTAATTTAGGTAAGAGATTCACGAGAAATTGTGGCAAGTTCGAACCTATCATACCATAGATTGTTATACCTTCGACTAAGATGCTCTAGATCTGTCATTTTTCTTTGCAGATTCCTGAACTCTACCCCCTTCCCCCGTCAGATGTTACCTCTCGTTTTAGTTTCACTGCTGTGACTGCAGTTTCTGTGTGCTGCATGAACTTCATTTCTTTGGCAGCCATTTCAGCTGATTCTATCCTTGTGATACAGGTTTTGATCTGAGTTACGTGCCCTGTTGTGCTACACACAATTTTAATGGCTTAGCACTATTCTTTGTGTGCATGAGCAAAGAAGACTTGTTTGACATTTTATTGTTGATTAAATTATAAGTTTTCAAAAATTAAACCAGGGGGTCAGCTCTCTATAATTGATTGTGGCATTATATAAACTCCTTCGTTTTCCCACTGGGAACTGCTGTTCTTGATTTGTGTCATTCTGTTTTATGGCATCAGATGGTTGATTCTGGACATTCCCGGGTTCTTCCCAGGCTTAAATAAATGTATAGGTTAAGCCTTTATTGGATCACCAAGAGTGGAATGAAATATGTAATTTGAAATTCTGAGGACTCCTTTGCTGTTACCTTTTTGGACTATTTGAGATGGTCAATGGATGTGATTAATTAGATCCATGCAGACAAAATGGTCATCAAAGGCACAGCATGTGAGCAGTAGACTTGGAGATGTCGATTGTTAATTGGGGTGTGAAAGTGTGATAAACTGGTGGTAAGCGGACTGTGAATTAGAGCGAGTTAGAAAGACCTGTTCTGTGGAATAAGAAGAGGTTGGATTGGCAAGACCTGATTGGGGAATGTGCAATCAAATCTAATATATTGCTGTGTTGAGGAGATTCAAGGTATAGAGGAGGAGAGCTAATATTGTGCAAGCAAGTGGGCTAAAGATCTCCCTTCTTGAAACCTTGTCCTAAAGGTAAACCTGAGTTTCTGGGAATCCATCTCTTTAAATGTGGACATTTTCCCTAAACAAGAGTGCGCTATTAACCTTTTCGATTATGTTTGGATTAAAATTGTACTTGCTCTGCCAGGTAGTTCTATTATCCGAATTAAGTTTCACTCTTTCATTAAAGTTTTATACAGTGTGAGGCAGGCATACCCACTTATTTCCCACCTCTAACCAAACTCCCTTCTTCCCTATGTCACCAATACTTACACACTCCTGATACCGCGGAAGCACCTTGTAATCAGGGTGTTCTATCATTACGGAGCCAGTCCATAGGTGTAAAGGATGTTATACAGGCAACAATGTAAGTCCATCTGCTAATGCCTTGGGCCCGGATGGTGTCCTCATGGATTTGTATAAGGAAAACTGCTCTTTCTGGGCCACCCTGTTGACAAATATTTTAAAAGCTATTATAGTAGGGCAACTAGTACAATCATGGAAGGAGGTAGTAGTACCTATTTTTTTACAAAAGGAACAGGAATCTTCCTAACTGCTCAAACACACTCGAGTTTAGGCAGAATTAGTTACCAAACTGAAAGCATGGGGTAAGGAAAGCAGATCCCATCTAGAGCTCCGTTTAGCTTCCATCCCAGTGTAGGCACAGTAGAACAGTCACTTAATCTTCAATAAATCTTATGGAAATATGTCACAACTTAGCTCTTTTGGACCTCTCCTGTGCCTTTGATCCAGTCAGTCAATCTAAATTCCGGGCCTTCGTGGAGGAAGACTGTCTTGACAAATCCATTCTAGATTTGTTATGTCGGTTGCTCTGGGACAATGCAGCTAGAATTCGATTTGGGGTTGATGGTGTACTGTTCCCCTGAAAATAAGATCTACTTTGGGAGTCCAGAAGGTCTGTGTGTTGCTTTTCCCCCCCCTCTGCTTTCTGTAGTCTATATAAATGGCCTGGAAAAACAATTATGCGTTAGAGGCAAAGACCTGCCCCAACTGAGGAACCGCCCTGTCCCAGTTCTACTGTATGTGTTCCTAATATTGAGAACCACAAATGGCTTCCAAATACTTTTAAATGCTTTTAATATTTTATGAATGATCTGGCACTTAAAGTAATTTTATGAATCTTTTATAATGAAAATGGGCCCAAAACAAGGAAATTCCAATTAGTGGTTGAGATAGCCAAGGTGCAAAATGTTACATATTTGGGCATTCACTTGGACTACCATATGAATTGTAAGTTCATACAAAAATCCAGGGCTCATTAACTTCAGAGTTAAATGGAGTCCGTTTTTAATCTCACCAGAACTTTTGGACCATAAACTGACACGGGAGGTCTTTAATATCTAGAACAGCAAGTGGGTGGGTGTAGGGAGTTATGGGGTGGAGCCATAAAGAAGCCAGAGCTTTTACAAACGGTGGAAAACGAGTTTTAATGAAGATTGCGGGTGGTCCCAAAAACCCCTCCAGCCTCAGTCATTCTGAAATAAGTTTGGCTTATATGGAAGACCAAATCAGGTTGTGCCTTCTGTTACTATGGTTAAGGGTTCGCCAGAAGCAAGTTTTACAAGGGAGACTTATCGGACTGTCTGTCCACCATTCCATGGCTTGGATATGTAAAATCCCATTTTCCGCATCCTGAGGATCCCAGAGTTGTTCTCCAATGCTGACAGTCTAAAAGCGGACTCAAAAGGTTTGGCTAAAGCTCTATTCGCTAATTGGCGAACCAAAATCCACCTGAGGGACTTCAGATTTTGCAGACCGGTGCTAATTTTTGTCTTATTAAATTATCTACAATTCTTGACTTTTATCTACTTTAATATATGACCATACATTTTATGTAGCTAGGTTTCTTTTTAATGTTCATTTTTTTGTGACATTCCCACAGCAGGATATTGGTTTCCATATCTTCCAAATTGTCCCTGTGATTATGCCTCTAAAGAAAGCACAGTGCACTTTGTTTTTGTGCCCATTTTATTGCATGCCATTGGACTTTTTCTTCCCAATCCTACAGTAAGTGAATATTAGACAATATAAGATAGCCCTGGTAGTTCTGCAGCATCTTGACTTGATGCACATGTGTGCTGCTACAAACATTTTAATATGTTCCCTTGCCACCAGGAAGAGCTGGTTCTTTTAGTTTATATTGTACAATTTTGCTGCCTTTTTTTCTACTGTCTTTTTATTATTTTTAATATCTTAAATGCAGGTCACTTTCCTAAGGATGTAACAAATGTTCATTTTATTATTCTTTTATGGCTACCGATGGCCCAATAAAGGATGATGAACCATACTTATGTCACCCACCACCTACCTCACGATAACTCCATCAGCCTATCCCATAAAGACTGTATTGATCACCCTTCATTACACCCAAGGCTCTCTGTCTCCTTGTACATGTGAGATGGAATAAATCTGGGACCACATTTAGCTCTAATCAACTCAGAATAAGTGTCACTTGAGGGAAGCAAACATCCACCTCCTATGCGCTCGGCTTCTTGAAGTATGCTTATATGCTTGGCCTGATTGTTTTGGGACCGGACAGTATATATAGTGGTCATAAGTATTATTGTCTCTGGTACCATGTGAGTTGGTGGGCCCATTGTCTGATCAATCACTAATGGTTCTATAGGTGACTCCTGGATGGCTGTCATATGTTTGGGGCAGTGGGAAATCTCCCTTCCCCAAAACCCTAAACCTCTTAACCAACACAAACAATAAAATGGCAACTCAAATAATGGTCAGTGTTGAACTACTCCAGCTTCTAAGTCCTACAACTTGATTGCCCAAGGTGCCATTTTCTTTTAATTTCACTGGAACAATCTCGAACAGTCCCAAAAAGTTGGGGGTTAACACACATGTCAACCCCGGTCTAGTGGTGCCCTGCCTAGCACGCACTTGAACCCGCATCACAAGCCTGTCTTGTTATTTTATACTTTTGGCCTCCACAGGCCTTTGCCCATTACTCTGCCTTTCTTTGGAGGTCTCATGACTGTATTATCTCTGTCGAGTTGCCCTTTTTGGAGCCTCAACAGGCACTATGTAGGTGCTGCATTGCTCTTTCTGGCAGTTTTTCTTTTTGCAACGAGAGACTCTGCCACCTCTCTCCTCATGGTTAACTTGTTCCTCAGAGGGGAGGTCATCCACCTCCTCAGTGTCCAGACCTAATCTAACTTTGCTTCTTTCTGTAATGCAAAGATCCATTGTAGACCCTTCCATTGGAAGATCACTCTGCACATGTTTCCAGCAACATTTGAAGCTTTTAGTCAATAGAAAGCCTGTGACTGATTTAAAAGCTTTTCGCTTAATCAGTGTAATAGGTGAGAAATCTTGGAGGAAGTGTATCTGCCCCCCATTGAATGAGCTCGGGCCTCCTCGTCATGCCTTGGCCATTACGGCCTCATTTTTGGGGCAGAAGTGAACATGTACTAGTATATCTTTATAAGGTCTTCAGTCCAAGTCAGCCAGAATCTCCTTCCGTTCTCTCTAATATGGCATGCAGTAAGTTTGAAACATTGGTGCAGTCTTTTTAATGAAGGATTTCCCTTTTGCCTGCATTGTTTTTAGAGCGGTTCTCCAAGTCTTTGCGTTTTTCCTTGAAGTGTCATGTGTTCTTCGAGGAATAATATATGCCTTTCGAGTTGTTCAGTCGTCAGCCTGCTCATTCAGGTTACCCTATAGCTAGCTTGTCCACTGTCTCCCAGGTCTTTGATATTCTTCCGCATCTTCTTTAAATCCTGTTGTAGATTAGTTTTCACTGTCTTTATCTACTCTTAATGTCTTTGAAGGCCTGTAATGGAAAGTCCTAGGTGATGGACTGATTCATCTTCCTTTGGCAGTCTGAGAACACTTATACATCAGCCTTGCTCTTATTTCCGTTATCGTAGTAGCTACATTATAGTTTGAATAGAACTGTTCGATCTAAGGGAAGTGTTGTCAAATAGTCCCATTAAGGTAAATCCATAAGAAGTCACCAAGAGGTGTTAACAAAACGCCCACCTTGCAGACATTTGTTTAATCTTAGTGTTTTCTTGTCGGATGACTTTTTGATTGGCTCTTCAACTGATAACTGCAACACAGCGCCTGGATACCCCTTGGGGTTATTGACTGCGCTATGCAAATACTACTTGACTGGCTTGATTGATTGCACCAGAAAGCAATGAGAAGCTTAATTATACAATCCAAAATCACATGCAGTTCTTGAGCTTATGTAGTATAGGTATAGCAGTCACATGTGTTGGGCCACAAAACAATGACATTTGTTTAGTTTTTTTTGTGAACGTTTTGGGGGGGTTGCAGTTCTAAAACTAGATCTCTTAAAACAAGTGACCTGTCCAGTATGTTAAACATTAGACCTGATTCTTGTTAACAACCCAAAAGATCAGACGCTTCAAGTTCTTCTAATGTGTAATACATTCTGATGTCAACAGTCCGATTCCTTTAGAGTATTGCTGTTTGCTCCAATGGTGACAAAACTGGTAGTGATATAATCTGGTTTATTAAATGGTGGCAGAGTTGTAAGTCAAGGTACTTAAGCTGTAGCGTGAAGACATTCCCACCTTTATAGTTAGTGGTGAACCCCCACTACATTGGAAGGTGCTACATTGCAGATAAAAATTTAGAGAGCCCCTTTATATTGTCTCGTTACATTGCAGGAAATTACTTCCTTACAGTAAAAAGTGTGTGTATATATAAAAATGTGGTCGCAATGTTTGCAGCATGTTTAACTGTTGACCAGTGCTTTATTTGAGCCGGTGGTTTCTGGTGCTCAGCGCTGGCACTTCATTGTCAACACCAGTACTTTTTAGGTCTCGCCTGGGTGTTGGAGCGCAAATGCGCTCCTCGCTCTGCGAGATCTATTGTGGACAAGCAGATTTCAGAAGGGGACTCGAAGCCCCGCCCCTCATTTCCATTGGGTAGCGTCAACGTTTATGGTAAATGCTGGCTTCCCATTGGAAAGGAGGGTTTTTCGTTGCCTCCCTTTGGCTTTTTGGTCCGGCCCACCCGGACTGGCTCGCCTGCTTGACTGCTGTCGTGAAGACTTTTCTCATCTGCTTGTTTATTTAACAAGCAGATAAGAAAAGTCTTCACGACAGCTGTGAAGCACACGAGCCAGTGCTCCGGGCTTCCTGCAACCATGCTACCTTCACGCCTGGAGCATGCACCAGTCGGCTCTGTGATTGGTTGGCGGCAGGCAGACACAGAGCTCAGAGGCGCAAGGGGTCACAGGGAGGACACGGGTATTCCGGCAGACTGTGGGGCTGGGCAGGAAAGGACGTGAGCGCTGTTCTATTAGGTCTGGTGAAGAAAACGTACATCTTTGACTGCCTTGTGTCGTCCTCTCCCCTATTTCACTTCATCCCTCGCTCCACCGCTCCCTTCCTAACTTTTCTCGCCCACCATCTCCCTCTGCTGCTGGAGGTCCTCGCCTTTCTCCCTTCCTTCTCCGGCTCGTTACACCTTCCCCTCTTCTCCCTCCCTCCCTCCCCCCTTCTTTACTGGCCGCCTCTTCCCCGCTAGCCCCGCACTCCTCGGTGATCCTCTGCAGAGAGCAGCCCTCGCACAGCCACGATAATGGAGAACAGGGTGTTCTGCTGCTTCGCCTTCTACGCGTCGGCCCTGTACCACTGGCCTAACACCCCCTGCTGGCATGTGTGAGTAAGTGTGATGGACCCTGACACCCCCTGTGGCATGTGTTCTTCAGTGTAATCGACACCGCGCCTGGCTTGCGCCCTTGCCCCCCCCCCTCATCCTGCCCTACCCCCACCACCCCATTGACTGATTCTTACCATACTTCGCCGAACTTCGAGGGGACCATTAAGAGGAGACAGTTCTAGCCGGCCAGATTGGGTGTGAGGTCTTGCGGGTGTCTGGTGTGTGGTTGTCCGTGTGTTTGACTGTACGTGCCTCTGCGTGCGTTTGTGTATTTATTTCTGTCTGCCTTGTTGTGTGCCTGTCTGCGGCAGTGCATTCGAACGGTGTGTCCCCGTTTGTTTGTGTGTGTGCGTTTGTGTATATTCCCCACGAGGATCTTATCCAGTCTTTCCTCAGCCTGCAGCCGATTGTTCCTTTCTCCTGTTTGTTGGTTGCCTCTCCACAGTACTCTGTTTCATGTTGAATTTACAGCGCTTTGGAGCCCTCTGAGGTGCTGCACAAAGACTGCGTTAAGATGCTGGCCAGATAACGCCAAGTTTCCCTTCCTTCCGTTGCTCCTAGTTTGCTGCGCTGCTTTGTGCAAGCGCCGCTAAGCATCTGCTACCGCTATATGTCACGCCGTCAACCTAGCGACCTTTAATAGGACGTAGGACAGTACCTATAGCGCAACAGAAGCTATAGCAAGAACTAAAACAATGTAGAATATCCAAAGAGTACAACCTTACACCACAAAACCTACACCATAGTGTAATAAAAGCTGCACCATAGCGTGTTATCAACTACGTCACAACTTACCTGGAAATATAAATTCATTTCTTTTCTACAAGCAGGGTCTCTGCCCTTTACTGTTTGCTTCGTAATTCACCATCTGCACTTCATCAGATTACAAAATGTTTCCTGCTCAACAAATCATAACTTATTGAAGTGTTTTCGCGTTGGCATAACTCCGGCCAAACACTTCGCTCTCAGCAGCCGATGCCCGTTTCAGACTTCCAGTAAGTGGCAATGTCGAGGAGTCCGTACCAGCCTTCCCCGTTCAAATACAGGGCCTGTGTCTGCCACGGCAAACAAAACAAACATTTATTTATCGAGACAACGTTTAGTTGTACTGTCCGTCACATCCATGTTGTCACCCTGATACTGTGACGCGCAAGCAATAAAACACAATGACAGCACAGTCATTAGCAATGGGAAATACTGTTTCACTCTTAAGCATAAGGGGCGCAGCAGACACCCTTGGTGTGGGGGCGTGGGGTCACCTCTAGCGGTGGGCGAGCCAACAGAGGAGGGAGAGCCGAGCCAAGGGTCTAGCTCGGCTCCCAGAGCCCATGCATGAGCCAAACCCTGAAAATGCGTTAATCGAACCATGCAACAAACATCACGTAAAATATCATTGTCTAAAGTTCAAAAAGTGCATTCCTTTAACATGTGGAGTCTTTGACATTAAAAGGGCACATCATACCACTGCACCAAGAAGTACTCACTAAAAGGGATACTTTCGTACAAGTGGTGCTCATATACTTTAAAGTACTTTCGTATAAGATAATGAAATAGAAACCTTTACTGAAAAAAAAAAAAAAAACAAGGTGCAACGTAGTCTGCTGTGAAGTGATCTTAAATCCTTGGGCACAGTTTGTGCTATGTAAAACTGACAAAAATATAACAGATTCTGCCTATCACCCATTCTGTAGTATCGTCCTTACAGAAGTCAGAACAACGCATGAATCTTTGATGTCAGAAGAGCTACCCGTTTAGGGACTGAATTGCAGTGTGAACTCGTAATCTGGTACACACGGATCATGCTTGTCTTTGGCGGTGCTTTGCTGCGCAAAGCTGGCGCAGCATCGTCAAAGTCTTAATCGGGACCGGAATCATTTGAGGGAGGCTAGAAAATCTGCTGCGTGGGCATGCGTGTGCAAAAATGGAAGCTGGTCAGTATTGTACTGCTTGTACCATGCAACCATTACAAGACCTTTTTAGGTCGAGCCTAGCGCAGCACGCAAGCGGTGCTCTATGGGGAGGCTTCTTGTAAGCACTCCAAACTTCCCAGAGACTTCTCCGTGTGGGTCGGGCAACTCCCACACATTCCATTGGCCTTTGCGTGTGGCTTTCAATAATGAAAGCACGCAAATGGCCAAAGACTGGTGCATGCCCCGCCTTTTCTTTAAATGTTCACTCCCACGGCGTTTGGGTCTCGGGAGCGAGCAGCGGCGCGCAGGGTGCCAGCTGCATTCCTGGATCATGTTACTAATTAACACAGCGCAGTCGCTTTCACTTTAGCGGCCGCGCTTGTTTTTCTTCAGCTCAGTTTCATTTTTTTTTCTTCGGCGGGCCATGCGCTTCCTGGTTTACTTAGCGGCCAACACACACCACTCCCAGGATGCTACCCTTAATAATTAATGGTGGGCGCTTCTCACGTACAATGCTCCCGGGAGGATGCCCTTATTGATTAATGGTGGGCGCCTCTGTTTCAACTATGCTCGTGGTATTTGGGACTAGGCTTGTTTTGGGCTTCGTTTTGGTAAAATTTGCGCTTGTTTTTTTATCTTCCTTGCAGTGCGCGTGCACCACTCGTGGGCACCCTTACATTTTCTTGTGCACACAGCCTCTCGCGATTTAAATTAAAATTATTTTAACTGGCAGCTTGCAACTGAACTGTAACTGAGGAAGATGAGAACAGAAACCTGTTTGGACGGAATTGTCCGGATAAACTGTAGAACACGTCACGTGCAGGGATTAAATGCAACCAAGGTTCGTATATTACTGCCACTGCAGATAAATCATTGAATCGGACAATTAACTCTAATAACCATTTTACAATTGGGGCGCGCAGCGAGACTTTGTTTCCCTAAACTATTAAATCAAGTTATTCCATTAAATTCGTCAGTTAATCTACAGCCTCGAAATGAATGCAGCGCAGTTGTTTTCGAAGCAGCCGTTTATTTGACTAAATTGTTTAAGTGAGTATTCATTTCTAAAAGCTGAGGGCAGTTTACTTAAACATGTAGGATAATTGTTGCTTCTCGCAATATTTAAGTTTGTGTTAGCAAATGTATCAATTGATATTCTGTCGGGCTTCTAAATTAAGTGTCTTGGCCAATTTAACCGATAAACCACGGTGGAAACGATAATTGGTTTCATAAATATGTATTTTTACAGTTATGTTAAACTTTGAGATCTTCCCCGGGTGAGTTCAGGATTGCTCCTAGTTTCTTTTGTCCTAGATTTGATTATATTTTGCCCTGCGCCTTGTTGTCTGTCCTGACTGAAAGCTGTGCAGACTGCAGGAAATTCATTTTATTCAAACTGTTTCTCAGTTCGAACCTGCGCTTCCGTGACCCTTGAATTTCGCAGTCATTGATTGGGCAGCCGGAAACACGTCACCGTACTGGAGAAGGGCTTCACGCGGTATTTTCAACCGTACTTGTTCACAAGATCACATCAACAATCATCTTTTTATTTTAATTCGACCACTAAGCTTTGCGATGGATGCCGCTCGCAAATGTCTTGCTCACTTTGCGCAAAACGTAATATTTGCATTTCTGGGATAAAAAACAGGTGAATTCAGTGACTTGGGAAAGTCCTGTCTGCAACTACAAACCAATATCGGCACTACATCTATAGATTCCCCAACGTAGGCAAACAAGCATTGGCATAGCCAATAGGTCTCGCTTTTGGGACCTTATAAGTGTTTAGCCATGCAACAGTTGATGTTGTTGCACCAAGGATATTGTGCTGCATAACTAAATACTTATAAGGTCCAAAAAGCGAGACCTATTGGCTATGCCAATGCTTGTTATGTTAGGTTTTACACTTGCAAAGGCAGGGCTAGCCTTCTCCTCAATCTAAGTACATTATGCAGTGATGATAACCGATTTTATAAAAGATACTGTCAATCTATTTAAAAAAAAGTTATTATACCATGAATGCCAAGCCTTAATTGTAGGTACCCATAGCCTACTACCTACTCATTCATGGAATCCAGTATACAGTTCTCTGGTGTATTGTAATAGCTACTCCTAACTATCTTAATGTGTGTACCCAGCACAATTGCTCCACTCTTGGGTACTCCCAAACCACCTGGACAAAGCCTGCTTGTTCCATACGATAGCAGGAGTGGCTTGATGAAATCATAGGGTTAATTTTAAAAAGCATTTTAGGGGTCAGGTAGGCCTTGTGCAGCCAATAACGTTTTAAATATTTTTAAGTCTGGTATTGAGATACATTTTGGGGATATTACAATAGTATGATCAATTCCTTTTGTGGAAAGGTCTACCAAAGATGGCTTCTCATTTATCCTTCAAACAGTCAAGAGGGTTTCCCCCCCCCATACTAGGCCCAGTATAACCAGGTGATTAGTCTCCTGCCACAGCCCATTGAGCGGTGGTTCTGTATCTGTGATTTTTCTTTCCCCCATAATGAGTGCATTTCCATAGACTGCCCTTTGTTGCAAAAAATCGACCTGGTGGAAGTTCCAACCCTCCATTAGAGATTCAAATGCTGTTATGCTCCCATTCCAAAAAAAAAAAAAATCTCCTTCAGTGTATAACTCTGCAATTCTTTGCTATCCTGAATCCCAAAGTACCCCTTTACACTGTTCAGCTGGATCTCAGGGGTGTAAGGCACATTGTCCTGGGTTCTCTGCAAAGCCTGGAGATGCTATGTTGGACCTCTAATTATTGCCACAGCAGGCTGGTCTGCAGCTTGGTGGTGTGAAGCTGTCATCCTGTAATAAGAACCCACCGTACTCCAACAGCTCTCCACGTAGTTCTTAAAAGTTTCCCCCTCCTACCATATACCAATCCATTGAGTCTGAGCCGCAACATAGTACAAGTTGAATTCTGGAAATCCCAGCCGTAACTACCCCCTCCCCCCTCCCTCAAGTCCAATCTAACGTATCGAGTTTCCCAGTGTGATCCTGCTTTTGACTGCGGTATTGATGCATGCCATATAGTTACCCACTGCTGTCTAGGACATTAGAGTTTCATTACAATCTAAAAATATTGCTGCTCATTTTGGCTCATTGCTTTCATTGGTGAGTAATGCTCATTGCTGTCAGTGGGCATTAGTAGAGGCTATTGATGTTTGTTACTCCAAGGAGCCATACATGCTCATTTACTCTGGGAACATACAGGCTTATTAATGTGTTATGTCATTACCTATCCCTGCAAGCTAGGACCATTAATGCCAGGGCCCGTTCTTGGTCCTTACTGATTGGTACCATTTTTTTTTCATGACCGTTGATGCATGTGGCTGTTGATTCATTTTGAAAAAGGGACATTGATCTTCCGAGACCAAGTTCATTTGGCATTAAGGGATTGGTGTTGGGCCACAAAACAATTAAATGCACTGGAAAAACTTCAAATAATATTTAGTTACGTTTGTTGTAAAGTCTGTAGTGCCTACAACATAAACCCTCAAAAGACTCGACTATAAAAGCAAACATTTCTCGTTGACAGACGGGATACTTTTTCAAATACCTACAATCATTCCTAAATATGTTAAAGGGGCACACAGTCGGTGTTTTTCCAAATAACTCTTAACTTATAAACAACGGCAACCCTTACTGTTGTGTGAGCCACAAGACTACATTTATTAATCATCCTAAGTTGTCATGAGGAGATAGACAATAATTTGAGATCCAGGGAAATCTGTTTCCAATGAATGTTGAACTCTATCATGTCGCCCACAGTAACTATTTGTTTTGTGGTGCACTGCACTGCTGTCATAATCTCACCCAGAATAACCTCAGTAAGCCCTAGCAGTCCAAGATCCAGGATTTCTATTGCTAAAGAGTCAAGAGTCCTGCATCCTTCCACATACTTTTACCTATATCCTGAACGTGAGCCCAAGCCCTGGCTAGCTGAAAATAATCTCCATTAAACAAACATCTAGACAACCAAAGGTGGGGCCTTGCACTGTAGTTTACCTCAGGCCATCTTAAGTTTGAGTACCAATGGCAGAGACTTCAGCATCCTGAGAAGCACCCCTCCTTGAACCTGGACTCCTCTGACATCCCAGAAAACAGAGCACTTAGGGAAATTATAAGACATATACTTATTAGTGTGAGCTCTAAGTCCCATTATCTCCCTCTTCAGATTGTGGAGTCGATGGCCAGTAAGAGGCAGCTGGGTGCAATTGGTGAGCAGACCTTGCTAGAGATTGTCCTAGTCCCCTGGTACTTGCCTGTGCCAATTATATATCTATTACTTAATTAAAATTTGAGTCCTTTGATAAGCCCAAATAATGTTACTAGACTGCCGCTCTGTCACACACAACCCTCCCGCCACCCACTACAGACTTAATCAGCCTCAGTACAGATGTGTAGTGGTAATCTGTGAAGTACAAATAGAAGTCCTCTGTGCAGCATAGAGTCTAGTATGCTGTTGAGTACTGCATAAACTATTTGTGGAAAGAAACTTAGTTTGAGAATGGTCAAAAAGAGTAGAAAATGCAAGATGTGGTTTGCTAGTTTCTAGAAAGTTCAGATAGTAGTGATGTAGGTTTCTTCGACGACTAGAAATTGTGACTCGCAGAATGGATGGACAAATGGACAACAACCTTCAAATGGTCATTGGAGTAGAGGGCACCCCTTGGTTTCCCTCACAAGCTGTTTTCCAGGTCTCATTTAAAGAGCTTTAAGGTACAGATGATGATGGGTGGTGCAGCAAGATAGGGTTCTGGGGGGGAGTGGGGGGGGAGGGTGGTCTCATAATCTCTAACCCCAGCAGAGTTTCACTTCCTGCAATCTGTCTTGGCTACGCACTCCCCTCGCTCATGGAGATACTTTTTTCTCTATTACACAGTGACAGTTGCCACAGAGTACTTATGGTTCAGATGGGGTTTCCATTGAATAGGCAGTTTTTTTATTTGACTACAACTTTTGACCCCGTAAATTGACTTGCGTTAAATTTGGCAGTACTTAGTCAGTCTGCTAAGTTTCAGCATGCCAGGCTTGGTGAAAATCCAAGATCAGTTTATGGGAAAAATGGGTAAAGGGGCTGAAAAAACAATGAACTTTCCACTTTAGCTCGCATCTGCACCTCGAAAGGATTTACTCCTGGCTTGGCCTAAAAGTAGAACTTCACTGAGAAGGCATCTGTTATGGTCTGGTGTAAAGTTTGATTGATAGTATTTGAGCTATTAGTGCTCAAAAACGTTTGAGCAACTTTGAAGGGTTGACACTTTTGTAGATATCTGCTTTTTTTTTATCGTGAATCACTTTTTTTTTTTTTTTTTAAACAAAATGTGATTGCTTGGATTAGGGCATTTTAGGGCAAGGCCTAAAGTGTAGAGGTGGTTGATCGTAGGGCCTGGCCAGCCCTTTGGCTCTTGGCTAAAGACTATGTTCAGTTGGTTGGCCACCCGTGTAGGGTTGGGTTTACAGCCCAATGGATGGTGCTTTGTGTGGTCCTGTTCACTAGAGTTCAACTGCTTGCTGTTAACTTTTCTCTGAGCAGGTTTAAGAGACATCCGCTGCTCTCTCAAATCGGCTCAACACAAAGTACATCTGAATCCAGAACACATCAGCAGAGCTACAGATTATGCAAAATTTGACTATCATGAGGAAGGCATATAATCAAGTATTCACAGTCAATATGGCCATCAAATGTTTGTATGCAATTTGCAGGATACACGAAATGAATGGCCAGTATTTAAGGACTCCTCTTGATGTGTTGGGGGTTGCTTGTTTGCTGACTGTGCATAATAGAATACTGGCTTTGCTAGTGCTGTGTGAGGGCCTCACTCAAAATTTCCTACAGACTAAAAGTGCAAATCTGCTGACTGTCAGTAAAGCTCCTCACACAGGGTAACCCTTCCAATCCAGGCTGATCAGCAGTCATTATGAAGCTTTATTCAATTATCGGTTCCTGGTCAACTGATATTCTGAAAATGAGAATTAATGTGATCACACACTAGTCCCAGTATTCACATTGAATGTGGCCATAAAATGCTAGTGAGTGTGTTGTAAAACTCATGTAAAATGAATGTCAGTAACTGGTGCTTAGCGACAGTGCATTCATCTCTATGCACTCTCGACTGAGAACATTGAAAACAAGCATTGATTAAACCAGCATACCCGTAAAGACTGAAATTCTGCTGCCTGCCAAATGAGGTCCTGAATTAGTCTGTGGATCTGCTGACATAAATAGAATTGAATTAAGAAATGAACTCCTAAAAGGAAGTATTTGGAGTTTCCATTTCACTTCTCTGACCTAGATGTAGTTTGAAGAAAAGGTAAAAAACAGGTGCACTTCAAATGATTGGCCTCAGTGAGAAATGTCCGCTTTACTGGCACAGTCGACTTGGAAATCGTATCCTTCTGTATATTGGGGACCCATTCCTCCTAAATTAGGCAGTGGTGGCGACACTGCAGGCACATTGACTGGGCAGGTCTAGCTGCCCCCCACCAGTGGTTGTCAAATCCTATGTATCACCTCGAGTCTCTGTAAAGCAGTGGCCAGCCTATACCAGGCCCTACAGTCTGATATGGTCTTAGCCCTGAGAGAACTCCAGACAAAGGGGACGGAGGACTTGGAACTCGCACTCACTGACTCAGAGTGGACATCGAGCCTCACTAATATCTATACAGTAGCAAGAAATGCCAGTTTTTAAATTAATTTTTACTTTTTGCATAGAGCCTACCTTATCCCCGGCAAGATCACAGTATATTCCAGATGGCTATGGCGGCTTGACCTAGATGTGGAGAACTGGGAGCCGAAATGTTCACATGGTGTGGTCCTATCCAGATCTAACTGACTTTTGGACTGCGGTGATGGTGTATAAATTAGGGCACTCATCGATCCATTTCCCAATCCCCATTGGCATGCCTACTAGGGGGCTTCCTGCACCCACATAACCGGAAAGTTACCACCAGATTTGTAGACCTTACCTTGGTTCTGACAACACAAAATCGCCATGAACTGGAAGGCCCCTAGAGGGCCCACCCTGGTTGGGTGGAAAGAGGGACTCCTTAGATGGGTGGGTTGTGAGAGCGTGGTGCTCCTCCGGGAAGCAAGGAGGGGGACAGGGCTTGATAGATTACGTCAAAGCATGGGATCACTTGGTGAACTGCTCAATAGACCTGACCCAGACACTTCCGAACACTCCTCCCCCCCCCTCCCCCGCCCATGAACAGACCAGCAGCAGAATATGATTGAATTTCTATGTACTAATTGTTGGAAAGTGGATTATTAGTAGGGGCAAATGTATATCTGCCACTGGCAATAAGGCCACTAACACATGATAGGACTCAGCATAGGTCTTAGAAAATTATTCCCATGCTCAACCCTTGGTAGCTTGGCTGCGAGCAGGCAGTCTTAACTTCAAAGACGGGTATGTAAAGCATTTAAAAACAATTCAGTAAATAATTAAGACACAATGCATAATAAAAATCCAACACCAATTTATAAAAATAGGAAATATTTTTATCTTTAAAATGACACCAAAACAACAAAGCTCCAATGTAGGGAATCGGAGATATGAATTTTTAAAGATTTATCACTTTATAGCACTTAGAAACCTATAGCACCATATTGGGACATCTGGTCGCGATAAACCGGCTCAAAGTTTCAGGCCGACCGCGATGGATCCCTGAGCGGCTACCCCTCGCGGTGGGTCCCGGTCAGTTTTTACCTTCGGACTTAGAAACTTTTCTGGAGCTTTTTCTCGTGGGGTCCCTCGATGCTCTTCTCCAAGCCGGATTCGGTGAGGGTTCGCCGGCCTCGGATTTCTTCTACTCCCGGTCAAACTCTGGAAGTCGGACTACGGAGCTTTCAGCGGGACGAACCTGGATGGCTTGGCCGACTTGCGGTTGAAGGCAGGCGGCTTGGCTGACCAGGTTGAGTCGGTTCCCTTATGGAGCTTTTTTCCAAAGTTCTCCAAACTCCTGGAACTTCTTCTTGAAGTTCCCCAAAGGGTCCCAAAGTGTCTAAAACTCACTCCAAGGGTCTGGAAGCTCCAAGATGGTCCTTGAAAGTTGAGGACTTCAGTTCCCACAATCCACTTGGACAAAACCCTTACAAATCCACTGGTAGTTTTCCAGGTTGAGGATTCTTGGTGGTGATGATCCAGGTGAGCTCTGTTAACCTGTAGCTTGCAGGGAGTCCACTCTTTAGTCTTTTTCACAGCAAGGTAGTCCACAGGGCTGTAGTTCCAGATGGTGCAGTCCTCAGAGGGCAGGCCTTAGCAATTGCACATCCAACTTCTCACCATGGCACAACGTCTTGCTTTCTTAAGTTTCAAGCAGCAGATCTGAGGGGCTCTGACCTTCTCAGATACTTATTCCAAGTTCTCTGGGTCAAGCAGGAGGTCACTCCTGACCAATGGGGGCAGGGTAACTCCCCCAAAGATATGACCACATCCTGTAGAGTGTGGCATTATTTTGTCCCAGAGTGCATCAAATCTTCCAAATTCATAATGGCTGATTTTCCAGCAGAGAGTTAAGAGCTGGCTAAACACACACCTAGGTTGGCTATTTCCATAGTCTCTCCCCCTTGCATCTGCTCATTCCTTCCTTAACCTAGCATCTGGCTTGGGGTCAAAAGTTTAGAGTTGTAAATGACACTGGTTTCTTCCCTCCCCTTTGAAGACCATGGTTTACGACTCCTCCCCCTGCCCTGGCATTCCTGTGGAACAGCACACTGCCCTCCCAGAAGAGCTGGGTAACCCCAGGGCTCTTTATCACCTCTTCAAAGCAGCCTGGCTAATCCACTTAACTCTGACCAATCAGGACAGACCCCTGGAAGGCTGAATCTGGACCTACAAACAAGATAGTCTTATAACTTCTTGTCTGAACATTTTAGGAGAAATTCAACAATATCATATTGTTGGATTTATCACTACCATTCTGGGAAGTCTTTGAATGGAAGTTCTATCATTCTCCTATCAGGAGTTATTAGTTAATAACTTCTTGCCATGTTAACCTATGTGGCATGGGATTTGCAATGGGAAAAATGACTTGGGTCATTTTTCCAGCACCAGGACTTACAAAAACATATTTTATAAGTACTCCGCTTATATCCACAGGACCCCCACCCCCTGGATCACTTGGGGGAGATTTTAGGGGTTCTGAATCTGTAGAAATATTGCAGATCCTCCCTCCACAGTGCTCCTAGCATCAAAGTCGAATTTGGGCAGCACTTTATCACAATGTGGGGAGTGAAATGTGAAATTTCACTTAACCCAGGGCATATAGAACTCATTTTATAAGGGTACCTTATAAATACCTGACCCCCCACCCCTGGGACATCTAGGGGAGACCCTGGGGGTACCCAATATGCCAAAACATTGTAGGTTATCCATTTGTAAGTGCCCCAAACACCAAAGTCAAGTTTGGGCACAATCTACTTTTTTTAAAAGCAGTCATGGAACCCAGGGCTGCTTTTAAACTGACCTCTGGCTTCAGCAGTGCACACATGCAAGTGCAGAGAAGGCTGCTGGCCTGTAAACTGCCATGCCCTACTATATACTAAGGACTGATCGGTAGTTTCAGTCCCCCTGCCCTATTATGTACTAGGGTCTTATAGGGTAGGTCATGCCAATCACAGGGTTACCCCAACCCATAGTGTACCCTAGTGTATGTAGGTGTTTTCACTGTATTCTAAATGTCTTTCAGCATAGCATTGGCCCTGGGTATGGTTAGGCAGAGCCCAGGGTCAGTTACCACTAGTACCAGTCAGCAAAAAGTTGGGGGGTGCCCAGGGCACAGGATGACTTTGCAACACTAATGAGTTGTGGAGGGTGTAAACCATGCCTTGGTTTGCATTTAGGCCACAGTGAGACACTGGGACTTGCTGCACGTGGGCTATAACTGTGAATGGAAGCGTGCATTAGAGGTATGGGGTAGAGGGAGGGGATTGAGAGTACAGGTTGTCAGCGATCTATGCACATTATGCCATGTCTAGCCTAGCTCCTCTTTGCTTCACCTAATTATGTTCTTTGCTCATTGCTGTGCAATATGTGCAATTACTGTTAAATCTAACCCAGACACCTGGTGGTTATTTATTTTGTTGTAACAATGAAAATGTTGTTTAAAAAAAATGTGTGTGTAGGTGTATATTCAATCAGTGTATCCTGAACTGACTACATCTGGAAATGTGATACTGGCATACAGTAGAATTCAGGTTACCCTGCAGAAGCATGCCTTCGTGTTTTGAATTAAATTGTTAACACACTATTAAATCTATTGCAGGGTGCAGGCACTACGAGCAGTAGAGGGGAACCCTGCACCTTGAATATTATATTCTAAAGCAGTGGCTCATAGCCTGTGGTTCGGGGACCCCACTGGGGCTGCAATACCTACTCGGGCAGTCAGTGAAAACTTAGACAGGACAATATTTTATATATAGATATTTATTCTCGTGAAGCAAAATGTGTATTTGTTTGAATGCTTGTTTCCCTAATGTTTTATTTTGAGGTGCAAATCATTGCACTTAGGAAGCCCACATGTCTGCGGGTAGGGAAAGAGATGAAACCTCCGCTTCCAGCAAGCTCAAGCAGTTTAACAGCTCCTGCTTCCTGGAAGCAGAGTGTTTGCATTTGCTTGGCGGGAGCATTCTGCTTCCGCCATGCAAAAGCAAATGGCTATGTACTGGGGGTTGGCACCCTGGGACATACTATGAGCCGGCCCTGTGATGTGGCGGTCCCCAGGGCCATATTTGGCTCTAGGAGGGGGGACACGTGGCCCCCCTTCTTTCTTGTGCATGGGCCGGCCCTAGGCAGGTGGTGGCCCCTGGGGCAGAGGGGAATATTGGAGGGGGGTCCGCGCAGCCCTTTCTTCTGTTACCTATAAAGCCCCAGGGAGGTGGTGGTCCCCGGGGCTTCTCCGAAGCCTTGGAGTTGGGTCTGCGCGGCCCCCTTTTTTTTTTTTTTTTTTGTAAAGCCCAGAGGAAGTGTTGGTCCCCGAGGCTCCAACAGCCTCAGGATGGGGGTTCTCGTGCGCCTCCCTCATTTTTTATAAATACAGCCCCCGGGTTGTTGTAGTTCCCAGGGCTTCAAGAGCCTCAGCAGGGCAGTCCTGTGAGCCGCCTTTCCTTTTTTAGGTCTCGCTGAGCCAGCGCATGCGCTGCTCTGCGAGACATTTAGTTAATGGCTTTTCAAAGTGCTACCACAATCTTTTCCTGGCCTCAAGGTTGCGTTCACGAGCGCGTGCACGCGCGCAGCCGCCATGTGACTTTCATGGCTCATTAAGCCTTGCTCTCCCAAGCGCCTCGCTCTGCCCCTCCCCCACCACAGAGCGCGTCCCTGCCATAACTTTCGCTCACGCGGCCGCGTTACTTTCACGGCTGCGCGGCCAATGCTTGTTTTTAATTTACAGCTGAGGCGCGCGCGCTTGTTTTTCTCACCCCGATCCTGTGTACATCACCGGCTGCTCAACCTTATCCACCCCCACCATGCCGAAGTACACACGCATTTCGAAATATATAACTTACAGTTAACTTATGGAAGTTCGTATTTTTTTTATTAGCAGTTTTATATAGCTTTTAGCAGTTTTATATAGCTTTTAGCAGTTATATATAGCGCAAACTCGACTTGTATGAGAGCGCTTTACATGGGCACCCGTTGAATTACAGACGCATATTCCCTTTACAGGCAAGGGGAGATTAAGTTATTTGCCCAGGATCACAGCATGCAACAGCGTCTCCACCGTAAAGCTAGATGCGAAAGCTGGCAAGGAAGGAGGAAGGATCCGTGAACTTCCCGGGGGCGTGAGTGACTTAGGCAGTTACCCAATTTATCACTCTAGAGGGGGGGGGGGGGGAGCACTCGCGCTTGTTTTTCTCTCACCCCGACCCTGTGTACATCACCGGCTGCTCAACCTTATCCACCCCACCATGCCGAAGTACACACGCATTTCGAAATATATAACTTACAGTTAACTTATGTAAGTGGAAGTTCGTATTTTTTTTTTTATTAGCAGTTTTATATAGCTTTTAGCAGTTTATATAGCGCAAACTCGACTTGTATGAGAGCGCTTTACATGGGCACCTGTTGAATTACAGACACATATTCCCTTTACAGGCAAGGGGAGATTAAGTTATTTGCCCAGGATCACAGCATGCTACAGCGTCTCCACCGTAAAGCTAGATGCGAAAGCTGGCAAGGAAGGAGGAAGGATCCGTGAACTTCCTGGGGGCGTGAGTGACTTAAGCAGTTACCCAATTTATCACTCTAGTGGGGGGGGGAAGCACTCGCAGAGGAGCTCATCCGTATTTATTGCCGCCCACTCCATCTCTACGCTATTATTTGAAGCTGCTCTCATACATTATAATGAACAACAAAGGAGGCGCGATGAAATAAAATATGTGCCCAGGAACACACAATTTGGAAAAGCAGGGAAGCTAAGATTGATCCCAGGCCTTCTGGTCTCACGCTGTGCAATTCAGCCTCTAGATCACCCTCTTTTGCACTCACTTCACACATCGTCACTTTTTTATCTTACATTTTTTGTGCATGAGATCACAGCATGGGCGGCAGGAATAAGTAACGTGAAAGCTCGGCTCGTTTTGGGCTCAAAGATCCAAGAGGATGCTGAACAGAGCCAGGCTTCACGCTTGAGCTTTCAGTCGCTTGCCATCCTTTAGGAGTAAGTATTGTGGAATGCGCATTTGCTAATTTCCCTTTTTACTTCACATTTGGTAAACATTGTTCCAGGTAGAGAAAAGCGGTCTACGTCATGACACGCCCCCAGATGTTTGTGGCATCTTCTAATCCTTTTCATTGGCATACTCTTAGACCGTGGGTTCTGACACGGACTGCTGTTTACGCTTCCCTCGGTCCCTGCCAGTGATGTACACAGCATGGCACGGTTACTGTCTGTTGGTCGGTACTGTTTTTACAAGTGCTTATACAAGCAGCGTGGTTGACTCTTGCTTGGAATTTATTTATCTATAGTATTTGTTTTGAAGCACTTCCATCAGCTTGGTGTCGCTTCTAAGCACTATAGAAGGGAATATCAAAGTAGAAATCTAAAACCAGTATATTTTGGTAGAGTATCATACATGCCAACAGACGCGATTCAGGTGGGAGACTCCCAATTTTTGAAGCCGAAAATGGCTTTATTTTATCTCTCTCCCGCCTGAAAAATTGCCTTTGCTTCAATAGAAGCAAATGGGGAAAATACATTACCCAGGGCTCGAAAAATCCCAAAAATGGTACTAGTCCTGCAGGTCTAGTACCTTAAAAAATCTCCTCGACCTAACTGCAACCTACTTTACCTCCGTCTCTGAAAGCGGAGAAAATGTGACAAGATAACAAGATTTAAAGGCATCTTTATTGCTCATTAACTTTGTGAGCAATAAAAATGCCTTTAAATCTTGTTATCTTGTCACATTTGCTCCGTTTTCAGAGACAGAGGACACAAGTTAGTTTGTCTTCCTACTCGCCAAAAAGGGCGAGTAGGACCTAAAAACAGCTCACCCTCGTTAAATTTAGCTCGCATATGCGAGCAGTAGAGTGGATTTTTCGAGCCCTGCATTACCTCTATTTTTTCCCCAAAATCTCCCACTTTCCTCGTCCAGAATGTAGGTATGTGTGGAGTTAGTATGTGAGTGGTCTGCAGCTGAGCAGATACTGATCTTTAGCTGGGCTTGCATGGTGGAGTAACCAATCAAGCCAATAGGTCTCGCCTTTGGGACCTTATAAGTGTTTAGCCATACAACAATTAATGTTGTTGCAGTAAGGATATTGTGCTGCATAACTAAATACTTATAAGGTCCCAAAGGCGAGACCTATTGGCTATGCCAATTCTTGTTAAACTAAGCCTCCGAGACCTGGCCCTCCAAGGGACTCTTTTCAAAACAAGTGTGGGAGCCCGTGTTTTTTATTTGTTAGTTTGCCATAGTAGCTGGTCTGCCGCGATTTTTAGCTTAAATTTAAAAAAATGCTTTTTTTGCCCTGGCGGGGGTCTCTAGGACCCCGGCACCACAGCTAAGTGAAAAGCTTTTCTTTTTTACGTTTTTTCAGGGACTCTGCTGAAGCAGAGTCCCAAGATGGCTGCCAACACTGTCTGGTTGAAGTGTTGGCAGCCAATGTTAATGTTAAAGACATTTATAGAGCGCTACTGCTACCCGAAGGTGTCCTGGCGCTGTGTAAAGTCCTCCTACTGAAGCGTAAAGAAAAGGAATAAGGCCAGAGTTATACATTAAAAAGCCAGGATTTTAAGGCTTTCCTGAATGCCAGTAGATTTGTCATGCTTCTAAGATGGAAAGGCAAACCGTTTCATGTCTTAGCTGCACAGACCACAAAGCTTCTGCCACCCCAACTAGCTTTTTTTACAGAGTGCACAGTCACCAGTTTTGCTTCTGAGGAGCGAAGTGATCTTTTAGGTATGTACCACTGAAATTGCTGTTTCAGGTGGTCAGTACCAACTCCTTGAAGGGCTTTGTATACAATGCATAAAGATTTAAACTGTACTCGCTTCTTAACCGGTAGCCAATGAAACTTTCTAATCTCCCCAGAAACGGAGGCATTTTTAGGTCGAGCCTCGAGTAGCGCGCAAGCGCTGCTTGGAGGCGAAGACTTATTGTAAGTGAGTTTTCAAAGCAGTCCAAGAAACGCTCGTGCGTCGTGGCTGGCCTTTTGAGATGGGCACGCGCGGCAAACATGTGTTTCCAATTATCGTGCCCAGACGCGGGCGCGATAAGTGGAAACACATGTCTGCCGCGCGTACCCATCCAAAGGCCAGCCACGACGCACGAGCGTTTTGGGACTGCTTTGCAGGCTGCCGCGCCGCCGCCCCCGCTCCTCCGTGCTTGTTACACCAGACCTTCGCTGGCTTGTTTTTTATCTTATGCATCTAACAGCCATTGACAAAGACAATAGTCCTGGCTTGTTGTAACATAATCAGCACAGCGCCCTTTACGAGCGCCGCGCTGTTAATGGTTTCTCTCTGCTCTCACACACCCCTCCCTTCTCCCACTCCCTCCCCCATGCCCAGTGTACGTAGTTTAATCCTACTCAGGAGGTGGCCCCTCCTTCAGTGACACGCGGCAGCCCCCTCTCTTTGCTGTCACGTTAGTGTTGGAAGGGGCCTCCGCTCTCTCTTCCACGAGTCTACGTCACGCTTTCTCCGCCTCTCTGCTCCGTTACTGAAGTTACTTTCCAGGCCTCAGTGCCATGCCGGTCACTGTCTCAGAACCGTCTAGCTCGGGGGCACTCTGCTCTGCTTGTGTTCTTCAGCACACACCGCTCTGCTCTCCGTCTCCTTGGCGCTGCTCTCACATTCCATTCCATGGGCCTCCCTTTCTTGAACCTTAGCTGTCTGATCAGCCCCTCTGTGACTGGGACCCCGCGGGGAGCTTTGCTGCTGATACCGCCGTCTCCAGGGCCTGTAATCTCGCCAGTCAGCTCCGAGTTCACCTCCTTATCACTACTTTTGTACGGCGGACTTAAGTCGAGCCGTGTGATCCTTGACACAATGGCCGGCCCAGGATCCAATCCCGCTAAGACTCTTAAAAGATGTACCTCGGGCCTGAGCCGCCCCGCTGAAGTTTAAATTACTGCAAAAAGACTCTGTTAGGCAAAATAAAAACGAACACACACATAAACATGACCAGCACAAATATTCTCTCAAACAATTAAAACAAGCATTGGCATAGCCAATAGGTCTCGCCTTGGAACCTTATAAGTTTTTAGCCATGCAACAGTTGATGTTATTGCACCAAGGATATTGTGCTGCATAACTAAATACTTATAAGGTCCCAAAAGCGAGACCTATTGGCTATGCCAATGCTTGTTAGGTATGCCAGTGAGCACTCTGGCAGCTGCATTCCGTAGGAGCTGTAGTCTATGCATAAACCTTTCCTGAATGTTGAGATATAGGCTGTTACAGTAGTCCAGCCTGGACATGGTTAATGCAGTGATAAGTTTGCTGACTGTCTTTAGGCAAAAATGGCATAATTATCTTACAAGATCTGAGAGCAAACGATGTGGTTGAAGCAACTGCATTCACTTGGTCTCCAAAGTTAAGTTTATCATCTATCCAGACAACCAGATTTTTCACCTTCCTAATAGGGATGGGAAGAGGACCCAGCGTATCTGGCCACCAGCCTGGGGCCCAAAAGTTGGGGTCATTCCCAAACAGGACAACCTCCGTTTTACCGGAGTTGAGTTTGAGACAGTTTTGGGCCATCCAGTTTCCCACAGCTGCCATGCAGTCATGGAGCCTGGTTGCTGTTCCCAGTTCCTTCCCTGTCAGCTGCGACACCACAATTTGGGTGTCGTCCGCATATGACGTCAGGCCGAAGCCAAAAGAGTCAATCAGAGGATCCAGGGACGATACATAGATATTAAAGAGCGTAGGGCTCATGGATGACCCCTGTGGGACTCCACATGGCAGAGAATTCGCCGAGTGAAACGGTTTGTACTCTATTAGAGAGAGGATTTGAGCAATTTCCAGGCTGTACCTTGAATTCCGCTCTCTCTCAGCCGGTCCATCAACAAATCGTGATGGACCGTATCAAAGGCCGCGGAGAGATCAAGCATAATCATCGTAGCTTTGCCTCCCTGATCTAAGACTGCCTTAATCTCTTCCGTGGATTTTAGGAGGGCAGACTACGTGCTGTGCCCCTCTCTAAACCCATATTGAGTGGGGTCCAGCACTTGAGCTTCTTGTAGGAACGAACTAAGTTGTACATTCATGTTTTTCTCTACAAGTTTAGCAGGAAGAGGGAGTCGTGAAATAGGTCTAAAGCTGTTTGGATCCTTAGGATCCAAACTCTGCTTTTTAAGCAGGGGCAATATTGAAGCCCTTTTCCAAGCTTTAGGAAAGTATCCTTCGGCAAACATTGCATTTAAGAGGGAGGTTAGTGCTAGGGTAATAGGCTCCGGGGCAAATTTTAATATCGACACTGGGCACGGATCATAAGGGGCGCCAGATTTGGCCGTCATTAGGAGCTTAAGTGTATCCGTGGTGGTCATTGGTGCAAATTCATCAAATCAGATCTCAGCACAAGATCGGGAGGGTTTGCGGAGCCTTCGCGTCCCTAGATATACAAATCTGGATTTCTTTTAATATCTCAAAAGCTACTAAATGGATTTACACCAATTCACAAAAAAAAAACGGCTACCTTTCTGCCAAAATTAATGTAATTACGTTCAGCAGTTCGGTCTGTAGTCGCGGCTAAAATCCATATGGTAGTTCGTCAAGCGACACCAAAGTTATTGGCAAAGCAAAAAACACTACCTGCTGGCGACTGGTAATGCAATTGTATATATTCTTGTAGTAATCTGTAAGTGTTAAATAAAACGATCAGTACACAATTTAACATCCAAACAAAGTGTCAAAATAAGAATACAAGGTAGTAAAAAACCCATCTCTGAATGCTCAGTTCACTCTCCACTACTTTTTAATAAAAGATTTGGCAAGCTGTAGCTTGTTTAAACAAAAAGTAATAAACTATACATTTAAAGAGAATTTAAATAATTGAATTAAAATTGTATCACCCATTTGTGGGGACAGGCATATCTGATAGAGACTTATAGCCGCAGATTCCTTATCTTAGAATTACCGCAGATTCCTTATCTTAGAATTATCTCCGGACCGGAAATCCTTGAGCTTCACCCGTGTGTGCTGGTAGGTGGTTTTAGGCTCTGCGTACCCCCAGAAGTGATGTGCGTGCTCCCTATATAGGCACCACCCCAGCACGCTGACAGTTCTTTTTTTTTTTTTAATCTGCACCTGTTACTTTTTGACTAAGTTTTTTTCTTACCTGTTGTTGAAGACCCACATTTGGTTTGTTTGTGGTGCTTGGAGCGGGACCACGACTACAAGGCCTGCAGTACTGCTGCGCCATGTAACTAAAGGCACTGAGGGCACGTTCCCTGAAGCTGCTCAACGTCTGACATCTGGCAACCCTGCAATGCTTTTGTTACCACTCGTGCAGAAGGTCCTGGGACCCGTCCCAGAGCTGCTCCCGAAGAACATTCTCCCAGACTAAATCATTGGGTAAGACCCACAAATGTAATGTCAAAGAAGTCGAAGAGTTTCTTTGACTTCTCTGCTCCAAGTCATCGGACAAGGTGCAAGAACTATGACCCCGCTCGAGGCCTCGCTTCTCTGCAGTGCCTCTGCCTGGGTCTGCTCTGTCTCTCTCTGAGTTTCCCAAAGCAATGCCTGTCCTACTCAAGGAGTTCTACAAGGCCATGCACCTCCTATTTGGGTAGCCAACCCCTCTGGAGTGCCTTTGGGTCCCACATATTCGGAGGCACCCCTACTAGATTCCCACAGGAGGGCTCTCACTCTCTGCCAGTTGGGCCCCAAGGATCTGGTGCTGGATCCAGAACGACTCAACCCATGAGACACCTGACCTTTCCTGCAGTCTGATCCAGTGGTGTCATTCACAGCACCGCCAAAGCCCCACGGTGGCACTGACCCAATCGTCTTTCCCGACTCCGATACTGAGCTGGATCGGCGGCACCCAACATCTGCGTTGGCAGAGTCCGGTAGCATACCTTTAGTCAGAAACAATGCCTTTTTCTTTTGATAGTCTTGGACGGGGAGATTATGAGAGGGGCTTGAGCACCTTTATTTGGTCCATCACCCCCTAGATAAACCGGAGGACAACAGCTATGAGAAACTGGCGAATGCCAGTGGGTAGGCACTGCACGGGCTTGGTCTCTCCTCCTACTGTGGCTATGAAGGAAGAAGATTTCCTTGCAGTGGTGTTCTGGATGGCTTTTGATATCCTAGACCTCCAGTTGCCCTACTTTGGCAATCTAGGCGAATTTCTTGATGGAGGTCCTTCAGCTGGGAGTTGGAACTTCTTCTCCCATTCAACAAAGCCCTCACAGAAGTTGAAGATGCTCACCTTCGCTTGGGTTCTGCCTGCCCTGGACCCTGGAGACTGAATGGTAACTTTCAGGACGCATATTTCCACATCCCCGTCCTGCCTGCCCACAGATGTTCACAGTCGGCCAAGAGCACTTTCAGTTCGCTGTGCTTCCCTTCGGCCTTACCAGCGCCCCTCGGGTGTTCTCCAAGGTGATGGTGGAGGTTGCAGGGATTCCAGTCTTTCCCTAGCTCGACCATTGGCTGAAAACCGGTTTGCCCTAGGCAGTTGTCTCCCACCTCCAGACTACAGCGGACCATCTGTGCTCAATGGGGTTGACTATCAAAGTGCCAAAGTCACACCTGACTCCCTCTCAGATGCTAGCTTTCATCTGAGCTGTTCACAACACACTGCAGTTTCAGGCCTATCCTGCAGAACGGCAAGTCTAGGATATTCAGGCTATGATTCCGATGTTTCAGCCTCTATCTCTATCGGTGAGACGGACTCTGATGCTATCTACCCATTGGCATATGCGGGCTCTGCAGTGGGACCTGTAGTTCTAGTGGGCACTGTATCAGGGCACCTCTCCGACCTGGTCCAGATCTCAGAAGGAAACTGTGAAAGACCTGAAATGGTGGCTGACCTACAGCGGCGGACTCCTCTCCCTTCCCTAACAAGAGTTGACTGTAGTGACAGATGCGTTACTCATGGGCTGGCGCGGGCACTGGGGAGAGGCGGAGATCAGAGTACTCCGAGCTTCAGGTGTTCTGGTTGGTATTCAAAGACTTTCCTACGTCGATCACAGGATAGTTGGTTCAGATGTTCAGGAACAACACCATCACCATGTAGTACTGCAACAGTGGGGTGGGGCTTGGACCCTTTGTCAGGAGGCTCTGCATCTCTGGACATGGCTGGAACAGCAGGACATTTGCCTGTTGGTATAACATATGGTGGGCTCGCCGAACGCAGGTGCAGATGAACTCTAATGAACATTGGGGAGAGCCTTGGTTAGGTTTGTTCTGCCACTGCCGAGAACACGTATTGTCAGCAATACTGTGTGCTGGAGTTTCCAAGACGTCTCGCTCACAAACGCTTTTCGTCTCAAGTGGAGCTCAGGCCTCCTGCACACCTTTCTGCCAGTATCACTTCTGCCAGAGTTCTCTAGAAGATCAGGAACGACCAGGCCCAAGTCATTTTCGTCACTTTTGATTGGGCACTGAAAGTCCAGTATCCATAACACCTGAGCTTTGGTCCTCGGATTAGGCCTCCTCCTCTGGAGTATCTTCTGTTGCAGCAACTGGGCAGGGCCATGCACCCTAACTTGCGTACCCTGTGCCTTCATGCGTGGAGATTGATCGACAGTGGACCGCTTTCAACCTTCCTCCCAAAGTCTGTGATGTTATTCTGGAAAGCAGGCACCCCTCCAACAAGACAATATACATCTGCTGTTGGGACAAATTTGTGACGTGCTGTGCGTTCAAAAATTCCCCCCCCCCCCCCTTTTCTCCACCCCTCTCCCTAGTTTTATTGTTTCTTTCTCTAACCCAGCAGGGCACAGCTCTAGGCTCGGTTAAAGGTTATTTGTCAGCTATTGTGACTGTTTCTTAAGTGACTTCAACATCTGTTCTCTCCAAAACCATTCATCATTGCCCAATGGGATCGCAATCTGGTCTTAACATTTCTCACTGCACAACTGCCCAGTTCGTGTGCTCGCCATCTAAACTGCTTTTCTGATTGCCATAACAATGGCCAGGAGGGTCCGCAAACTGCAAGCACACTGTTCACCCTTCTTACACAAAACTTCATCCAGCCAAACTGTTTCTGAGAACTCCTGCCTCCTTCCTTCCAAAGGTTGTGACATCTTTTCAAGTAGGCCAGAATATCACCTTGTCTACCTTCTTTGCTCCTCCCAACCCTTCTAAAGAAGAGGAGAGACTCCATCGTCTGGACCCAAAAAGAGCATTGTTGTACTACCTTGATTGTACAAAAGAGTTCTGGGTAGAGTATCAACTGTTTCTTGGGTATGTCGGAGGATGAAGGGAAAGGTTGTGCAGAAACGAACCATCTCACAATGGCTAGTGCTCTGTATCAAAATTTGCCCAAAAAACAACCTCCTGAGGGCTTGTGTGCTCATTCCACCAGAGCCAAGGGTGTAACCTCCGCTTTAGCTCGCGAAGTCCCTGTCTTGGGCATCTGTCAGACAGTAATGTTTGGTGAATGTGTGCAGTGACGTCCACGTTGCTGTCTGGACAGTTAGATCCATTGTAATGGGAATTTTGCCTGTTGGATCCTGCAGGACGTTTTTGGTTCAATCTACTCGTAGACCTACTTCTGAGGGGTATTGCTTGAAAACCTCTTTCAAGGTAAGGTATCTGCAGCTAGAAGTCTCTATCATATGAACTAGTTACTTACCTCTGGTAACCCCTTATCTGGTAGAGACTATCTAGCTGCAGATTCCTTACCGAGACTCCCATGCTCTGTTAACTGATTTCTGTACAGGTCTACCCTTCACAGGTCCTTAGCATTGCACACCAGTGCATCAGCATTCTTTGTGGCTCCTCACTTATGGCGTGGAAAGTCGCAAGCGGAAGCTGATGTCAGCGTGCCGGGGTGATGCCTATATTCGCACTGCGCACGTCACTTCTGACGTGGAGTTGAATGACGCAAACACAAGGAGATGATGGACGGAGCGCTGAAACTTTTCAGACACTCACACTCACCCCCAGTCCCAGATCTGGGTTGAATCCATCATTCTTTAGCTCACTTCGCCACCCCAGTTCAGACACATCTATATGCAAATCAGTCTTGACCCTGTGCCTCATGGGCAAAGTCCAGCCCGAATTGCCAAGCCATGTCTTCCCTGCACCGGAAACGAGCATCCTGGGACCGGTTTCGGGCTAACAGCCCTCATCAGCCAGGCTAGCTTGAATCCAGTGGCAAAGTGAGCAAGGGACCCACGTCTGGGCATACCCTGCCAACTTAGGGCGAACAAAGCAAACACAAGGAGATGATGGACGGAGCGCTGAAACGTGAACTGAATACACATTTATACAGGCTCGCTATTCCTAAGCCATTTTAGTTTCTTTTTTTCCTTTAACTTCTTACCTCCTTTAACTTGAGACCACATGTTGGCACCGAACCTTCGAGGCAGACTCCTCCACACTGTCGGCACTGAAACTAATATCTGCTCGAGACTGCCGACAGCTGACTCGGAGGAGAGATCCATCCTCAAAGCTTCAACAGGCGCTTGATGAAAGACAGTGTTGGGTCATTATTCACCCCAGCACAGGCAAGATCTCTTCGAGGATGCTCCAGAACCAGAGGCTCCTCAGCTGAAGCCTCCAAATGGCTAACGGACACTGCTTTTAGCCTCCACCACCTCTACCTCCTCCCTCACAACCTGTGACTTCCCCCTCAGAGGTCACTAGAGTCCTATTCAGACACAGGTAGTCCTAACGCCTACTCCCCAGCAGAGGACTTGAGTGCCAGTCTACCTGCTACCTAAGGCTGGTCCTTAAAAGGGCTATGCCGTGGACCCCCAAGGCACCCTGACCATGTCCCTGTTAGGGCTTCTTCACCAGACAACACTACCACATACCACTGTGTCCTCCAATGTGCAGCAGCCTACCTCAAGGTGGACATGTATGCCACTAAAGAGGATGATGACCTCCTAGTGGAGATGCTGTACAGAACAGTGTGTTTCTAGCAAGTTCTCCAGATCCACAAGGAGATGGTAAAATCTGCCCCAGAGACTTCTAGGGATTCTGTAAAGTCCTGGGTGGTAGCACCCAGGATTGAAAAGAAATTAAAAACTGTACAATCTGACCCCCCCTTATCAGGGGGTTACGTCTCCCCCTCCCCCAGCGTCCTTGGCCGTCTAAACTGCTCAGGAGAGAGCAGCAGCCTAGGCTGCAATTGATCTCACATCTGATCAGGAGAGTAATCCCATTACATGTCAAGAGTAGTGATTGGTGCCGCCACACAATGGCATATCGCCAATTTGGTGGACCTCGTGTCTCGCTATGACCAATGGGAAGAGATGGAGGCTTTATTCCATTATTTCTCTTAAAAAATACCCACACTTGCTTTTCATGCTAGGGCATTATTTAAGCTCCTTCGCTCTGATTACAAAGCATTAAGCAAGAGTTTTTCAGTATCCCTAGCCAAAAAGCTTAAGCAGACCTGCAAATGGCACGGAACCCAAAGCCGCTCACAAGACCGTGATTATCAGTCCAAGCATCGGGTGTTCAAGTGCCCTCTAAGTATGAAGCAGCCTCCTCTCTTAACCAGACATTGTCACAAGATCGTCTAACTTTCTGAAACTGCTCACAACCTTTTTTTTTTTTCTTCTTTTTTTTGACTTTTCTGGAGCAAATACATCTTCTGTCAACAATAAATTGCAAGCCACTGTCAGCAATTCAAACGGGTCTTATGACAGTCATGACGCACAAATTATCATAAATTATGTCTGTCGCACGTGCGTTGTAATGTTGATTGGTTATTTTACCTATTGTAATGTGATCCGTTATTGTATCATTGGTGTGATCCACACTGTGTAAACAACCATGAAATAAATAAATGCTCGCTCTTGGTGAACTATCGAAGCCTACTTCAGTCATGTTGGAAAATGAGCTGGCACTTGACCAAGTAACTATGGACTGAACTCTCATGGTAGGGATTATTTTGTATTCACTCCGAAGACAGGAGTTGGGTAACATTATCTGGAGGACGTTTGGGGGGGGGGGGGTGGGAGGGGATGGGTGAGGAGTGGTATTGCAAGTCCCCTCCCAAAATACAATATGGCTGGCATTTGGTTTTTTACTTGAAGCTTAGGATTTTTTATTAAGGGCTAGACTATGAATTTCAGAGAAGTTTAATGGCAAAATTGGATCGGTTGTTGCAGAGAACTTGTTCAGACTACATCTTTCTCTGCTGTTTGGAGGGATGGTTTTATAGTGCATGGCGAAAGGGGGAGGGCAGCTGAGGGGCATCACAATTATTTGCCTCGTGTTCTCTAAAAAACATATGCTTTTCAAAAAAGATGGAACATCTCCTAGTAGGTAAGCAGGTTCGTGAAAGAATCTCAAGTTGTATGGCTTGAGTGTGAAGTTACCAATTATGCTCTCCAAGCCAAAATAGTATCCGGAGGCAAAATCACCAGCTTGGGTATCATGCAGCACCTTTCTTCGCAGTATTTACTAAACAAAAATCTTACTCCTTTAAAGGAATAATCTCTGCTCTGGGAGAAAACCTCCGTTAGCTGGTTAAAAATTTACAATGAAGACCTAAGCTACTATAACTTGGGCGGTAGCGTAAAAGCTATTAAAATTCAATTGAACTTTTTCCAAGACAAATAATTGATTTACTGTCAGGAGACAGCTGTATGACTGTGTTCATCTGGTGAGTCGCGGGCGCTATTAAGTAGCACATGGAGAGCAAACTGAGAATTGAGAACTAGGTCATTGGCTGACACATTTTCTAAGTGCTAGAATTACTCGTCGGGTTCTTCAGGCTAGCTGGGAGGACTAGATTAGTGAATCATATGTTGAAAGCAACCAGTAGGTTGTGGCTAATCCTAAAAAAATGTAATTTGTGACAAGCCCAGTATTTTAATAATAAATTATGTTGCACAGTCCGGAAAAATTATCCTTCATTATTGATGTAACTGTAATACATAAACTATATTTAAAAATTGCTAGGGATTTGTTCAATCGGTCCGATTGTGTTTTGGGAGTATCAAGCGGTTTCCCATTTTCAGTCCCCAAAAGCCCCTTGGAGTAAGATTTTTCGCTTTAAATCATATGTCATGAGACAGTCTTGCTGTTGGCACCCCGGAATGCAGATGCAGTATAATTACACATGCAGCTAAACTTTTCAAAAAGTGGAAGGCCCTCTCTGGACAGGCGTTGGAGGATTGTCTTAAAAATGGGACTTGTTCAATTAAAAACCCTGCCTAAAACTAAAGGACTGACCAAGCCCATAGTTTTAAGCTTCATTAAGACCTGCACAAGAGTTGCACCTAGGAGAGCTGCTGTGCATATTTTTTTTCACTCTGCCTGTACTGCATGGTGGCAGCAGTGCACGCTTCACCCCTCCAAGTACTGGATACACATATGGTATGCAGGGCACATGTGTAACATGTACTCGAAGCATAGGAAGTATTCAGTATTATGTGCCCGGAACAGGTATATAGAATCAGAGCGGGAAACCTAACCTACTCGCAGGAAAGGTGCGCAACATTGAAGGCTTCATTACAAAGAGGAGTGGTTCAGCACATTCAACAGAGTGGAAACGTCTTCACAAATGTATACTTCCTTAAGCATGCACAATTGGTGAAGGTTCCATTGAATGCACTGTTAAGTGATTTTTCGTTTTTCTGCCATGTTCATTCTGTCTGTAAGGTTTGTTAATCTGTACAATATGATTTTCTTTTTAAAAAGGAGTTCTTATTTGACCTTCTTATATTGCAAACCTTTAATTTGGTTATCCTGCATTAGATTATAAAAGGTTACTTTACCCTGTTCAATATTATGTATTGCATTACAGTAGCTGCTTACTTTGATTGTGTTACCCGCAGAGCCGGACTGGTAACCCAAACCAGCCCTGCAAATTTTGTGTGTGGTGCTGGCAGGGGGGCGTGCAAGTTTAAAGCACTGCTGCTTTCGTTACTGGGGGCCGATATTGCAGCACCGCTGGATAACTGGCCTCCAGTAACAAAACCGGCCTCGACTGATGCAAAACCGGCACCCACCCTTCCAGCCTCCCGGGGAAACGCCCGATGTCCGCTACGGCCAGCCTGGCCATAGTTACCCAGCTTTAGTTTAAGGAAGATTAAACCACTTACTCTGCATCATTAGAAATGAAGTTAAGGATGTGTAGCTACTCATTGCTCTGGAGTACCTAGGTGCTACTGAGGTACCAGTATCCCGCCCCCCCCACCACCCCATTATAAAATATGGAACCACCACTGCGAAGTGCAGGTACTCAGATGTGGGAGTACCTGCCAATTTTAAAGCACTGCTCTACATCCGATAACAGAAGATATTACTTTTCCTCGCTATAGATCACAGGGTACTTGGCGCTCAGGATATTCCTGCTGCAACAGGAAGGGGGACAGGGTTCACTTGCACTCCCTCGAGTATCTTCCTAGATGAAGGTGAGCAGTTCATGGCTTAACTCGATGGTATGTGGGCCTGATTCTAGATGCAGTGTAAAACCATATTAAAGTAACAGTGTATTTGTGCAACAAAGGGTTGTGCTTCTGATAATTTTAATAATTGGTGATTCGCACGAGTGGAAAGTAAAACGGTTTAATACACTAGACCAAATATACCTGTAGCAAATACAAATATACCTGTAGACGCACCAGGAGAGTAGAAAACTCAAGTGAAGGCACTGGACACAGTCAACCGATCTGACACCAGTGCAATTAATGGAAAAAACGCAGGCTCTTTGGATAACTGTCTCATATTATGGTGCAAAGCTCACATCTCGTAACTTGTCTAGAAAATCCTGCAAGCCGAAAAAGCATCAATGCGTTGAAGTGCAGATACAGCATCCTGCGTTCACAAATGGCTATTTTCAGAGGTCTAGGGACGTAGACTCTGGTACTTAAAATGGAGAATTGCACCTTTGCTGTCAGCACTGGATACTTTGTATCTCATTGCAAACCTGAATGTTGGGGGAACATCTGAACAATACGACAAATAGCAAACATAGTGGCATCCATATTGTCAAGGAAACCTGCAAATCCAGGATTGAGTATCTTGGAGGTTGTGGATGTACACTGGGTATGGTGGACGGGACACAGATGTGTGCCGCGAGGAACATGAGTTAGCTACGCAGGAGAACACAGGCTGAGAGTCTAGGGTTGAGGTATTCATAGTTTCCTCAACCCTAGGACATATTGTTTGGGGTCAAGGTCAACAAGTCTTCATGCTTATTTTCTCCTTTGGACAAGTAGAGACAACCTTCTGCAGCACAAACCATGTGCCAGTTTGTAGTTCCACAATGAGGTTGTGAGACCAAGGATGGTGTTTTGCTTCTAAGACAGGATCTGTATCCCAACATATATAGTGTTCAAATTTGTATAAAATGATGTCTTTACGCAAAAAAATATTGTTGTGTTTCGAGAAATACATTGAGCTGTAGATTCGTCTAGCTTTACTGACAGTGGTTCCAATATAAAAATGTTTACATTCGTTTGCAGAAAAGATATTTGTGATAGATTATAATGCTTCACAGTAAGCAAATACATGGAGAACAAAGTTTGCAATATCTGATGTTGCTTGGATTCACAAGCAAGACACACAATTGATGGACGGAATGCAGAACAAATCAAAACATTCACCCCCAGTCAAGAGATCTGGGTTAAATCCATCATTCTTTTGCTCACCGTGCCACCCCAGTTTAGACCTGGCCATATGCAAATCAGTCTTGACCCTGTGCCTCATGGGAACAGTCCAGCCCGAACTGCCAAGCCAGGTCCTCCCTGGACCGGAAACAAGCATCATAGGACCGGTTTCGGGGTTTCACCCTCTTCAGCCAGGATAGCTTGATTCCAGTGGCACAGTGAGCCCAGGACCCACGTCTGGGCATACCTGGCGCACTTAGGGCGAGAAAGCAAAGACACACAATTGATGGACGGAATGCAGAATAAATCAAAACATTCACCCCCAGTCAAGAGATCTGGGTTAAATCCATCATTAAATCCATCATTCAAGAACATGTATTAAAAAAAATATTTGACACTTGGAAAAAAGACAGGTGACGGTTGCGTGCGTTAAACTATAGTGCAATTTTTAAGGACCTTTTTGTATTCCATTTCTATAAAGCATAATTGTTAGAATTGGGGGTCTCTGGTTGGCACAGGTAGGTACTTGTGACAAATAGGGACCCTCGCCTCTAGTCAGGGTAGGGGGGTACACTCCTAAAATAACCCCTGCTCACCCCCTTGGTAGCTTGGCACGAGCAGACAGGCTTATCTCAGAGGCAGTGTGTTAAGCATTTGTGAACACATACAGTAATCTAGTGACAACACTACAGATGGACACCACACAAGATTTATATCAAAAATAAGTATTCTTTATATAGTTTTAACACAAGACCATAAACGACAAAAATCCACAATACTGTACTTAAAATGGTAGGTTTAGCTTAGTTCTCTTCAGTTCTTAAAATGCGACACTTTGAGTCAATGTACCTTACGATGCGTCACGTTTCTACAACGGAAGTGTTGCAGAGATGGAGATGCAGCAAAGATCCGGTGCAAAGAAATAAAGACGTCAAGTTCTTTCTGATGCGGCACGCTTCTCCGATGTTGCGAGAAGTCTCGACTTGATGCGTCGGCTGCAGCGGCGACACCCTTGTTCCGTGATGCGACGACAGCGGCTTTGGCGGCAACACTCTTCTCCGACGTTGCGAGACGCTTCGGCTCGATGCGACAACTGCCGCGGCGACACCCTTGTTCCATGGTGCGACGGCAGCAGCTCCGACGGCGGCACGCTTCTCCGTGGATGCGAGGCGCTTCTCTTGATGCGGTGCAATGCGACAGCGGCGACATCTACGATGTGACAGCAGCGGCTGCGATGGCGACACGCTTCTTCGGGGTTGCGAGACGTTTCTTGAGATGCGGTGCAATGCGACAGCTACAGCGGCGTCATCTCCGTGATGAGACGGCTGCGACGGCGACACGCTTCTCCCTCTTGAGTCGCGCTTCCAGCTCCTTGTGACACGCAGTCCCTCAGAAGGCCCAAAACAGCAGCAGGCACTTCCAAAGGATTCTTGGGGAGCTGGTGGTTGAAGTCTGTTGTCCCTGAGACTTCAGCAGGAAGCAAGCTCTTTTCTCAAGCCCTTGGAGATCCTTCACAAGTTGAATAAAAGTGCACACAAAGTCCTTTCTCCTTCCTTTGGCAGTCAGGCAACCACTGCAGGCAGATCCCTCTAGCTTAGGGATAGTCTTCTCCTCAGTTTCTTCTTGGTTCCGCTCCTCAGCAAAGGTTTCTTCTTGTTTCCCAAAGTGATCTAATTTCCTAGGGGTCTGGGTCCCCTTTTTATACAGTTTCTCTTTGTTCTCTGAAGGCAGAGAGGCCTCTGCCTAGTCCAAAACCAGTTCTGGTCCGTCCTGGAGCACTTTGTTTTTCTGACTCCTTCCTTCTTTCCTTTCAGAATGTGGGGCAGAGTGCTCAGCCGGAGGTGGAGCCAGCATTGTGGAAGGCAGGCACAGCCCTATTCAGACCCAGGTGCAACTCCTCCCTCCACTCTGGATGCAGATCTTTCTATTCAGCCCGGTGCTGACTCACCCTGTCTCCTGTAGCCAGCCCCTGTCACTCAATCTCCAGACAAGGAATACACAACCTAGCAGAGGCAGGCTTGGAAGTTTAGGCAAGAAAATACCCACTTTCTAAAAGTGGTATTTTCAAACACAGAATGTTAAAACCAACTTTACTAAAAGATGTATTTTATCATTCTGAGTTCAGGCATACTAAATTCGTTGTTCTACCATGTTCCCTGGGTCAGTTAGGATTATAAGGTGTAATAATCAGACTGCCCATTCTGGCCTATGGGGAGCAGGTAGCCTTGCAATAGTGAAAAACGAAAATGGCTGTAATTCACTATTAGGACATGCCACACACACCAGGGCATGTCCTACCTTATACTTACAATGCACCCTGCCCTAGGGCCTACTTTAGGGGTGACCAACATGCAGTAAAGGGAAGGTTTAGGGACTGGTAAGTGGGTGCACTCACCAAATCGACATGGCAGCCCTAGGCTGCACACAGGCACTGCAATGGCAGGCCTGAGACACATTTTACAAGCTGCTTCTGTGGGTGGCACAACCAGTGCTGCAAGCCCACCAGCAGCATTGGATTTACAAGCCCTGGGCACACTCAGTGCACTGTACTAGGGACTGACAAGTAAACCAATCATCCAATCATGGAGTCACTAATCCATCACACAATTTATAATGGGGAGAGCATATGCACTTTAGCACTGATCAGCAGTGGTAAAGTGCCCAGAGTCATAAAACAGCCAACAGGTCAGAACAAATATAGGAGGAAGGCAAAAAGTTTAGGGATGACCCTGCAAAAGGGGCCAAGTCCAACAATAATATAATGAAACTTTGTGTGCATTCTAAATTGTTATTAAACTCATAACGACGAAGCAGCATAATGCCACTGTGGGCTACATTAAAAAAAAAAACAGGAGCCTTATTCTTAAAGTTGCAAAACTGCACCCACAGGTCTATAAACTTGCATTCATGCAAATTTACATCTGTCAGGAATTTACAACAGTTTACACCAGTAAGTCTGGAAACTTGCAACAGTAGCTTTTTTCCGGGTATGCGCCTAGAACACATTTTATGAATTCCATTTTTGGATGAGAAAATATAAAAATGCATATTTGTACATTGGAAAATCTGTTGGGTAAGAATAAATTCATGTCTTAAAAGGTTTATTTCCCCCCTACTGAGGGGAAAAGACCCCCTCCCCTTCAGCCCCCAATCCCACCAGTAGCGAGACACTTCTTTCCCTCCACATTCTTTTAAGATTGGGGTGAGGTCCCTTCCCATCCTGGAAAAACGTACACCCCTCCCCTTGTAAGGAGTAAAATAATGACCTTTTCCAGGTTGGAGAGGAGTTGCTGAATACCCTAAAACATGCATCTTTGTGAGTCTGCTCAAACTGACAGTGCATTCCTGCCCTGAAACCACCTCTCCTGCCTGCTTTCAGTACATGTGACCAGATTTCCTTACATGAAAATCTTCATGCTTTGAAACTCAGAGTGCAAAATTAATTCTTGCATGTGCATGCCCAGCTTACACACCTAAATAGTTATGAAAATTGGGTCCATAACATTATAACTCTGATCTCACACAGTTAATCTTTTTAAAATGTGAAGTTGCAGATTTAGATCTCATCATTGTTAGCCACTGCAACTTATTTGCCCAAGAATTGCACAGTATCGCCAAGTGGAGAAGGTCAGACTGAGCTGTCTTGTTGAGCCTCAGTTGGCTACCTAGGTACTGGACCGCAAGCATAATCTGGCTTTGTAACATTTTGTGAAATCAAGTGAATGCTTGAAAGTAAATTTGCATAGTAATTCACAATACTCTTCCTCAAACTAAAGGAAGTAGTAGTCGAAGCCCTTAGTGCAGCTCAGATGCCACTACTGGACTCAAATACATGATGGAAGCAATAGAGGATTTTGGCATAGTGTTGGGACTGCAGATTAATTTCTTCAAAGCCTTGTGTGTTTCTGATGTGACCCACCCAGGTTCAATGCACCAAAAATACTTCAGCTTCCTGCAAGGATGGGGGAATTAGGAGTCCAGATTATAAACTGTTTTATTAAACACCTGCAGTGGGTGGGCTGGTGGTTTGCAGAGTTTTTTCCAGCTTAGCCTCAACTGGTGAATCCAGAGATTTGGTTAAATGGTATAATGGCATTGCTACTGCGCCAAAGTGAGTAGGTTCCCTCAGTTTCTTAAAGTGGTTAAGTACTACTGGGTGAAACGCCTACGCCGGAAAAACGTGCGTGCGCATGCGCTTTTGGAGTTCCAATAATGGCATTAGAGTCTAAATATAACCCAGTAATGGGGTGGAGGACTCTGTGGCGGACTCCCTGCGGCATCCTGACTCTAGAATGCCTGTATGACTCTGGTAACATGGCAACTTTCCAAAGACCTGATGGGATACCATCATTCATGGACAAGGTACTTACTGTGATGCAGCAGATTGGTGGGAGCCCTTAGCTCACCGCAAAGTTGTAATGTCACCATAGAGCCTAGGGGTATGGAAGTTTATAAAACCTCTACTTGTCCAAGGGATGGGATGCTTCCGAAATCTACTTACCCTGTAAAAACGTCACTTATACCTTTGTGAGGTGACAAATTGTGGCAGTGTTCTCATTATATCGGAGCTCGGATACTATAATCTGTGATAAAGCTAGAGCTCAGATGATATCGGACTTGGATTCTAGGAAGACTTTCCACACATCTACATACAGGGATGGTAGTAAGCGGGAAATGGTAGTTCCAGAATTGGAATGCTTTGAGCCTGTGCACACCCATAAACATAACTATTTAAAGGTATTCTCCAATTCCTCTTCAATCACTTCCCACTTTGGAAAAGGTTGGAAATGTACTTCTAACAAGGACAGGAGTAAAACGTTTTTAACATAGGGAAAAAGGGGGTGTAGGAAAAATGGATGTGCAGTCGTACAGAAGATTTTTCTCATGAACAGATATACGGTTTAATAGTATTAACATTGTTTCCTGACCCTTCCAAATGTTAACTGTTACAGCAGTGGGCTATGTGCCTCATATCCAAGAATTGTGTATGGCTTCAGTAATGTAAGTTTAAAGTTACTGGTGACAATAGGCAATATGATGTAATGGTGCTCACCATACAAACGTCCTGCTACCACAGACGTAACACCAGTGATCCGAGATCTCAACATAATATCAATCGGGAGTTTGTAGAGTGCATCTACTCACCCGTGAGGGTTTCTGGGCGCTAGGGGGTTGAGGAGACTGGGACTGATGATATTTCTGGGCGTGGCGGTTCAGTCGAAGAGCCAGGTCTTGAGATCCTTCCTGAATTGGGTCAGCGACTGGGATTGCCTGAGGTGGAGGGGCATGGTGTTCCAGGTCTTGGTGGCGAGGTAGGAGAATGATCTTCCTCCAGTTCTGGTCTTGTGAATCCGTGGGACGGTGGCCAGGGCAAGTTTGGCCGAGCAAAGTTGTCTGGTGGATAAGTGGAATTAGAGATGGTGGTTCATATATGCTGGTCCTGTATCGTGGAGAGCTTTGTAGGCATGTGATGTAATGGCATAGGAATATGATTGAATAATGTCCAGTAGCCATCATCTATACATCTTTTGCATTGTGATTTATTGTTGGTGAACTTTATAGAGCAGTGTCCAGTTTCGATGTCCGTGAATTACACCAGTTACAGCAGACATGTTTCGTCTTATATACTTTGCTTTTATTGTCTCTGTGTGGATTGGATCACTTTATGATGTAACTGGATTGTGATACAGGAGTGTTTTCATTTTACTGTTCTCACTGCACAGAAGTAAATGAAGTGACGTCTGTACTGACATGGGAATTTATTGTGCGTCAAGTTGAGTTAGGCGTTTGTAGTAGGGTGGAGAGCTGTATTATAACATTTCGATCTGTGACAAGTTGAAATTCGAGCCTGCTCCTAGAACATTCCAGCCTGGCTAGCCTCATATGCTCCAGTTTCGGCTTATCACAGACTGAAGTGTTATGAACCTGCACTCTAGGTATGATCTATCCTAAATCCTTTTATAATCACAACTCTAGTATAATGAAAGTGCTGGCATATATAGAGCTGTACTGTAATTCTAATGCTCGCCTAAGCACATAATTACGTCACACTGCACTGTGCTCCCCTGAACAAGTGTAGGAAAAGAAGGCTGTCATGGGGACATTGATTGGGAGGGGCAATGAGTATGAGCAAGATGAACAAAACACTGGCCTTCCTGGAGCATCGTGTTGGCATGCTGCTGCTACCCTCCACCTCCCTCTTGAGCACTGTCCTGTCACCGTTCTCTGCCCCCAGCCAAGAGTGCAGTGCACAAGCCCATGGAAATATGTGCGCTGCCAGAGGTAGATTGGTGGGGGGGGGGGGATGCAGGGTCAGACAAAGGCATGAGTGAGGGGCCAGAAGAGTAGAAGAATATATAGATTGTTTTTTTTTATTGTTTTTTTTTTTTAGAAGGAGCGAGGTTGAAGCGTGTACTTTGAAAACCTATTGGCTATATTTTGTAAAGTGTGCATTATTAGCACACACTACCCTATGCAAAGTCCCTTTTGCTGCACACTGCCCTATGTAAAGTCTTTTTCCACGCACTGCTCCATGTAAGATTTCTTCACTCCAAGACAATGCATTCCAGAGGACAAGACATTTGCCAACCACCTCACTTTCATTATACTGTGTTCCTCAAAATGACTTCTGGAATTTACCTTAAGAGCTGTGAATTTTTGTTTTTAGGAGTAGGGATGCCTTTCTAATTCATACTTGGCAACTATAAACTCCCATCTGAACAACATAGAAACAAGAGGTGCATTCTTTCAGTGCACGTGAAGCAGACATGTCATCAGGGTACATGTTTTACCGGAAGTCTGTCTGAAAGGTCTGCCCAGTCCAGCTCAGCACATCCAAGCAACCAGAGCAATAGAAAGTGGAGAGGTCGGGCTACCCGGAGTCTGCCAGCGGCAAGGAGTTGAGTACTGGAGGTTCGGCATCCCTTGTCTCCCGGGCCACACTGCGTATCATGGAGCCCATCCCCCAGTCAGAGGGTGGGAGCTATCTACCCCTCTTTCGGTTATTTATTGTTTTATTTATTTTGCAGTTTTTTTATAGCGTGATCTCGACCCAAAGGTATTGGAGCACTTTACATGAGCAGCGGTTAAGTTACACAATCAATGTATTATTAGGGAGTTAGATAGCAGCAGCTACTGATGTAGCACATGTTGGAGCTGAACAAGCTGCAAAACAAAGCCTTCAGCTGCTCTGTAAAAAAGTTGCAATGGGGAGGCCATTCTGCCTGAAGAGATCCCTCCGAGTCGATGAAACAACACTATTGAGGGTTTCCCAACAGCTGTCGTCATCATGTTTTAATGCAGCGGTTATGTTTGGTAAGGAGAAGCACTACAACAGCCTATACACGCACTCTTTTAGAGAAAGCACACCATTTCTGTCCAATCAAATCTTCTAAACAAGATTCCCAACATGTGGGTGAAGCCAAACTACCCCCCCCTCCCCCCTAATCTCCTTGCCCCCACCTCTCAGCTCTATTTGTCTGTTATTAAATGTAGTGTTAATGAACATCATGCATCCATCGGCGTAATTCTTGCAAACATTTTGAATTAATCAATAGAGCTCTGGAACATTATTGGTATCTCAAATATTAACCATAACTATTTACATGAGAAAATGTAAGAATGGAGATTGTAAGGACCATAAGTGCTACTCGCAGAGGACAACTCTATCCCCCACTTTTGCTTGTTCTCCTTCTGTCCGAGCAAGTCTGGAAGGAGTACAGATCACCCAGATTCTAAACTCCTCCTTTAGGATTCTAAACACCTTTAGATTCTTTGAACTCTTTAGATCTAAAGGAGTTTAAAATCTAAATTTCTTTAGATCCTTTAGATTCTAAACACCTTTAGAAGCTCGCATTAGCTTTACTTCTATGGCATGACTGGAGGCGAGTATTATGCTCTTTTCTTTATTTTCCACTCCAGCAGACTTTACCATTAAAAATGAACTTTCACACAATGCACAGGGGAAAAGGTCAAACAGTCAGCCAATCAACAGTGCCAAATGTCCATAACAGGAAATCCTCGAGACTTTCTCTTCTTTTCCTGCGCTCCAACAGTTAAGTGCATGGTTTCAGTTCTCCATGTTGGGGGTGGGGGGGATTTATTCCGTGTAGTGTTTTACTGCTGGCGGTTCAAGCCGCCTACTTTGTTCGTCATGCGAGTGCCGCTCAGCGCTCCAATCGCAACGTCCCCCTGAAGCCTTGGGGACCACGTGAGTGCGGTGAGGCTGGTTCGCTGCCAGAGAGCTGCGACTCAACTCGTCAATCTGTGGTTAATGCGCTGTTGTCAGTCGGTGCGGTCAGACTAGTTTGCGTCCCCGCGGAGCCGCCATGCCTGCCTGGAAGCCGCGACGCCTGCTCAGCAGGTCTGTAAAATATTTTCTTTGGTGCAGCCTCATGCCCGTGCTAGCGGTCCGTATTTTCTTTATTCAGTCCCGACTTGCGCTCAGTGCGCCTCACCGTGGCTGCATTTAGGGAGCTGGGCCAAAGCGTTTCCAACACCCGCTTGAGATTCAGAGTGAGTCGGCCCCCAGGGCAGAGACCTTTGACTTGCGCTTCACGTGCCCCGAATCCTGAGACTATTCCAGTTGCAAAATTGTGCCTTTAGGCCCACCAAATACTGCCTGATTTGGCACCAGTTCCTTTTGGCCCTGAGCAGATCTCCTGCTTTCATAGTGCCTGTTACACTTGTCCCCTAATATAATTGTTTATACCTTAGTCCTTTGGTATTGGTGAAAGAGTCATGGAAGAGTACACAAAAAAGGAATCCCTCCAAGTCCTACCCTTGGATGATGAGCAGTAGATGCCTCGATCCATCAAGCGGTGGCGGCGGCCGTGGGCGCCTTCGAAAACTGCCAGATGGAGATGGCATATGCTTGTGCTGCCCCTCAGACTATTCTAGATGACGCCCGCTTGCTGCTGGCTGCTGACACTGCGCCGCCACGTGCACCCAAGCGAAAACTGGAATCTGGGATGGACCTCAGCGCTTTTGAACGCCTTAAGGCTTTTCTCGCCTGTCTGCCCCCTGTGGCTGATATTTTCCCTCCTGAGCTGGTCATCGATCCAGGGGAGGACGATTCACAGGGCGAATCCAATCACGAGGCGAGCCCCTCCCAACCCTGGCGCCCACTGGCGCATTAAGACTCCCCAGGTCACGCCCCTGGGGAACCCTCAGATTTACTGGACCCGGAGGACCTTGTTTATCCTCGTTCAGCGGAGTGGGCCCCTTTGAATATGTGGCAGGCCGCCTGAGGAAGCCCTTGGAGAAACAGGTCAGGGCAAAGCTTAGAGCAGAATGTCCTTGCCCCTCACTCCCAGGTAAATTAGCAGCAACCCCCGAGGTTGATTCTTGCATGGCCACCTTTCTGCAAAAATACGTAAAGGACCCTAAGCAGGATATTGACCATTCTTGGAAATCCTGCCCAGATAAGTTATTGGATATTTGTGGCCTTCTCACTAAGATCCTGGACCTGGCGGAAGAGGCCAAAATCGCAGGTACCCCCCTTTCCTGGGAGGCAGTCTCTGGGTGGGCGCATCGCGATATTATTTTTCTGGGGAACGCAAATAGCGCTCTTTCGATGGAGCAGCTTCGTTCCCTTCTCCTGAAAGTGGACCGCAAACTGGGGGATTTGGCAGCTATGGAGGCTGGCGCAGTGGCACAAGACGGGAATTTTGGTGAGCCATTTGTTAAAGAGCTGGGCAAATTTGTGGCCACCTTCACTTCTTCAAATAAAGCCCAGGCTTATATCAAGAATATTTTCAAGCCCTGAATTTTCGTTGGGGCTGGCCATGGCAGAGGGCGCTCGGTCGGCCACTTCTACACCCATGGCCCTTCCAGAGCTTTCAAGAAATTCCAGGACCAGACCAAGCAAGGGGAATTCTTCCCCTCCAAGAGAAGTTGCAGTGGTTCCAGAGGTGCTCCCAAAGGGCAGTTCCAAGCCAAACAGGGGAGTTTCCCCTTCTTCCCGAATGGAGGAGAGGGGGAGGGGGGGGTTGGCTTAGTTCGTTCAAAATCGGGAGCAGCTTACCTCCAGACTATCAGAGGTTTTCAGATAGTTCTACGTGCCCCCAGTCCAAGAGGTACCTCCGCGACCACTAGTTTTTGTAGAAGATTAGGCTGCCCTGATAGACAAGGAGGTAGGAGATCTCCTTCAGAAAGGAGCTGTTGCCCCCTTCTTCCTCCACCGTCTGTGATTCTTAAGCAATATCTTTTTGGTGGACAAGCAAGATGATGGGCAACGGTCAGTGATCAACCTCGGAGTTCAACGGCTGGTTGGTCTGCTATCCATCTTTTATGAGATCTCCTACAAGTGAACGATTGGATGGTCAGACTAGATTTGAAGGATGCGTACCTATCAGTTCCCATATTTCCTCCCCATCGCAGGTTCCTGCAATTCATGTGGGGAGAGCAGGTTTAAGAGTTCGTAACGCTCCTATTCGGCCTCTCTTCGGCCCCTTGGTTTTTCACCAAAGTCCTCCAGCCTGTGGTGGTCTGTCGGAGCTCGGGGGCTCATCTCATAATCTACTTGGATTACCACCCGCTCTTGTATCAATGTCCAGAGTGCCTGGTGGCGCAGTTCCAAACTAAGTAGACCTGCTGCAAAGTTGGGGCTTCGGAGTCCATGAAAGCAAATCCCTCTTGACTCCTTCCAGGTAAATAACCTTTTTAGGTTTCATCATAGATTCAGGACAGAAAACCTTGAGTCTTCCCTCTCAGAAGGTAGTCCAGATCCGCAGAGAGCTACAGAGGACATTGTCCAGGCTTTCAACCTCCCTCAGACAAGTGGCCCGAATCGTGGGCCTGCTGTCCTCCTCGATCTAGGCGATATTCACAGGTCCTCTTCACTACAGTGCCCTCCAGAGAGTCGACGTTTCTAATCTTTGCAGGGGGCTCCAATATTCGTAGCAGATTCTGCACACAGACTAAGTCAGATACGAGGTGAGATGGTTGCTGGTTCACATGGAGGTGTGGCACTGCCGGGCTATCTTCGGTTCAGACCCCAGTATTTTTTATTGAGCCCGATGCAAGCAAATCCTGCTGGGGAGGTCGCTGCGGAGACTCCTTTACACCAGGAAAATGGTCTGCAAAAGAGCAGCAACTCGACATATACTGCCTCGAACTTCTGGCCGGATCCTTCGCTATCCAGTGTTGGACAAATGACAGGATGGGCTGCACCGTCCTCCTCAAGATGGACAATGTATCAGCAGTGAGATACATCGACCATTCTAGGCAGTCCCAAGTCCAAGGTCTTGACTGATCTCGCCAAGGATTTCTGTACCTTCTGCCTCTCTCACAAATGTGTCTGTGACAGCAAAACACCTGGCAAGTGCCTCCAATGTGCTGGCAGACTGATATTCCAAGGCATGGTCGGACATGAGTCATTGGTAGTTGCATCCAATGATATTTCAGAAGTTGAACACTCTGAGGGGTCCCTTTTCAGTGGATCTCTTTGTGCCCCGGTTGGAACACCAACTACCCAGGTACTTCAGTTGGTAACCAGATTCCCTGGCGGTGGCGACGGACGCCTTCCTTCAAGATTGGTCCTTGAAGAGGGGTTACGCCTTCACCCTCCTCCCTCCCTCCCCCTCCCCCCCGAGAACGAATGTTGTCTTGGTTACTCCGTTCTGGAGGTATCCCTTTCTGCTGGGACTTTCCTGGGATTCTCCAATCCTTCTACCCCAGGTTCCGGATCTCCTTCAGGATCTGCTGGGCAATCACCATCCGTTAGTCCTCAAAGGTCGTATGGCTCTCATGGCTTGGCGGATTTCAGGCAGTGCTGGAGAGTCTCTGGCCTTTCACAGGAGGCTGAGAGACTGCTGGTGTCAGCGTGGGCAGACAGAACAAACAAACTATTCCAGTCTGCTTGGTCCAGATGGGTTCCTTGGTGTTTTTGAAGAGATTATCATACCATGAAGTGCGAAGTGGTCTCTATCATGAATTACTTGGCATCCCTTGCGTCCCAAGGGTTGGCGTATGGTACTATCAATTCTTACAGATACGCCATATCAGCAAGTCACCTAGTTCAGGGATCTCCAGTGTGACAGCATCCTCTGGTGTGTAAGTTAATGAAAGGAATCAGTTTGCAGCTAGCCCCGGTACTCGTCCATGTGGGACGTTAACAAGGTCTTACTCCTTTTCCGTTCTTGGCAATCAAATAGATACTAGTCGTGGAAGGAGTTGTCCGCAAAGTTGGCTATGTTCCCATGCCTTCTCTCTTGCAGGAGAGTGTCGGATGTGAGAGCCCTGGATATCTTAAGAAGGATCTTCATGCTGCAAAGAGTTACATTTCATATTTCAAGGCGAATGAAGACCGGTTCCAGGGTAGTGTCTTTCCCAGCCTTTGACACATCACCTAAGCTATGTGTGGTTCGATGCCTTAAGGCTTATGAGTGCAAAAAGGACAATTGATGGACAGAATGCTGATCAATGTCAAACATTCACCCCAGTACAGAGATCTGGGCCTAAATCAATCGGTGTTTACTCCCCATGCCATTCCAGTTTAAACCCAGCCATCGCAAATCAGTCTTGACCCTGTTCCCCATGGAAACAGTCCAGCCCGAACTGCCAGGCCAGGTCCTCCCTGGAAACAAGCATCCTGGGACTGGTTTCGGGGCATCACCCCTCATCAGCCAGGCTAGCTTGACTCCAGTGGCATGGTGTCCAGCTAGCCTGGCTGAGGAGTGAAACCCTGAAACTGGTCCCAGGATGCCTGTTTCCTGGTCCAGGGAGAACCTGGCCTGGCACTTCAGGCTTGACTGTTTCCATGGGGAACAGGGTCAAGACTGATTTGCGATGGCTGGGTTTAAACAGGAATGGCATGGGGAGCAAAAACCGATGGATTTAGGCCCAGATCTCTGTACTGGGGTGAATTCATGACATTGTTCTGCATTCTGACCATCAATTGTTCTTTTTGCTTAAGGCTTATGAGAGCATGACTGAGGAGCTTTGTCCTCTGGGGGAACGCCAGCTGTTGATATCCCTCAGGAAGCCTTTCAAAGCAGTTACTCCTTCCACCATAGCTTGCTGGAACCGATGGGTTATGCAAAAGGCAGGCATTGATGTCTCCTAGTTTGGCGCACATTCTATCAGGGGTGCGATGGCATCCAAAGCCTTTTCTCTGGGGGTTCTTTGGGAGGACATCATCAGTGCTGCAGATAGAACCTCTTGAACATAGAGTCCGAGGACCTATGTCAAACCAGTGATGGATATGGCATCTTTGGTGGTGGATAAGCTTTAAACCAGCTTAATACTCGCCTCCGGTCCTGCCATAGAATGAAACATTTCCCACTAAACATGAAGGAAAGTTTTAAATCTATTAAGGACTTGAGGGCGAGGATTATTCCCACCCAAGGTACCTGAGGCTCCTTGTAATCCAACACTTCAGTTGAGGTTTCCTTACTTGCTTTGTGCTATTATGGCTCCATGTTTTTCGTAAGGTACAAGTATCTTTTCCTTTCTTATCAGAGGTTGCATATGCTTTGTTGTGATACCATCTTCTGAAATGATGTCCATGTATGTATATGAATTTAGGTGCTCAAATTCAGTTGAGCAGCTCAGGTTCATTTTTTTTTTTTCTGGATGGTTTTAGGTTATGAAGGTTCCAAAACTGAATAAAGAAACCAGCGAAAGTTATCCTGTTGCAGTCAAGAAAGAGGAAGAATCTGGAGGGTTTCCTGTTATGGACATTCAACACTTTTGATTGGTTGACTGTTTGACCTTTTCCACTGTGCATTGTGGGAAAGTTAGTTTTTAATGTTTGAGTCTGCTGTAGTGGGAAATAAAGGATGAACATAATCCTCGCCTCCGAGTTCTTAATAGAATTGAAACTTTCTTTAATGTTTACTAGGACATTTTTCATTTATCCTACCTCACTCATGAGGCTCCCACAAGACACTGCACACCTGCCATACCTCAAGGATCGACTACCGGAAGTGAGAAACTGACCAGAAGTTAATACTACCATTTGCTCGAAATCCCAAAAGCGAAGAGCAATATTGTAAAACACGCTTTTTCCTGTTCTGCCCACAGATTCTAAAGTCAGATCCATGAAACCATCAGACTGAGTTTAAACTTATGAAAGCTCCATCTACCATCTTAGTAATGCCTCATCCTTAAGTTTCCCCGTCCTTCATACCCGCTAATGTACTAAATTTTAGTTTTAGTTTTTAGTTTTGGGTCTCACTTATTCTACTGTACCTGTCCAAAGCACCCCGTTGCCTATGTAGCTAGGTCTGAGCTCTATAAATACAAAAAGTGAAATAAAGCCCTTGGGGAGTTTATACAAGCCAGGAGGTAGACTACATGAGCGGTCAAACCCTCTCTCCTACCCAAACAAGTAAAGCTTAAACACCAGTGACTTAGCCTGTTGAGCACATCCCTCTTTATATCGAAATTGACATTTGCACATTTTCCAGTCCATTTGCTTTCTTAGGTCTGCTGTGTGCAGTGATTCGGTGCCAGACTAACTAGCCAGTTTGAAGGAACTTTGTAGACCATTTCAGTGGTGTGGAATTTTATAAAATATCCGCTTGTCTAAAGAATGACATGGTTCAGGAGTCTACAGTGTCAGTAATAAAAAATCCCCATGTGTCACATTTAGTGCTATGCAGTGAAGTGAGAAATTAAGGAGGCATTCTAATTAAATCAGAGCTGCAATAGCTTTTCTATTTATGCCCAGTCTCAGAGGTGTTTTGATTCTGGCCATGTTCTGATTACACCACCTTTCTGATTTTATTGCACTTGAAATACCAGCAATCGGTGTCAAACCTTAGAATATTCACAGGCTCTGCATAAGCGAAAGCTTGGCTTATAAATGGATGTGCCCAGCGCTGAACTCTTGTAGTAACAATGTTTGTGGATGCGCACCACCGTGTGTGTTAGAGGTTTTTATATATGTGCAGTTTTGGGTAACAAATGTGTGCAAATTAGTAATTTTATGAATAATAGTCGTAACCAATGATTAATGATGTTGCATTTAAAACTAATTTATAGAAATATTTAGAAGTGTAATTAATAACTTAATTTAGTAAAGAGATTTTTTTGTGAAGACACCATTTTATTAAAATGGATGCAGTTTTCAGTGTTTTGTTAATCTTGCTCCTGCTAATTGCCCCTCCCAATCAATGTCCCCCTGCAAGCCTTCTTTCCCCACACAGGTTCAGCAGAGCACAGTGCAGTGCGACGTAATTATCAGGTTTTTTTTTTTTTTAAGGAGCACTTACTGATAGTGAAGCTTTCTACCTTGTTCTTGATGTAACTTTTCTTGGACGCTTCTTCTAGAAGTGCCGATACCAGTTTGCTAGCACATTAATGTATTCTTTGATATAGAATGTTTCATACTATGTTTTGCATCTCTAGATTTCTTCTGTTGTAGAAGGTACTGGTAGAATTGATTTTATAAATGTGTATTGAATGTGTGTTCGGGAGATGGACTTTTTTGTCTATTGTGAGTTTGGGTATGGAATGATTGTGGGTTCAGTTGGCGAATTGATCACTGTGTTGATGTAGTATTCATATTTGTAAACTCATCTGAGGTTCTATTGGTTTATTGGTTGATTTTGTTATCAGATGTGTTAAAATCGGAGTCTGAGATATATTAAAGTACTTGTCTTTAATTGTGTGTAGAATGAGACGCGCTTACACATTGATAGTGATTCTGAACAAACAATCTATTTTCCTAGGTTGCATGTCTAATGCTTGTTGGTGTAATTCTTAATCTTGTGCACAGAGCATAACATAATGATTAGGGTTGATTGCCACTGGATGGAATCTACCTGGTGTGAATTGTGTTTTACACAGTGTTTTCTGGTTTTTGTACTCTATTTGGAATTTGCTTTTGCTCTGAAGTTTCATAGTCTTGATTGAATTGTCGTATTTGATTTATTAACTTTTACTTCCTTACTAGGGTAAACATGCAAGGGGTTATTAGTTATGTGAGTTTAAGGAGGCTTTGTAGTTTTCTTTACAGATGAGTCCTGCTTTGATTGGTCAGCCAAGGAGTTGCGCGAGGATTGGTGAGATGTCCCTGCAAAGCAGTGCTCTGATTGGTGGATTGCTGACTCGCTGTGATGGGTTGACCTCTTAACCGCCACGCTGCAATTGGTCATTGTTTGCTAAGATATTTGTTGTGCTTTTGAGTTTATTTTTGGGTCATTTGAGTAAAAAGGAATAATGGAAAGCTTGCTAGTAAAGCCTAAAGTTAGTGTAGTACCTAGGGAGGGGTCAGAATTTACCTGCGGAAGGACCGCAAGTCTATGAAATAATTAAAGGGATTGGGTACTAATCGTGTACCTGAATTTCAGAATGGATTAAATACACTGCACATCAGGCTCTACAATTTCCATTAGATGGTACCTTTAGTGTCAGGAAGTTAGGTTTTTTGAGACAAACCATGTATGACATGAAGCAGATGCTCAGACCTACACAGTTGCAGGTGCGCAGTAAGTGGGATCAAAGGTCTACAGAGAAAGAAAGCTGCAAAACAGGTGGAGAATTCTTTTAGGCATTGGCTTGAGAACAAAATGGATAGACAAGTGAAAAGTTGGAGAGAGCAAATGATTACATGTGTTAAAACATTAACTGCTGTAGTCCAAGGGAAAGAACACAAAATTAAAAAAATTAAAGGTGAACATGCCGATGAAGCATTTGATAATGATAAATCTATAAGTGAGCTTTTGAGTTCCAGACCACCTACTTATACAGACGATGGAGGAACTTCTGCTGCTCCTATTATTGTGGAAGGGGACACACATGCTGGAGGAAGCAATGTGTGGGTACAAACTCTTTACTAGGGTGGATCCAAGTGCACTGATGGTTGAGAATGACAGCAGTGCCTAGTACGAGTAGAGATGTGCCACCTGAAACTCTAATACAGATTAGAGCGTCAAAGAGGGCAGTGATATTTAAGCCTCCTCCTAAAGTAATTAGTGTAGGGATTTTGAAAATGTAATTTAGTGAAATGCTTCAGGACAATATAGATTTCAATAGGCTTCACAATCGGACATTTCTCTACGTAGCATTAACCAAATCTATTATAGTTATCCTATATCCTAATCATTGCGCTAGTGTTAAAGTGCTTGTGCATTTGGTGATTGTTACATTTTATTACATATACAACCGGGTATCACAGTTTTAAAATCAATTCATCTTTACTTTGAACTGCACACTCAAGCTGTTTTGATCTTTATATGCCAAGTATATAATTAATGATGCATGAACTCTAGTACCCTCAAGCGACACAAGTTAAAATAGACACATGGAAGAAACTGCTATTGTGAGTATTCACTCAACTAAAACACAAGTTATCCCCCAAGTCGTCCTATTGTAAAAGGATGAGCTCCTAAGTAATGTAGCTCCTTAATACTGTAAAGGAAGGGTCAGGCTCTCTACAAATGTGTATGCAGATCCTCTTCTGTATTAAGACCTTTAGATGCTTTAGTGTTCAATATTCTATCTGGATTCTAACCTTAGTAGTTCTCTCTCATTACCTCGAATATTTCTGGGTACGTAGTCTATATCAAAGTATTGTAGAGCCCTATCATTGCTGTTACGTTTGTCTTCAAAATGGCAAGCCTCGGGGTAATTTTCTTCTTTATTTTTAATGGCTCTTATATGCTGCAGAATCCTTTTGTGAATTGTAGAATGATACTCCCAACAAATCTACAAGGGCATGTCAAGATGTCCACTACTTACTCGCTCCTGCAATGATAGCTTCCATTGATCTTCCTAGGAGTACTGTGAAATGGTGAGCTGAAATCTTTTTTATTTACACCCTGTTGGCATGCTTTACATCTCTTCTGATCTCTATTGTCTTTTGAAACCTGCTTTTCTCCAGCCAGGTTCTCTTGCGCACCGTTTCTGGGCTACTGTTCATGAATTAGTCACTCACAGATTTTGCTCTTCGAAATGTGGCCCTGGCTTCCTTGGAACAGTATTCACGGTCATAGGGTCATTCTCGATTAGGTGCCAATACTTTTATATTTTTCTAATTGCACCCTCCTCTCTACAGTAGGTCGTTATTAATCAGATGTGTATTCTGGATTTTTTTCTTTTGTCTTTCTGTAGAGCAAGTCCTCAAGTTTCTTCTGATTGTTTTTTGTTCTTTGCATCGGAGATCATTTTTCCTGAGTACCTTAATTCTCTGAATCTTTTTGCTAACTCATCCTATGCTTTCTCTACCTGAAATTCACTACAATTTGTTCTCACTCGCAAACCTCCCCATACTGTATGCTTCTTTAGTTTAACAGGATGGAAACTAGTAGAGTAGCGTGGAGGACTGTTTACTTCAGTGGGCTTTCTATACATTTTGGTCTAATCTGTTTTTCATGTAGACACTTGTCTAAAAATGGAACTTCGCCCTTACTGATGTTATTGGTACAGTGCAAGTTGAGTGAGTTATTGCTAATCCTTTCCACAAATGTTGCTGCTTTCTCTATTGACTCTCCCCATTTTATGAAGAGGTCCTTGATATATCTGGTCCATAGCACCACACCATAGGACCACTTGTTCTAGTGCACGCTCTGGAGCACCAGCTCCTCCCTCAACCCATATACAAATTTTCATAGCTGGGGTCGAAGCAGATGCCCATAGCCAAACCTATACTTTTGTCTGAACAGCTCATCGTTGAAAATAAAACAGTTGTTCTCTTAACACCACTTGACCATAGATAACAATATTTGTGTTACCAGTTTTAGAGGTCTAGCACTTGGGGAATACTCAATTGCTCTTAGACCATTTGTGTCTTGTGCTCGTTTATAGAGCTGTGAATAAGTGTCATAAATACATATTCATCCTCCTAAGGGATGTTAAAAATTAGTTCTTATAAAAAAAAATTAAAAAAACAATTCCTGCACGTGAGAGATTTTTCACATAGTCCCTCGGGAAGTAGTCCACATATTTTGAAGTATTCTCAAAGGTCCTGTCCATGCTTGAAATTAAGGATGGCCTGGAGGGTTGATCTCCTTTTGGTGAATTTTTGGAAGCAAGTACAAAACTGGCATCGTTGGATGGTCGTTTCTCAAAAATGTGTATTCATCTCGATACAACAACCCTTCATTTCGCCTTCCCAGTAGTTAATCTTTTTTTGTCTTACATTATTTATCGTCTCCATGGTGATCTTTTCATAGCATATCTGATAGTTTACCTGGCTGTAGGCCTCCTTCAAATACTTGTCCAATTACCAGAGGACTATGTTTCCTCCTTTTTCAGAATATCTTATTATACAATCAGACCTCATCCGCAGTTTATGAATCAAATTGTAATACTCTCTCAAATGATTGTTGATTTCCTGTTTTCTCCTACATACATCATTATCAGGACTTGAAAAATCATAATGTTACCAGACCTACAGGTCTAGTGACTTGAATAATCTACTCGACCTAACTGTAATGTACTTGACCCTTAAACTGGTCTCAAATTGTATGATCTTAGGCAAATATTTTATTTTACAGAGACGCCTTTTTCTTCATTATCATATGATAGCACCTTCAAATATGCAAGTGCAACATTTCCGCTGTATAAATAAAACTCCTTTGTTTAAATTAATTGACTAAACTTTTGCTCCATGTGTAATAAGAATGTAACCCACATATAGGATACGCGGGACCCCCGACTTGCCTCTTGGGCCAATAATAGCATTGTCACTCGAGCAGCGGCAGGCCAATTTCTCAGTTCATGTTTAAACTCAATTGTAATAAATATATTACTAAAGCATGATGTGATGGCACACTGTCATTTACAAACAGCACATTTTTCTTTCCATTGGAATGGCCACAAACTTTCCGACTAACGTGCAGTTTTACTGATAACAGTATAGTGTATAGACAATCTGTGGAAATTGGGTTTCAGCAGAGAAAATTATTATTTGCACATCACCAAGTAACGTGTTCTGATTTTTCATCCTATTAAAAGTTAAAAAAATTTATTATACAGGATTACAAAAAAATCTGCTTTTATAATCACAAATATATTTTAAAATATTTCTACAGTTTATTTACAAACCATTTAAATGTTACGTGCTAGAAAAAAACTGACATTCTACAGTCTTGCATTTCACTCTTTGTACAGCAGAAGTTCACTTTACAAACCAACTTTGCAGTTCAAGAAAGAAAAGTAAACCCCAACGTCCAGGATAAAATAAGAAGCGCATTGCAAGAAGATCTAAGCTGGCATTTGATCTCGTCTCAGAACACAGAGCAAATGTTACAAGATAAAAATAAGATTTTAAGGCATATTTATTGCTCATTCAACTTATGAGTGAGCGGAATACCTGTTCTTTGTCAGCCTGCCAGGACGGGCCAGTAGGCCTTAAAAATAGCTTACCCTGATTAAATCTGACTCGCCACAGCGAGTTAGTGAGTAGATTTCTTGAGGCCCGATTATACAATTTCTTAATAATTTGTGACTTCTGTTTATATCTCTGGCATCTCTTTGCATCATTGGTAAGAATCCTGATTTTGTTTTGAAACAAGATTACACTTCATATATGTTTAGATCCATACTTTCAATTAACTCTTACTGTCACACTTGCAGAAATACCCATAATTTCATTTTCTAACTATTGTAAGCCTTTCATTAATTGTACAATTAATTTACAAGTGGGTATTTCCTCCTTCTCCATTTTTTTTGCTTCCCACTTGATCTTTTTTTCTGCAATCTCATCCGCCTTAGTTTCCTGGTCGTAAATTTTTCTTTACTCTTGAGTTTCTGGTCCCAAGTTGAGATGTCAGTCGATATATACGTAAAAAATGCAGCTCAACAGTTACCGATGTTGCATCCTTTTTTTGGCCACAAGAAGCTTCTTTTGAATCTGTCTTCTTCGGAGCTTAATTCACTTCCCTGACCTAATTGTTGTATTTCTTGTTGCCCATTAGACTCTACTAATCTGTCTTTTTAGGTTTGCAAATTTTCTGGCAAAAAGGTATATTTGCCATTCTTTCATAGTCCTATTTATCATTGTTTAATCTTTGCACTTTTATTGTTTTGTTCCTCTTGTTTTCTCAATCTTTCTTTCATTTCAGTCATGAACTTATTGATGTATTCTTGAACTTTCTCCTTACTTGGTTCCAGTGTTAGGAGATAGTTTTTAAATTTTCAAAATTTATCACTTTCTACATACTTAACTAGTATTTCTAGCAGATGCTTTGATGCTTTATTATTACTGGCAGCTCATTCTTTTCATATGGGCAGATTAGGATTCTCATAACTTGGTGAGATTAACATTCGCAATCGACAAGAGACCCGTCCTACCTCCAGATATTGTTGTAAGGCAGTGGTTCCCAAACTGTGCGCCGTGGCTCCCTGGGGAGCAGTCAAACCTAGCATGGGGAGCCGCGCACCAAGCACTTTAATGCATTTGATGTTGAAGGGTATGTTGGCTTCAGTTAAGCTAATAGACTTAAACACATGATGTATATGATTTGTAAATGACATGCCTAAAGCTGTAAACATAGTGCTTAATTGATGGCATGTCAAGGGAGTTGACCTCCATATTTCACTGGATCCCCACGTTCCAACACTCCCAAAGTACGCGGAAGATGCCTGATTTATTTTGTTAGACTCGTTAATAGTTTCGTTTTTTTCCAAATGCATTTTACACCAATGCAAGTTATCAGGAAAGTACAGTTGTCCTGTCTATTAAACACATTAAGTATTGACACTTGTACTTGAACCATAGGTACTACCAGTACACATTTCTTTCAGTACACACAATTTTCCAGACAGGCCTGCTCTCTCCTTGAGCCACAGGGAAGTAAAACACCATATATGGCATAATGTCAACATTTGGAAGCAAGAAAGAGGGACGTTTAAAAAAAATTATCAGAGGAATTTATTTGGCTTGCATTGATTCGAGGGCAATTTTAGGGAGGAGACAGCAAAAATAAAGCTGTATGTGGTTTAAAAAATCATGAGTCACCCTGCTGAGACAGGTGTGTTGGCACATATGACATGGGTAGAAATGGAAGTGCATGCAAATATTCTTCAAGCGCAGAAACACTTTGACAATGGGCCCTACATGCATAGGGGTGCTATCTAGCACTGTAAGTGGGATAAAAAAGTTTGAAAGGGTACTCTAAAAAGGCATGGGCAAAGAAGTGTAACTAGGAATATTTTGAGAGGCACCGCTATAGTAATACAAAACATCCTGTGTATATGATTATAATACTTTCATCAGCTTCATCCCAATTATTTTCAGGGAGAAAAATGCAAGCACTCCCAAGGTCGGGCTTACACCCCCCCCCCTCCAAAAAAAGTAACAGTGGGGAGGCAATGGCCAATGGGTCAAGGGAGCCACGGGTCGAAAAAGTTTGGGAACCACTGTTGTAAGGACTTGCTTTCCCACCACTTTGATGTCTTACTACACAAGTTTTTCCAGTTTTTTAAAATTTCGACTAACTCTTTTCCTCTATGATGAGTAATATTACTTGCTTCACTTAACCCAGTGTTAAGTGTCACATCTTCAAACGCCTTTAGTGCCTCCTCTTCCATTTCTTTCAGTACGGTAGCAGACTTAAGTTTATTTGTGCTTGTCAAAATACCACAAGGAAACTGCTCCCTTCACCACACAAGGGTTATCTTTTGCATTCCCTATTGTGTCCGAGCCCGTCTCCTCCTGTTTCAAATGTTCTCACCCTTACTTGGGGGAGCTCGCCTGATCGTTTGGTCAGATCATCATGCTGTTCCTTTTTCCCCTTGTGCTCCCAGTAAGTCATGAAGTTGCCAGTAAGGGGGTTAATAAGGTGCTTAAAAGAAACTATAAACTTATAAGCAAGGAATCTCTTCCTCAAGCGCTTAATGATCGACAATGGATAGAATACAATGATCCTGATCTGGCAGCCACAGAGTACTCTAATTGGCTTAGGGCAGCCATTGACGCTCTTGCCCCTCTTAAAGAAATTTTATATGGCCTGAAAAAAGCCCACGGCTCCCTGGTACTCAGAAAAGCTTGGAATACTCAGACAAGCCTGTCTCCGCCAAGAACTTATCTGGCGTAAACACTGACCCATTGGAAAGAATAAATCAGAAGGCCAGGCGGGCAGAATATAAAGCAGCCATTAATTCAGAGAAATCATCCTTCTACAATCAGATGACATGATTACTCCATGTCCTCTAGGGATCTATTTAATTTGATCAATTTACTATCCACTCCTCCTGCCTCAGCATATAATGAAAGCTCGCTGGACTTTTGTGACTGTATGGCTAAATATTTCCACTCTAAAATCACTGAGATTTACTCCTCTTTGGACAGTCTCAATTCTGAGTTCTCCATCTCTGCCCTAAATATTAATCTCCCGCCCCTTAGTCCTCCCCACACTAAGAAGAGGGATGACTGTCTGCTTTCCGTCCTCTTTCATATGAACAGACCAACCAGCTTCTAAGGGGATCAAATCAGGCTCCCCACTGACACCCTGTTCCCCAAAGCTGATGAAGTTTGGTAAGGATACTATTATTCCTCATCTTTCAGCAACTCTTAATCTGGCCATTTTGTTGGGATGCTACCCACTTAGCTGGAAAACAGCGGTTATCAAGCCTCTGCTAAAAACAAAAAACAACCTTGATTCATCAGATATTTAAAAACTATTGGCTCATCTTACATGTTCCCGCCAAGATCCCGGCAAAACATCTTCATGCCCAGCTGTGTACGTCCCTGGAACAACAGCATCTGCTTGATCTTTCTCAGTATGGATTCAGAAGTTGCCATGGGCCTGAAACTGCATTAATAATTGCAGTCAACAACATTCGCATCTTGGTTGACGCTGGGCAGACTGTGCTGTTGATTCTGTTAGACCTATCTGCTGCATTTCATATCATCTCCCCAACAATGCTGATTGACTGCCTTCAGGAAATCGGGATTACAGATTCCACTTTGAAGCTCCTGTCCTCGTTTCTGACAGGTCACATAAAGTAAAGATGGACCAATTTTACTCTGACCCCACATTCACTTTTTGTGTAGTCCCAAAGGGCTCCTCCTTGAGCCCCATATTATTTAATGTATACGTCTGTCTCCCTGTTGGCTAATCTGATTAGATCATTTGGGCTGGAGGCAATATCCTATGCGGATGATACACAATTGTGTCCATCACAAAGGATATAGAGGCCTCAGCTGCCAACTTCAATAACTGCATGAAGGCTGTGACATCCTTGATGGTAAACAACTACCTTCGACTGAATGGGGACAAAACAGAGGTTCTGATCTTTGGTAGCCAAAAATCTATATGGACCCATTAATGGTGGCCAGAAACGCTTGGACCATGTCCTTGTCCTGTCGCCTCGGCAAAGAATCTTGGTGTCCTAGTTGAGAACAAGCTGTTCTTCACTCTGCAGGTTAATAGGACTGTTTCATCCTGCTTCTGGGTTATAAGGACCCTTAGGAAGATATTTCCGTGTCTCTCTTTTCCCGCGCGGAAACAAGCACCTGTGGCACAGATTTTATCCAAGATGTATTATTGTAATGCACTTTATCTTGATATAAATAAGACCTCTACTAGTAAGCTGCAACTTGTTCAGAATGGGGCAGCAAGACTTGTATAGGACTTTCTGAAATTTCACTCAATTTCTGCTGCCATTCAGAAATTGCGTCGACTCCCAGCTGAGAATCTAATCCTGTTTAAGGCCCTATGTATTGTTCATAAGGCGCTTCATAATTCGGGCCTGGAGGGAATCTGACACCTCTTCCAACGTTATGTCCCCACTAGAAAACTGTGCTCCGTCAATGAAAATCAGCTGGTTGTCCCCAGGTTTAGGAGGATAAGATGGGGAGGAAGAGCCTTTGTTGTAGCAGCCTCTAGGCTTTGGAACACACTCCCCATATCAATCTCTTGTCTTGAGTCACATCTTTCCTTTTGTAAGTCCTCAAAGACCTGGCTTTTCGCCTTGTTACTGTTTCACACTGAGGGTTGTTGCTTCTGCCTTCCGGCAGCGGAACCGCTTTAGCACCTTGACGCCTTTGGGCATTTGTTTTGCGCTTTATAAGTAGGTCATTCATTCATTGCCAGGCGTTCTGCGAAGCTTCAGCCTCCAAACCTCGACCACCAAGTAATGCTAGGCTGTAACGTTCTGTGGGAGGCTCAGCGGATGTAAACCTTCAATCTCGCTGTGCATATCTGACCATCCTGATTGGAGGTGGTGTTGGCATGTAAAGCGGAGGCAACTCACTCTGTGTAATTCTGCAACTCTCCTCCTCTGCTTGCGGAAAATGCTACCGACACCCTGGAGCTGAATTCAAATATTCCAATTTATTTCAAATCTCTGCCATAATACATTTCGGCCGCTATCGCAGTCCTGCTCACACAGTGGAGCACTATTTGAAATAGTGTTTTTAAAACGCATGAGCGATCACGAACATAAACATATTACACAACTGCAACTACACATCATATTATCCTACACATATTTCCACCAAAGTGCTTATAAATTTAAAAGTAAACATAGAATTCCCTCATTGAGGTTGTCAGTTGTGAAGTATCTGTTGTCCATAAATGATCGGCAATCAAGTCTGACTCTGACCAAAACTGTACCTACTCTGACTACATTATTTAATCACATATACACTTAATTTGTATTCTATTCCTAGTTCTATTGGAATAATGTATCCATAACTCTGCTGTTACTAAAAGTCCGTCATTATTAAAATGCTGGCATAGTGAGACCCATCCCATAATCAATAGCTGGCGTATATAGAGCCCATACATATGCAGAGTTTCTGCACATAGAGTATGTAAATATATTTTTTTTAAATGACATAACTAGAGACCCATCATGTATAGAGTAGTGTATAAGCAGAAAGATGACCAATTCAAAGCCTTGGTAGCATGTAAACATTGACCCGAGTCCAGGTATAAGCATAGAGGGTATTATCAGAGCTCTGATATAGTGTAAACTTTGGCACGATTAGTCTTCTGAGTGCATGGCACCAAATTCAGCAAATAGCTGTTGTTTTTATTGGACAAGTAGATTTCTGAAGCATCTCGTCCCTTTAACAATTCGATATAATATAAAAATTCACATCCCTTCGATTACATTAATGTAATTGAAAAATGATCGGCCGTAAAGTTCTGTTAGGCTCCTATTTTTTCTTTTTCTCCCCTCCTTGTCCCCCTTCAATGCCAGATTGTTTGTAGATCCTTGGTAAGCTTCTTGAAATTAACCATTAAATTCAAAAGCAAACAGTGGAGGTTATCTTGCGCCAGTTAGGTCTATCAATATGTGTACTTCATTCAAGAAATGGGTCTGCTGTTTTCTAGACCCAACGGTAGAGGTGGTTTGAGATGAGAGTTTGGTTGCTAGACAAATTTTGTGTATTTGGATGTCTGAATTCTTCAATTTATTACAATCGAATCATACATTCTTGTCTTTCTCTTTCGTTGTCATGTACTGAATAAAGCAAGTCTTAACATGGCCTAATTTTGCTGAGTGCATGTTCTTGGACAAATAATTTGTGTCAAAATAAATAGGAGCGCCAGGGCGAGCCAGGGTCATTGTTGCGGTTGGTGGTGCTGCAGTTTTTTCACCAGTACATGACTTTACTTTTTTATGAAACATTCCACAGTAAAAAACATTTGAACATAAATGTAATTGTGCATTTTTCTTTGACTTGTGTTGAAGTTGTAATATTTTATAAATTTTTGTGTGAAACAAGCAACAAAAGCAGGCTAACAGCTTCTCCACAATTGTATCTTTTTCCTGATCTATATCATTCCTTCTCTGTTAATTCATAAGAATGTATTTCCACGAGTGTTAAGACCATTCTAACAAATATCCTAAGGATAGTAGTGTTGCGTACCTTGATCGACTGCATGGCTGACCTAGCCCAAAGCAGATGATTGCAGCTTTGTACAGTTGTGCTAGTTATGATTATATGCATAGCTTGGAAACCTTTAGCCAACTTGAATTTTCCCAAATCACGTATTTACAGTTTTGATGTAGGACGAGTGTTTGCATAAGATGACACTTCAGGCAGTTTTGAATTTACAACCTTAAATCTTAAAGTGATAGGGTTTTTAGCGGAGAAGGAGAAAGTTAAAATTTTGTGAAGTTCACAGGCCTTCTTAAATGGGTAGGTGCAGAAGAACGGGGGAGTAGATGACCTCTGATTTAGACTTGAGTCATGAGGGCCATTCACTGTTGAATGACAGTGAGGTAACCAGAGGTGTGTGTGTGGAATGTAAAGCGTAAGGGTAGGACATTAGAATTCTCATTGAGGTAGAGACACCAAATGTGAAGATGCCCACAAGTGAGGCAGTGTAGAATGTGAATAGAATTGTACCTGGGACCATGACTGATGGGTGGATGGGGATTTTTGCGGTCTTATATCACTGTGCAGCACTGAGGAATCTGAGATCCATTGCAGAACAGCGAGCCAGTGTTGTGTAGGGCATAAACCAGTGTGGGTGAACTACCCCCTTGAATGCTGCTGCTAGGTCAACGAGAAGCATAGTTTATATGCAATTATGATGACCTCAGTAAAAAGTTTGCAATTTGGTAGTCTTCAGTTGAATAGAGGGCAAGGGAATGTGGTTGTTTTTAGAAACCCTCAAGGAATTGTCCAGATGATGAGACAGCACAGACATTTGCAAGAACAGATCATGTTCAAATTTGAAATTATTCCTCCTACAGGATACTTCAGTGCACTGAATAAGAAAGGTGGGAGTTGTATCATAGTACCATTCACTGGATCTGATGGCTCACCGTTACCTTTAACGTGGCTGTTCGTGGAATGTTGGCATACACTGATTTAAACTCCGTCACTACTAATTGAGAATTATCATCAAAATAGAACTCCTCCAACAAATTGAGGCCTTCCGTCCTGTCTTTGATAAACAAGGTGTGATGAATGATACTCCAATGGGGGAAATATTGGCAAACTTGGATAGTGGTTCAGGAACAGAGCCAATGTCAGACAGTACAGCAACCTAGTGATGGGATTTTGTTTTGTGATTGTTCTATGTTGAGGACATTCGCAACTTGGACTGAGAACTGCCCTCCTATTTCCTTCACATACAGTATTAGTCTTGCAGCCAGTTATTGACAGGCTGACTCTTTTTGAGAGGATAATCTACAATTGGTGTGGTGACAAAGTACAACATCCCCTAACTGCACTAGTTCTCCCACCACACTTGGAATGAGCACCTGTCATGAGAAGTCTTGGGACACAGTAACTTCCTTTATCGGTGGGCCTTAATGTCAGTTGGGTGCGTTGTTTCTTTGAATGTGTATTTCTGCTAGAAACCTCTTAACTGCAGATAATTCACATCTTGAATAGTCCCCAGGCGTCAGACTGGATCTGTCAACTTCTCAGCAGTAGCTCTGCCCGCCAGTAGGTGGTGCTGTGCGGCTGATGCTGTTCCGCTCTGGAAATGCTGACTTAAGTTTTTTTCTTTTCGCGCCACCAGATGCGGATCTGGAGCTAACTCATCTTTGAGATACATTTTCAACTAAAATGTTAGTGTTAAAGGGAAATGTCGTCTCCAAACCCTGAAAGGACCGTCACAAACAGAAGTCTGTGACAGATACTCAGCAGGTCTCCCTGTGGTACCTGAGATTGAGCTACCACTCTAAGGCTTGTAGTGACTGCTTATCGATGAACCTGAAGGCCATCCAAAATCAAGAGAAGAAACTGTTACCAAGCACCACCTGAAGATTCTGCGATTAAATTGGTCCAATTCGAAGGGTTGGTCCAATTCGAATGGTCGGTCCTTGTCCTATTCCCAGTCCAGAAGTTGCAAAGTCATTCCTGAGGTTGGTAGTTCTGACCTCCAAGTCTTTGGGTAAGTTGAAGGAAAAATACAAAATCCAAGCAGGACTCTGCCGTTTCCTGCCACTCGTACTCCAGAGAAGGCAACAGGGCGTCACCTTGCTCCCGAAGTCAATCGACATCTGAACCTGCCCTGCAGCTTGTCCCAGCACAACCAGAGTTTCTGGGGCAGTCTGTGACGCCACCTCTGAATTCACCACTAGTCCTCCCCTGGAACCTATTTCGAGTCTACTACCACGCTGGTCCCAGGAACTTTGGTGCTGATGCTGGCTCAATTGATGCCGGAGGACAAGGTACCCATTGTACTCTCTGACTCAGTCGGTGCTGCTACGACATTGACTGAGGCTGCATTTGGCTTCAATTGAAGCACCACCTTCCCCTGGACATGCCACCCCTAAAGGGAAGGACGTTGTTAGACAATTGTGTTATTTGAGAGTTGTGAAAGCCCCGCTCTGCAACTGTAGTGTTGAGACTGTGCGCTAGTACCATTGTGTTGCTGGGTGGACAAATTATATAACTTGCTGGGAGGTTTTAAGGTGTAGTTATTAACGGTTATGACGTAATGAGAGGGCAGTGTGTGATTGTAAGCTGAAGAGTAGACGTCTGTTGGAGAGCTCCATGTGTAGTGTATTCATTTGCATGCTTCCGGGCTGGGGAGGACGCTACAGCAACAACCATGGTCCTTGTCAAGGTGAACCACAAAAGTCACTCAATTAACCTATGCTTAAACCTCGGTCAGCTTGGCACAAAAACAGTCAGGCTTGACTAATGCAGCACACAAACGGTAATAAAGTGATAACACAAATCTCCCAAACAAATTTAGAAAAGTATGGTAAATTTTATTAAATACCAGAACGAGAAAAATCCAATCGGAACCGGACATATACATTTTTAAAGTTTTAGATTAAGAAAAAAAGCCAAAGAGCACCACTTTCAGTTATCTGGTCATGCTGAACTGGAAGAAAGTCAAAAGTTCAGGCTGACTGCTATAGAACGCAGGTTGGATACAGGTTCGTCATGCTGAAGAGTTAACTTCTCAAGTCTGGCGCAAAGGCTTCTCTTCGCCTTGAAGGGAGCAGTGAGCTAGATGAGCATCCCTGGCGACTATAGCATGAAGAGCTGGTCTTTACTGGAGCTTCATGTTGTTTGATCGTCCTGGACTGTCGCTGCGAAGTGCAGGTCTTGTGTTGCCAGTTGTAGCGGACGGTCGTTGGTGCAAAGAACCGGTACTGCTGGAGCTTGGGGTTTGCTGTCGTCATGGACGGTCTATTCTCAGCGTGAAGGGGTCACTTTGCGGTTGCCAGGAGCCCAAACTTTAGGATTTTCACCTTATTTTCAGAAGGAGATCTCACTGATGCCAGCCAAGGGTACAGGACCTGGGGGGGCACCTCTTGGAGCTCAGGAACTCTCTCCAGGAGCAGGGAATAGGTAGGTCCAGTTGGTGGTGATCGGTTGGGCAGTTGCAGGGAGGCCTTTGGAAGCTTGTTGTGTCCCTGTAACTCTCACAGGTCGTCAGCCAACATACCGTTGGAGTCCCACTGTGTAGCCCGAGATAAAGGCAAGCCGATTTTCTCCTTCTGGCAACTGGGCAGTCCTTTTGGCAGCCAACCTTTGTGTATGGAATCTCCCGAACTACACAGGAAACTGGTCCCCACCCCCTTTTTTTTTCCCTGACTGCCTATGGTGACAAAAGGCAAGCCTGGTGTCTGGTTCCTTTTGTGTGTACTGCAGGCAGAGCCCTTTGAAGTGTAATCCAGGCAGGGGACAGCTCCTCCCCAGCCCATCCTGTCAGCAAGACCCACTCTCCTCATACCGAGGTCGTCTTTGACCCATTGTCTGGAAGCAGTACACAAACCCCAACAGCAGAGCCGTTCACAGTCATGTAACCCAGGACACTGGCAGAAAGGCACAGTTGGTTTAGGACAGAAAATGCCAACTTTCTAAAAGTGCCACTTTCAGCATTGTAACTTGAAATCCAACTTCACCACTATAGAGGATTTTAAATGACATTTCAATTGAGTGTAAACATTAGATTTCGATCTGCTCCCAATCTGAAATTAGTACTTAAGTGAAATAAGGCAACCCAGTTTTATCCTTTGGGAAAGATTGGCCATACAATAGCAAAAAACTACTTTAAGAGTTTTTCACTGCCAGGACAGGTAAAACTTAAGCACACATGTTATACTTTTTAAATACCATGCAGCCTGCCCTAGGAGTGGCTAGGGCCTACTTTCGGGATGACTAATAGGTTTAAAAAAAAAAAAAGTTTAGGCCTGGCAACAGGTTTATTTTGACATGTCAAACAGGCCTGATACCTGGTTTAAGAGGCTAATTTAGTAGGTGGTACAATGAGTTGTGCTGCTCACTAGTATTTCATTTACAGGCCCTGGGTACATGTAGTGCCTTATACTAGAGGTGTACGAGTAAATTGAATGTACCAATCGGGTGTAGGCCAATTTTACCATGTTTTTAAGAGAACACAAGTCTTATCAGTAGTTGGCAGGAAAATAGTGCAGAGTCCTAAAGGCCAACAAAAACGAGTTCAGCAGAGGAAGGCAAACAACTGGGGTGACCCTGCAGAGGACCAGGTCCAACAGACGCATATGTTGTATTCCTTATTTGGCATGGATTCAGACAATGATTGATGCGAGTGACTAAATTGGGTAACCATACCACAAGGAGAAATGATATGGTGACCTTCAAGAGGCAGCAGTCTTGATACATCCCCAGAAACCGGCCTCCTCTCACCCCTGGTCCTACCACAGATGAAAGGTCTTCTTGCGCAATGGTCAGGCATAGGGCAGCTGAAGTTCTTGACTGCAGGCTCCCCATCTTGGGGGTCAAAACCAATGTTTTGATGGAAGTGCCCCAGCCAGGGCAAACATCCATGGAACCCCTCCTGTCCTTCGATGAGGCACTTACAGATACCCTTTTGTGGGACTTGGGACAAATCTTGCTTTGACCCTTCTGGTCAATTGCCAGATTTTGTGATTGTCACCTTCCTGCCTTGGTCAACTCTTCATTAGGTCGAGCCTAAGGGCAGCGCGCATGCGCTGCTCTAGGAGAGGACCTTTAGAAATCGGTCTGCCCTTTTCAAGCACTCGTGCTTGTGCTGGGAGCGAGCAGCGGCGCGCAGGGGCCATCTGTGTTTAATTAGCGTGGCCGCGCACGCTTGTTTTCTTCTCCCGTGTTCGGCATCTTTGATGTTTCCCTTCTGGGTTCCTGTCGTGTGAGTTTGAGTGTGAGTTGGATTCCAAAGTTGTGTGCTACTTGAAATCTGCAATGCATTTGTGTGCATGGTTTTCTGCCCTTGTTCTGTACCTGGCTGTGTGTTCAGTGCGCACTGCGCGGTCAGTCTCCTCCCGCTCTGGGTCCAGCCCGCGGCACTTCTTGTGTCAAACAGCTCTTCCCCCCGGTCTCTGCATGCTAGTCGAGGAGAAGTGGATTTTACTGGTGAGGATTTGATATATTTCAGGATATCGTGACCTCCTGACTCTCCTGCCAGCCGAAGCTCTTATAAAGATTTGGGACTGCACAGCAAGATGCGGGAATTTGCTGCAGACCTTTAATTGAGCCTCGTCTGTCTTTTGCCAACAGGAAACTGTTTGCGCCACTAGCTGCCCGCCTCATTTAATAGGAGGAATGAAGGTTTAAGTTAGAAAAGAAGTTCGTTTTTTTTTTTTTACTTTTACAAAGGGCACGTGGAAGGAAGGCAATGAAATGGCACTTCGTACAGACCCGGTTTTCTTTATTAGCCAACTTTAGTTTTTTTTTTTTTTTAGGATGGCAAAGAAAGTAAGGATCAAGAGTGAAATGACACGGGATAGACTGTATACATTTATACAATTAATTCTTGTTTTTTTATACTGAAGAAGTTAGGTCTGTTTGGGATGGGATTGGAGCTCACATCACCAACTGATCTCCACATTTAGAAAGTATTTATTTCATGCATTCAGAAGGGGCAGGGAGGTATCAGCTGGGCGAATTCAGTCTTTACTCCTTCCTCCTTCAAGATGCAAGTCAGGGAAGGGCATATCATGATGTAAAAAATCAGAGATGGAGGCAGGTAGGAACCGCAGAAATTAAACACGTTTTTAATTACGCTGAAAAGGTAACACGAAATAAGAGGGTAGCCCAGCTGTAACAAGACTCGATTGTGAGAGTAGTCACATAAACACACACTCAGGTGTATAACCACAAAAAATGAACAAACGACGCTCACTCGCCGCGTCTGTGTGCTGCTATGTGGATTCCTCGCAGCTGCCAAAAATAAAGATCATTAGAGATGTGCTCACTTCACTGCAGTGAGAAATTAGAATGTTACTTAATTTCAGGGCACCAGGAAGGCCAGTCCAGATCTCACATAAGATATTTGGGAATTCCTCAGCATCTGCTAATTCTCAACAGTGAGGCAGTGGGACCGGATGAGAGTTTTGATTGTAATAACATTCCTTGAGACTTTGTGCAGCCCCAGTCAATCACCTGAGTTGAAATACAGCTTCGAAAACCAGTAGGTGTTTTGACATCTGCCAAAATGTCATTCAATGTGCCATTCCCTCATGACGGTCTAACTGGGCATTTACGTGTAAAATGTGAGAATGGGTGGAGCCCACTGCTCACACCTAGCCTCGAAGGGCCAATCTCTCCCACCTAGACTCGGCCAGCCTTCTGTGTCCCTAGCTTTTGCAAGTTTGTTTAGCTCTTGTGACCCGTCCTGGGCCACAGCAGTGAACCCCTGAGGCAGACCATATTAAAATGCCTAAAACGAGTTAGTGAACCAGGCATAACGTAACTACCATAGCTTGTGCCTGAAGGGCAGTAGTGACTGTTACCTGGTACATGCGTAATTACCCCCACACAAACATTTTGAAGCCTATTTTTATATCCGCAGCGAGCGGGGAGAGTGGCTACACAGCAAAATAATGTTGTTTCCTACCGGAGTTATAAAAATAATCCTGTGTCCAGCAGCGTGGAGTTTGTACTACAAACCCTGCTTCCCCACGCCTCCTCCCAAAAACCATTAGCAAAATAAACACAAAAAATGCAGATAGCACAGCCCGGACTAAGGGGAAGCGCTCGTGAAAAGCGCTCCTAATGGAATAATAAAAACATAAAAGAAAGCTATGGGCGACAACGGACGGCAAAGATCGAAGAAAACAAGATGGGGCCCTGTTGCAGCGCTGGAGGGACGGAGGGGTGCGTAACCCAAGCGCTGCACTCACACTCTGCGAAGACTTTAGCGCCTAGAATCCTTCCGAGGTCAGGGGTGTGGGCGCTCCTCTGACACTTCTCTTTCGTTTTAACTGTCCGTTTGCGTTCACAGCTGGTGAGGATCCAAGTGTCCGACACTTCGCCTCCCGATCCGAACGTGCCCGGGCTCTGCCGCATAATTCCCGTTTGCTTTTTATGTTTAGACAGCGGTTTTATATTCAGTTTCACTTTCCCCACAAGCTTTAAATTTAGACGTGTTGCTTTGCAGCTGTTCTGTTTACTCAAAGCTCATCTCTCGAATCGCACAAAGGATCTTGGGAGCCGCAGCCAAGGATATGTAAGGGAGGCAGGGTGGATGGGCTTACTTCCATGGAGGAAGCACGGATGAGGCGTGTGCATTACAGGGTTATTCCCGTACAGGAAGCAGGGCAGAATGAGAGCAGGGGGTGCACACAGCTATACTCTTTCACTGCAGGCAGAGGCGGTCTGTGAAAGAAAGCTGGGTGGGGGTGCACGCTACAGTTTCACTGTTGCAGAGTAAGCAGGGCAGGGTGTGTTCAGCACGGTTTACTTGTGTGCGGTAAGCAGGGGTGTGACATGTACATTACAGTTTTACTTTCAGAGAGGAGGCAAGGCCATGAGGAGTGCATTGCAGATTTGAAGCAGGGGGTGCGTATATTGCATTTTATTTGGGGAAAATTATGCATTTCAGTCTGGAGTTGTACTTTATAAAGTAAGCAGGGCTCGGATGCGCGCAGTACAGCTTTACTTCATAAAGTAAGCAGGCGGTGTTTACACCTTTACGTATGGGAGCTCGGCAGGGATGTGATGTCCCCTGTACAGTTTCTTTTTTGTAAAGTAAGCAGGGCTCGGATGCGCGCAGTACAGCTTTACTTCATAAAGTAAGCAGGCGGTGTTTACACCTTTACGTGTGGGAGGTCGGCAGGGATGTGATGTCCCCTGTACAGTTTCTTTTTTGTAAAGTAAGCAGGGCTCCGATGTGCGCAGTACAGCTTTACCTTATAAAGTAAGCAGGGCTCGGATGCGCACAGTACAGCTTTACTTTATAAAGTATGCAGGGGGTGTGTACTTTACGCCATTACGTGTGGGATGTCGGTAGAGACGTGATGTCCTCTGTACAGTTTCATTTTTGTAAAGTGTGTAAATAACGTTTATACTTTATAAGTATAATCTATATATGTCCGTTTTACTTGTGTAAAATGAGCAGGGCACTCTGCGCATCGATGTACTCTTCTACAGAATGCAGGGAAATAAATGGCACATTTCACTTTTACCTGCATACTGTAAGGAGCGGGTGGTGTGTGTTGCAGTCAAATTACTGCCTGCATTCAGGTGGTTACTTACCCTTCATTTCTAGTTACAAAGCATGGATGAAATGCACACATTACAGTTTAACTTGTATTGAGTGTGCAGGCAGCTTTACTCCTATAATAGAAGACTGGGTGTGTGCATTTCAGGGTTACTAGTGTAAACAGGGCTGTGAGTGTAGGTTCTATTTTTGTTTATGTAAAGTAAGATCGGATACATTGTCTAAAATGACAGTTTTACTTATGCACCGTAATTAGGGAAGAGGCGTGTACATGGGAGTGCAGCTCCCGGGGGTTCGGAGTATTAATGCCAATACTTTGATGTACATCAATGCGTACTTCTCTGACGTGAGCAGACCTCGATGTGTGCATTAAAGTTCTACTTCTGTAAGGGGTGGGATTGGTTCGCTGCAGCGCCACTTGGGTCAAGTGAGCAGGAGTGATGTGTACATTCCGTTTCATTGGTGGAAAGTCAGCAAAGGTAACTAGTTTACTTCTATAAAGGAAGAGGGATATGAAATAATACACAACAGAGGCTAGTGAGTGTACCTTACAGCCTTACTCCTGTAGAGTCTGCAGGGATCTCACATAAGACATAACAGTACTATAGCAATATCCAGATATAATAGTTATGTAGGAAAGATGTTTATTGTCGTTTCACAGCTGTTGTGTAAAATAAACACGTGTCGCTGTTTAAATTGCTCGTGAACGTATGTAATGCACAAGTGCGGAATACAGTACCGTACATGTACTGTCGTCAGCATCACACCGCTACTTTATATACTGCTGAACGTATCCCACAACTACCTGCTTTACGCCTGTTGTGATGTATATACACAATGTAGCTGTTTTAAGTGCAAACTGTTAAACATAGTCCACCAATACCCTACATGCGTTTCTGAATGTATCTCGTTGCATTATACAAGTAACACTGGACTATTCGCATCACACCCGACCACCTTTTTAACAAGCATCGCCTTTGGGACCTTATAAGTGTTTAGTTATGCAGCACAATATCCTTGGTGCAACAACATCAACTGTTGCATGGCTAAACACTTATAAGGTCCCAAAGGTGAGACCTTTTGGCTATGCCAATGCTTGTTTTTAAATCTGCACCCCTCCTCTGAAAGCTTTGCTAGTGCAGGTGTCTACAAGTCGAACAAACCCTAATACCTTTCCAACTACTTGTAGAGGACCAGCTCTCCATTTTACGAAGGTCAATCCCTTTTGGCAAACTGGCTATTGAGAAGATGCCTGTACTAGAAGTAGGTTGTGGTAGTCTTTCCCGCTACTTTCTGGTGCCAAAAAAGGACGGAGGCCTTTGTTCTATTTTATGCCTGTGCCCTCTCAACGCCTTGACCCGGGAGAAAAAAATCAAAATGGTCACATTGGCCCAGGTATTGACTGCTCTCGACCCTGGAGACTGAATGGTGGTGTTAGACCTGCATGACCCCTATTTCCCAGATACCAGTCCTGCAGGCCCATCAGCATTTCTTGCGGGTCGTGGTAGAACAGGAGCATTTTCAGTTTGCTGTGCTCCTCTTTGGTCTCACCAGCACCCCTCGGGTGTTCACAGAAGTGATGGTGGTAGTAGCACACCCTTGGAGGTCAGGGGTATCTTTCTTCCCCTACCTTGATGACTGGCTGTAGAAGGAGTGGTCGCCCTATGTAGTTTTAAACCACTTGAAGATTACAACAAACCCCCTGTTATTTTTGGAGCTTCACTATCAATGTGCTGAAGTCACATCTGACTCCTTAGATGCTCCCATTCATCAAAGCCAATATGAACACAGTTTGATTTTGTGCCTTTCCCCGAGAGAGTCCAGAACATTCAGGCTACGATCCTTCTCTTTAAGCCTCTATTTTTGATATCAGTACGGTCAATTCTGAAGCTGCTGGGACTGATGGCCTCCTGCATCCAGCTGGCCATGTATGCCAGGTGGTGTATATGGGCTCTCCAGTGGAATCTGAAGTCTGTGGGATGAACGTCAACGGGACCTCTGCGATCACGTCCAGATCTCAGAGGAGACTGCAACTGATCTGCAGTGGACCACCTCTGCATCCGTGACAGAGTCCTTGTTGCTATCCCAACCAGAGCTGACCATTACACCTGGAGGTGGCTCAAGGTCTCTTCTGACAGTGAGGAGAACCTTAGCTAGATTTGTTTGCCAGCGCTGAGAACACGCAATGTCAGCAGTTCTGTGCGTTGAAGTTTCCAAGGCACCTCTTGCTAGGGTATGCAGTCTGCCTAGAGTGGAGCTCTGGTCCCACCGATACCACTTCTGACTGAGTTCTGAAGAAGATCAGGAACGACTAGGCCGAAGTCATCTTATTGGCCTAGGCACAGCATCACTCCTGGGCTTGAGCATCTGTCCTCCCATCAAGCTGCCCCTTTAGGAGGATCTGCTGTCTTAGCAGCAGGGCAGGGTTCTGCACCCGGGCCTTCGCAGGCTAAACCTTAAGGCATGGAAATTGAGCAGGGACAGCTGAATACCTTCAACCTTCCTCCAGAGATGGTTGCAGTAATCTTCGTAGCTAGACGACCCTCTTCAAAAACTGTATGCGCCTGTTGGGACAAAATTTGTGGTTTAGTGCGACACATGCCAGACTGGCTGCCTTCAGGCCAAGTTATCTGACGCTCTGTTTTGTCTCTTGCTCGGAAAGGCATTGCTTTGGGCACACTTAAGGGGTAGTTTTTAGCGCTTTTGGCCTTTTTACTGTTGCAGAACGAGCCATCATTATTCAAGTCACCAGTTTTGATGTGTTTTTTCAAAGTTCTCCAGCATTTGTTTCCTCCATCTCCTTTCATCAGGACTCAGTGGGACCTTAACTTAGGGCCTTATAACTACTGCAGCGGTCCGCCATAGTTGCGGTGGCATTCCGACGACTGCCTTTCTGCGGGGCCGCCTGCAGTATTACAACTGCAACGGTTGTACCACAACGAGACAGCCTAGATCAAGGATCCTGCTAGGCCGGCGTTTTTTTTCCTGGGAAGAATATGCTGGTGGTGCCACAGCCGAGCATATTTTAAGCTTCCTCACCTCCTTTCTTTTTTTGGTCGGTGAGCCTGCCATGAAAAGGGTGGCGGTAAGGTAACTAAGGGGGCCCTACAGGGTCCCCTGTTGTCTCTGCATGGGGGTGCATGCAGGGGGCACAGTGTGCTCCCCTGCATGTCTACACCCCCAGTTGCAGCACTGATAGAAATGCACAAAATGGTGTATTTATTTCTGTGCTGGAACGTGCTTTGGTGCTCCCATTGTGGTGACAGTGCCCAGGGAGAGTCAGTACCCACCAGTACCAGCCACGCCAGCACCCCACTGTGAGACCGCCAAAGCACCGCCAGATCAGGATGTAAGTCCTAATCTGGTGGGCGGAGTGACTACGGGTTTGGCGGTCTCACAGTGGGGTGCTGGTACTGGTGGTAACTGACTCTCCCTGGGCCCTGTCTAACCAGGGCCAGTCCTGTTTTGAAAACACAGTGAAAACACACACATGCATTAGGGTATACGTACAATTGGCATGACCTAACCTTATAAATCCCTTGTAGATAATGGGGCAGGGGGATTAAAACTACCTATATATCTCCAGTATTTAATGGGGCATGGCAGTTTAGAGGCCCGCAGCCCTTTCTGCACTTGCATGTGTGCTGAGTGCCCGAGGTCATTTTAAAAGCACCCCCTCCTTGCCACACTGTTTTTAAAAGTAAGTTAACTTAAAACTCGACTTTGGTGGTAGGGGCACTTAAAGTGGTGATCTACATTATTCGTACATATTAGGTACTCCCAGGGTCTTTCTTTGGTATCCCAGGGGTCTGGGGGGGGGGGTGGTCTTGTAATTATAAGCATGGTCCATATAAAAGATGTTTTATGTGCCCTGGGGATAGATAAATTGAACATTTCAGTTCCCCCCCATTGTAGTAAGGTGAGTCACAAATTTGACTTTAGTGCTATGAGCACTTTGGAGTGAGGATCTACACTATGTATGCATATTCAGGACCCCCAAGGTCTCCCCTAGGTGTCCCAGGGGTGAGGGGGGGGTCATGTAAACATAAGCCGGACCTTTATAAAAGATGTTATATGGCCCGGTGATGGAGAAATTGCACATTTTAGTTTCCCCCTTTGTGGATGTCTATCCCCATAGGATAACATTGCAATAGTTTATGAACACTTAAATCTTGCTAGGAATAGTATAAACATTCAAAGGCTTAGGAGAGAAAGGTATTGATAAATCCAACAATATGCTATTGTTGAATTTATCTCAACTTGTACAGAAAAGTTATAAGACTTTCTTGTCTGTCTGTAAACCAAAAATGTGGCCTGTCTGCAGTCTTCCCTGATTGGTCAGAGTTAACAGGATTAGCCAGGCTGCTTTGAAGTGTTAGGTCGCTCACCTGGGGAGAGGCTATCTGCTGGGGAGAGCTCTGCTTCATAGGAATGCCGAAGCAGGGGGAGGGGCTGTAAAGCATGAGACTTCAAGGGAGGAACAGGACAGACCGGGAATGCTGGGTCTACCTACCCCCATCCTGTCTGAGCCAGATAGGAGGCTTAAGGAAAATCTGCAGATGTTAAGGGGTGGAGAGCTATGGAAATGAGCCATACTGAGAGTTGATTTAGTTAGCTCTTTAAGCTCTGCTGAGAGTTCAGCCATGATGAATTTTGGAGGAATAGTGCTTTCTGGGAGAAGATTATGCCGCACTTTGGAGGAAGTGGTCATGCTCTAGGGTGTTGCCTTGCACCTCATTGGACAGGAGTGCTCTCCTGCTGGACCCCAGGGAACACTGAAGAAATATGTGAGAGGTGTAGAGCCTCTCAGATCTGCTGCTTAAGAGAAGAACTACTGCCATGCTGGAAAGTTGATTTGCACCACCAGGCCCTGCCTTCTGACTTGACTGTGCCTGCTGCACAATATGGAACTACAGCCCTGTGGAGATGCTTTGCTTCAAAGGGATTAAAGAGTGGACTGTCTGCAAGCTACAGGTTAACAGAACTCACCTGCATCAACTCCTCCAAGAGTCCCCTGCCTGGATTGCATCCAGTGGACTTTTAAGGGTTTTGGCCAGGTGCATTGTGGGAATTGTGGTCCCAAACTTTCAAGGCCCATCTTGAAGCTTCTAGACCTTTGGATTGTATTTGGAACCCTCAAGAGTAACTTCAGGAAGAAGTTGCAGACGTTTGGAGCAACTTGGGGGGGGAATCCATAAGGTGAGTAAGTGCTAGAACGTGTTTATTCTTTAAAAATTCACATCTTCGGTTACCTAAATTGGATTTTTGTCATTCTGGTGTCATTTTAAAGATACAAATATGTCCTATTTTTATAAATTGGTGTGGGACTTTTATTGTGTGTTGTCTTAATTGTTTACTGAATTGGCGTTTTTAAAAGCTTTAAATACCTGTCTGCTAAGTTAAACCTGCCTGCTCGCAGCTAAGCTACCAAGGGTTGAGCATGGGAATAATTTGAGACCTATACTGAGTCCTAGACCATGTTAGCGGACTTATTGCCAATGGTTGATGCAATATCACCACTACTAATAATTCACTTTCCAACATTCACCTTGCTCCTGCTTGGCTCCGGAATAATCGTCAAGGCTATCATGTCTTCAGGCCACCACAACAGAAAGGACTCTTCCATGAAAAAATTGCTCACTAAATCCTCCGTAAAGAATGCTGATCAGAATGGGGTTGCATCGACATCGCACCCACAGAGCCCGCCGTCCGGCCCGATCCCGTGGGCAGCCACATGACATACTCACCTGTCTCCATTATTATAGACAAAAAAAAGACATCTCTTCAGTCCGTGCCAGAAATGACCTTGACTTTGAGGGTGCAAAGGTGTGGCTATACCATGACCTATCTCCTAATAGACTAAAGCGCTGCAGGAATCTTCAGCCTCTTACCAATTTTCTCCGAAACAAAGGGAATCCGATATAAGTAGGGGCACCTATTCCGCATTACCTTTGTATGGAACAACGACATCTGTAGCATACGTACCGTCGAGGAAGCCGGGTTGCTGTTGGAGTTAGACAAGTTGCAGGAGGAGGACTCCTTGGTCCGCAACTCTGCTGCTGGATATGGTGCAGTTAAGCATGACCCTGGGCAGTGTTGAGGGTCAATGGGCCTATGTCGTGGCCGTTTGATATTGCTGGGGGCACTCGTCAGGGCTATCCCCCCTTAATTTTTGCCCGCTATATGGAACCTTTTACCAAATGAGTACGCAGGAATGCTGACATAGCGGGCTTGAGGAGGGGGGGCAGGGAGCACAGATTATCACTTTATACGGATGATGTTATGATAGCGCTGACAAAGCCTCTTACTTCCTTACCTCCCCTAAGACGAGAGAGGGAGGCCTTTGGACGAGCCTATGGCTTCAAAATTAGCTTTCCAAAATCTCATTTGCTCAACCTTACTCTCCCCAAAGCTGACCAGGCTCACATGGTACGCCTCTTCCCCTTCACCTGGGCTGCCCAAGGTGTGGGATATTTAGGGCAGATCATCCCGACGCCAGGCAGCACTGCAGAAAGCAACTAAGCTGCGCTTCTGGCTACTGCTGATCTGACCTTTTCCTCATGGAAGAGATGGACACCCTCCTGGCTGGGGAGACTTGCAGCGGTCAAAATGACCCTTACCCAAGATCCTTTGTCATGCAAACACTAACGTTGCTGCCCTTTCCACGTTTTCTCCACAAGCTACACCACCTTATAAATGACTTTGTGTGAACCGGGAAAAAAAGCGCACATAAAGAAAAAGCAGGCTTACTTAGCCCCATCGAAGGGTGAACTGGGCATTCCTCACTTAGTACAATACTATCAAGTGGCACAGCTTCATGACATGGTGGAATGGTCCAGACCGCGTACGGAGGAACTTTGGTGCTTCGTAGATGAGGCTGTGGCTGGAATACACATCTAGAAAATAGAAGGGACCTTCCTTTTGTATGGGGGCAAGCTGCTAACTGTAAAAGGTTAGCTGATCTCTTTGATGTAGACAGGATTATGGAATTCATGCAATTCTAATGTAACTATAGCCTCTTGTCCAGTGCCCACTGGCTATATATTCGACATTGGCTCCTACAGCCTCACATTCGCCCCCCAATGCTAGCCGCCCCCTGACCTTCGAAAAATGAATTCTCACCTGTTCTTCCGATAGACTCATACTCTCTAAAATATACAAGTTCTTAAGCACCCTACTGGTGCCCTCTAAATCACCGGCACGATGATGCTGGGAAGACTAGTGTGAACACACCTTCACTGCTGAAGACTGGAGTGACATTTGGCATAGGGCCCACGCCTCTGCATACAGCCCACCAGGTAAGGAAATGATTCTCAAGATTGAACACTACTGGTACTATACGTAGGCTAGGGTGGCAAAATGGTAGCAGGGTGGGGATGCAACATGTTGGAGACACTGGACAGACTGGCCACTTAAACATCTTTGGCACTGCCCCAAGATGCAGCAATTCTAGGCAGAGGTCTTGGCAGATATTGCGATTTGACACGGACAACCCTAGGTTCCCCAGCTACGTTCTCCTAGGACTTCCGAATCCCCTAATGTACTCACTGAAATCGATGAGGGGGCTGGCCATCAGACTTGCACTTGCCGTAGCCTAACAGGTCCTCTGGCCCATTGGGCCACAGACTTGGTCCTGACGCGCTTGTATTGGCTGCATAAGTTATGGGATCTCTTGGGGATAGAAAAATTAACAGCAGCCATGACCAATATGTTGCCAAGCTTTGACAAAATTTGGGGGCCTTGTGTGTGATTCCTGTCCAATGAATTTAGGGAGCTGACTTGACCAGCCTACTTATGAGTCCTTTGCCTTACACGCTTGGAACACGACTTGCATTGAGGTGCAAAGGAAAGTCTCCACTACTTCTACCATTTCTTCGGCGCTGCACGCTTGATATCTTTCTCTACTGTGAGCTGTCTTGGAATTTTGTTCCTTGTCCCCATCTCTCTGCTCTTACCCCTTAGGCCCCCTAGTTTTGCCTTCCCTACCTGCCTATTTCCCCCGTTTTTGCTGTTCCCCTATTGTTCCCTACCGACATTTGGATGTAGTGGGGATAAATGTTGTATTGATTATTCTCAAAATCAGTAAAACAGATTTAAACATAAAATATATGCCAAGGTGGGATGTACAAAACTCTCCACCCACCTTCTTTCCAGCCCATCTGCTATCCAGAGCCATGCTAGCCCAATCGCTTTAATATTTGTCAGTCTACCTACTATCCTGAAGAATCCTTTATTGGGCGCGTCCAGTGCTTTCAACTTGTCTCAGTGGTTCAATGTATCCGCTTGTTTTCTTGTGGACCTTACTTCCACTTCCTTCCTTATAGCGCAGTTAACTTTTTTGCAGTTGGCAGTCTATTCAAAGTCAAAATACTGTATATGAGCTCATCTGTTTACCTCGGTTGCAGAATTGTTTTTAAGAATCTTACCCCTGGCTCCTACTTAAGTTCTCTTTCCTACAAAACCAGTGGCTGACATGCCATCACTACCATTGAGAGCTCCATCTGTTCCCAAATTAAAGTACCCTCTGGCAACTGTGAAGACCTCCAGTATTTTTAGGTCTGGCTTTCCTGCACAGCTGTTGCTTACCTTATGTGATCAACCGAAAAAAAAGCTTGCAGGCATACTACAGAGAGGGATTGTGCCCTTTGTCCAGATGTTTGTTTTCTGGAGTACAGCTTTTTTTCGGCAAAATTGTGTGCTTCCAGAGAGGGTGCTTTTATTGTACTTGTATTGGCTGGTAAAGGGTTCTCCTCACTTAACATGGCTGTCTTGTTACAACTTGACGTGACAGCATGCAAGGAGAAACCCTCTATGTAGGTATGATTTCTTAATCAAGCTGTGAGTATGGTCGGCTAATGTTTGTTTTATTTTTTTATTGAGTATGCGTAAAGTAACGTCAAGGTAATTCTAGTGTGGTAACATGGGATTTTCCTCAGTGAAGCTACCTAGCAAGCTGTGTGTTCCAGCAGCAGTATGCTCAGCTCTGCATTCTTTTCTCTCAAATGCTTGTTATCTAGAGATTGCATAAACAATATTAGGTGAACACTTGGATTTTTTTTTCTTCTTTTTAATTGGACCAAACTTCTGTCATAATGCAGTAGCCATCTAAGATATGAGATTATTTTTATTTATGTATAAACTTAACTTGCCCGTTATGTCCTACATAACCCTGCAGTGCTATTAAAATAAACAATTTCTTCTGGATAGTTACAATGTTAAATCTTCGCTAGCAGTAGCACAGAGGAAGGTATGCAGTCAGGAGAAATGTTGCTTTATTGCAGTCCCTGCTTCCTTCCCTAATGCTTAGCCTTCTCCCTTTTCAGCACTCATACCCCCTCCTCAGAAAAAAGCAAATGGGATAAAAAAGTGTAGTCTCTGTACTCGAGCTCTTTGCCGAGCTCTTTGCCACCCTCCCACATACCGTACATCAAACCACCAAGAGAGGTAGGTAGACAGGCACCCACCTCAGCTAGCTTTCCCTTTACATTGACATGATTGTGATGGAATACAAAAGCAGAATGTGCACTACTGCTTGCTGCCTCGCTTTCTCCAACTCTTCCCTCAGTCCTTGCTCATCCTTGCTCATCCTTGCTATTTTCCTGTTTTATATCACATGATTCCTCCTCTAAGAAAGTGCCTTTAGGTTTGGTCTGCATCTTCTCCCATTAGTCCAAGTTTCATTCATCTGGATATTTTAAACAATCCCCTGATGAGCCCCGGCCACACAGTCTTGTGTGCTAGGAGGTGTTCTTGGTGTTGCTTGACTCTCCCATACCAGTCTGTACTATGTTCACCACCCACCCCTTATTTTATCAAATGTCTACGGGCTGTGTGGACCAGTGGATTGCCTCCCTCATACACCTCTCATCTGCCTCCATTCACATGTTAACGCCGGCCAACCGTGCCATAATTATGCGTGGCTGCAAAACAACAGATTAGCTTTGGGGGAGATCCACGTTGTATGGAATTCTTATAATAAATTGGAGCATATGTGGTACTTCTACTTCCAGTATTGCTTTCGGCTCCTATGATGTTCCAATAGCCCTCACTAAGAGGACACTCCCAGACTCTGTGTGGGAATGCACTCTGCTCTGCACCCGTACCATTTTGAACAGTCTTCTCTTGTGATATGAAGTATGAAGGATTTTCAGCTGGATAAGCTGCAACCTAGATTTCATCTCTTAACTCTTTAGGATGCATCACTGCAGCCTCCCAGTCCACATCTTCCATGAGCCCCGTGTCATTTTCCCATAAGTGTCAGTCTCTTTAGGGCTGTCCGGTTTATTATTAATTATGGTCCGATACATCTGTGAGACCATCTTTGTGGTGAGCTCTTCTAATATTCTGCCTTCCAGTGGATTGCAGTCTGTGATCTCTTCTCAATCAATCCCTTCTGCTTTCAGTTGTAATTGTAAGTATTCATCAGTTATTTTGTGGTTGAGGTTGTACTCCCTCCACAGGTGATCAAAAGTAATTATCTCCCCACCAGCCACCACCTCCACTATTGCAGAGATCCCTATTGCATCCCATTTGTTGACATCGTTAGTTTCCTCAACTCTTTCAGCATGTGTCCCTTCCATAGGGCAGTCAGTTTACTTTATCCTGCCAACCGAATAATCTTGTGGCCTTATCCTAAGAGACCAGGGCCACCTGGGAGGGTCTGGTAGCTGTCCTATTGCTGATTTCCTTTATATCTATTGAATGTGCCAATCTTGGTTCTCTCTAGTCTCCGTACTCGGTCTGTCCTAGGTAGAAGTTCCACTCATTAATGGGCTTTATTTTAGATGCTCACCAGTATACCCTGATATGTTGGAGAGCTGTACCAGCATTATAAATTATCCTCTGCAAAACTTGTAATGCTGTTCAAGGTGTCGTACCCCCCCCCCCCCATTTTACAGAAAGCATACGTTCTATCCTGTCAATCCTATCAGTAAGAGTCTAGTATAGTGAAAGGGGTGTTCTATACTAAACACAATTTTGAATATTTCTGCCCTTCCCCCTCAATCAATCAAGTTTGGATAGCGTGACTAATCACCCGAGAGGGTCTCAAAGGGCACGGGGGAAGGGGCTGCTGTTCCATCTGGGTGGTAGGGTTCAGTCGAAGAGCCAGGTCTTGATCCTTTCTGAATTGAGTCAGCGACAGGACTTGCCTGAGGTAGAGAGGTAGGGTATAGGAGAAGGGTCTTCCTCCGGTCCTGATCTTGTGGATCTGTGGGACCGTGGCTAGGGCCAGTTGGGCAGAGCGGAGGTGTCTGGTGGGTACGTGGAATGAGAGGCGGTGGTTCAGATATGCTACTCCTGCGTTGTGAAGGGCTTTGTAGGCGTGAGTGAGGAGTTTGAAAGTGACTTTTGTTGAGTAGGAGCCAGTGGGGTTCTCGCAGGTGTTCGGTGATGTGGCTGCGGCAGGGGATGATCAGGACCAGTCTGGCTACGGTGTTTTGAACGTTCTGCAGTTTCCGGAGGAGCTTCTGGGTGACGCCGGCGTAGTGTTTTGCCATAGTCTAATCTGCTGCTGCTGAGTGCATGGGTAACAGTCTTTCTGGATTCGGTGCAAATCCATCTGAAGGTCTTTCGAAGCAGGCGAAGCGTGTGGAAGCATGATGAGGAGACCGTGTCGATCTGGCGGTTCATTGTGAGCGAGTAGTCCAGTATGATGCAGAGGTTTTGTGCGTGGTCCGTGGGGGGGAGGAGGGGTTCCTAGTGCAGCGGGCTACCAGGAGTCCTTCATTCCAAGATGAGGGGGTTGGTCCCAGGATGAGGACTTCGGTCTTGTCCAAATTGAGTTTGAGGGATAAAACGCTAGCATGACAGATCCACCCACGGTGCTTTTTCAACAATAACCTAAAACATTATTAGACATTAAACTGTATTTTTCAATGCATTATTTCAGTGCTTACATAAAGTTTCCAACTTTCATTAAGGCCAATTGGAAAATGCTACCCTCGATTCATATTCCCAGCCCCCTCTTATCTTTTAAAAGTCATAAGAACCTACATTTGGTCAGAGGAACTAGAAAGCCAGAAACTAGATATCTGCTGCATCTATTGACAATGCTCCCTGTAGAATGCTACTTACGACCGACTGAGTTTAGTGCCAACGCTAAAGAAATAATGTAAAAGCATAATTTACAACATGGATCATGCATCCGGTGCAAGACACCAGGAGCACCACTTGTACAGCCTATAAGAATAAGGAATACACAGAAAATTAGATCAGGTGGACAGTAATCTTTGTGGACACCTTAGATGGAAGAAGAGTCTTTTGAATCTCTAATGTTAAGGGCTGAAGCAAAATGCATTGAGAAATTCCACACCAACCAATGGGCTCAACGAGCATGATGAACTATGGTCATTGATCAAACCAATCGTGCTGAATGATATTATGTACAGTTGTTTCACTTGCTTCATTTTGTATTCATTTTTCTTCATGATTTGATTTGTGTGTATGTGTATATATATGTATGTGTATATATATTCACTGAAAAAACCATAGGTTTCAGGGGCGTTATAGTTAGTTGGACATTTCACTCATACAAAACCATAGAAATTCCCCCGTTATAGTTAGTTCAGCTAACTATAACTCGCCCCCCCGCAATGCACTGCTGATGACGTCACATATTACATCACTCATGACGTCACATATTACATCACTCATGACATGGTCAGTGACATCACTGATGACATCATCCAGTGACTGTTTCTGTAAAGTTTAAATATGTTTAATATATATAGGGAAAGGCGTATTGAAGAATTAGTGGGTGTATAAGTGTCTGGATGATTTAGTAGGTGCGTGACTGACTCTACAAGTGAGTGATTAAACGTATCTTACTGAATGCATGGGTTAGTGACTAAACTGTGTGAATGTCTGTATCCGTCTGTCTGTTGGTGTGTAAGCGGCTGCATGGGTTTGTGAATAGCTACATGAGTGTTTATATGAGTTATTGATTGGTTGTCTGAGTATCTGTATGGCTGCCTGAGTGTTTGTGTGGGTGGGGTGTGTGTGACTCTGTGCATAGATGTGTGAGTGGGTGATTCACTGGGTGCATGGTTTCAAGAGTGCATCTGTGATGGACTGTATGGGTGGGTGAGTGTGTGTATGGGTGTGTTAGTGAGTGAATGTATATCTCAGTGGTTCATGTGAGTAACTACATATGTGAGAGGCAGTATGTGTGTGTTGGAGTATATAAATGGCTATAAGTGAGTGTGTGATTGTGAGTGGCTGTATGGATATGAGTGTGCTTGTATCCGTGATTGTATAAGAGTGTAAGAATGTGCTAGTATTTGTATGAGTAAATGAGCTGGTGTGTGTAACTGTATAGGTGAGTAAATGGCAGTGTGATTAATTATTTGCATGACTGACTAGGTGTGTGAGTACCTCTATGGATGAGTGGCGGTGTGTGAGTGTCCATATAGGTGTATGAGTGCATATGATGGTCCTCTACTGAGTGACCATAAGTATGAGTGACTGTACGGGTGAGTGGATGTGTGTGTAAACCTAAGATCAAGTGAGTGGGTATGTAGTTATTTGTGTTGGAGTGTCTATGGTTTTGAGAATGGCACTCTGTAATTTAGAGTGGGTGTATCAAAGGTTATATTAGGGTGTGAGAAGATGCATCAAATTATCACATGGATGATGTCATCAGTGATGTCATTTGAGATGTCATCAGTGATGTCACTGACCATGTCATGAGTGATGTAATATGTGACGTCATCAGCAGTGCATTGCGGGGGCGCGAGTTATAGTTAGCTGAACTAACTATAACGGGGGAATTTCTATGGTTTTGTACGAGTGAAATGTCCAACTAACTAGAACGCCCCTGAAACCTATGGTTTTTTTAGTGAATTTCTAAGGTTTTTTAAATGCTAATTTCTAACTATGCCTACAGAGGTAGGACATGAGAAGAAAGAAGAAACGAGCATTGGCATAGCCAATAGGTCTCGCTTTTGGGACCTTATAAGTGATTAGCCATGCAACATGTGATTTTTAATAAAGGATATTGTGCTGGATAACTAAACACTTATAATGTCCCAAAGGCGAGCCCTATTGGCTATGCTTTGGGGGGGGCCTTATAAGTGTTTAGGTAGAGCTATTGACTTTGCTAATGTTTTTAAGCTGTTCTGTAGAGAAGTGTGGCTGCTGTGCAGCATGCTGAGAAGTTGTAATTAAAAAGTGTAAGAAGAACGGAGTGATGCTGTGCTGGCCCTGAGTTATTCAGTGGTGGCGTTGTGATATGCTGTGCTGGCCCTGAGTGATGCTGAGCTGACCCTGAGTGATGCTGTGGTGGCGCCGAGTGACGCTGTATGTAGTATAGTGTGGAACAAAAGCTAAGCAAAGGGAGTAAGTTAGACCAAAGATTTAGATTTCATAATCACTAAGAAAGCGGCGATGAGTCATGTAAAATTGCAGAAATCATCATGTGAAAGTAGCTGAACTGTGGTCGTTCAAGTATTTTGTTTAAACATCATGCACACAAGTCAGAACTATTTTTACAAATGCACAAAGGAAAGGAGTTTTGTCAAATATCACTCATGGCAGGCTGAAAAGGTACCAGAAAAATAATTCTTACTAGACACAATTTGGGAGAGAAAGCGAGAGGAAAGCCAGATGGCGCCTGATCGAGCGATGCGAGGAATGCGCGTTACTGTGCGCGTAACCACACGCTCTAGGCCACCCAAAAAGCTGTGGTCGGCTTTTTAAAGCCCACTCACTAAATGTCTCGCCAGACCAGCTCATGCGCTGGCTCAGGCGAGACCTAAAAACGCACAGAAAGAAGCAACAGAAGTCCACAAAGACAAAAGTGCAGGAAGAAGCAAGACGTGCAGAAAGAACCAACAGAGGAGCAGAAAGAGGCCTTGTTGCAAAATCATCCTGTGCCCACAACTTTTTCAGACGGGTACTGACTCGGACTAACCAGGCCTAGAGCCAGTGCTATGCTAAAAGACACTTAGAATACAGTGAAAACACCTACATACACTAGGGAACACTATGCGTTGGGGTACCCCTGTGATTAGCATGACCTCCTCTGTAAGGGCCTAGTACATAATAGGGCAGGGGGATTAAAACTACCTCTTAAAACGCGCCACGGGGCGCGTTTGCACAGTGGTGAAGGGAGGGGGGGGGCTGAGGTGACGTGTGCAAACACGCCCTGTGGCCGTTTTAAGTTGGGATATTAAGTCCCCTTGAATCCTGAGGGGCCCTGGGGGCCAACTAGCCCACCAAGTACCTCAAGTATGCACCAGGGAGCTGCGTTGCAGAGAGGTGTTCAGAGGCCATGCCCCTTTTTACGCCTCTCTGTGGCGCTTACTGGAGGTACCTGGTGGCCTAGTTGGCCCCCAGGGGCCCTCAGGATTGAAGGAGTATTAATTCCCCAACTTAAAGCGTGCCACAGGGCGTGTTTGCACACATGTCACCTCAGGCCCCGCCCCCTCCCTTCACCACTGTGCAAACGCGCCCCGTGGCACGTTTTAAGTTGGGGGATAAAGTCCCCTTGAATCTTGAGGGTCCCTGGGGTCCAACTAGCCCACGAGGTACCTCCAGTAAGCGCCACAGAGCTGCGTTGCAGAGAGGTGTAAAAAGGGGCGTGGCCTCTGAACACCTCTCTGCAACGCACCTCTCTGGCGCATACTGGAGGTACCTGGTGGGCTAGTTGGTCCCCAGGGCCCCTCGATATTCAAGGGGAATTAATTCCCCAACTTAAAACGCGCCAGGGGGCTGAGTGTTGCAGGGTGGGGGCGGGGCCTAGCCGCAATGCCAGCTTTTTTTTTTTTTTATTTTTTTTTTAAGAAGGCGGGCTGTGTGGCCCCCCTTCTCTTGGCTTTTTTTGTGCCCTGGGGACCCCATCCCCCAGGGCCTGGCCCCCTTTAAAAAAAAAAAAATGTAAATGGGGGGGTGGGCCCGGGGCATGGCCACACATATTTTTTTTTTATAGGAAGGGGGGGCTGCATGGCCCCCTCGTAAGGCCTCTATTGGCCCCGGGGACCCCATCCCCGGGGCCCGCCTTTATTTAATATGTTTGGGTGGGAGGGTGGCCGCGTGGCCCCTCTCCCCGGCCACTTCTGGCCCCGGGGACCCCATCCCCCGGGGCTGGCCCTCTCCTTTGGGGACCGTGGGGAGCCCCAATGCCCCCACGGTCCCTGCCGGCTCCCCGCCTCCTGCGGGAGCCGGCATTGCTTTCCACATGGGGAGCTGCTGACATGCAGCTCCCCGTGTGGAAAGCAATGTGGTTTGGATTTGGAAGGAGAGCAGGTTTCCTGCCTCTTCCAAAATCCAAACCACAGTTTGCTATGGCAGTGCGGGAGCCGCGAGGCTCCCACCCTGCCATAGCAAACAGCAGTGTCCCGAGGGTGGGCACCCCGGGACACTGCAGGAGCCGGCCCTGGGGGGTGGCGGTCCCCAGGGCCATCACAGGCTCCAGGAGGGGGGCCGCGCGGGCCCCCTCCCAACATTGGCAAAGCCCCGGGGAGGTGGTGGTCCCCGCGGACCCCCAAATTTACATAGTTAGTGCCCCGGGGAGGTGGCAGTCGCCGGGCATGTGGGGGGGACTGGAGCCCCCCACACATGTTCTTTATTTAAAAAAAAAAAAACAAGCCCTGGGGGGGGGTGGCGGTCCCCGGGGCTGCGGGGGGGCCATGTGCCCCCCGCAAATATTTAAGAAAAGCCCCGGCGGGGGGCGGTCCCTGGGGCTTGGGGGGTGGCCCCCCACCCATTTAAAATACAAGCCACGGGGGGGTGACGGTCCCCGGGGCTGCGGGGGGCCATGTGCCCCCCGCAAATATGTAAAGAAAGCCCCGGGGGTGGCGGGCCCCCTTGGGCCCCCCATTCACAATATAAACATTGCCCCACCCGGGGGCTAAATAATAACAAAGCGCGGGAGGCCGCGCTTCGTTTTTTTTATTTTCGCGCCTGGATCCGTCCCGCATTTTGCCTTTTTTTTTTTTTTTTCAAAAAATAAATAAATAAATTTTTGGGGCTCTGGGGGTCCCCCTAAGCAGGCCTAGGGGGTCAGGGTGTTTCTACCCTGCCCCCTTTTCTTGTTTTAGCGATTGTCTTTCTGTTTTCTTGTGACTCTGTTCTACCGAGTCACAAGATGGCTGCCAACACGTCCTGGTTTGGAGTGTTGACAGCCAATTAGAATGAAGCTCGTGGTCGGGAGGGTGCGCGGATCCACCGTGCCTCTAAATATCAACTTTTATTTTTGATTTTCTCAGCAACTACTGAACGGATTTACACCATTTAAGAGTTCTTTCTGGAACAAGGGCTACCTTTGTGCCAAATTTGGTGTAATTCCGTTCAGCAGTTCCAGCTGTAGCCGTGTCTAAAGTTTCCTATGGGAAATGCATTTTTCGACCTTTTTTTTTTTTAATTTCTCAGGAACTACTGAACGGATTTACACCATTTAACAAAAAGGTCTCTTTCTGAAACAAGGGCTACAATTTTGCCAAATTTGGTGTAATTCCGTTCAGCAGTTCGGGCTGTAGCCATGTCTAAAGTTTCCTATGGAAATTAACATGGAGAAAACACATTTTGGGACCCTCCTTTTTTCTCGGCCCCCGCTTGCCGAATCACCCCGAAACTTTCAAGACCAGAGCTGACCGGAGCGGGCTACAAGTTTGAAAATTTCGCGAAGATTCGTCAACCGGCGCCAAAGATGTTGAGAAAACAAACGAGTTTCCTATGGAAACTAGGTCCTAACTATAACTATCTACTGGCGACCGCCGGTAGGGTGTGTTTGTGTGTGTTTGTGTGTGTTTGTGTGTGTTTGTGTGTGTTTGTGTGTGTTTGTGTGTGTTTGTGTGTGTTTGTGTGTGTTTGTGTGTGTTTGTGTGTGTTTGTGTGTGTTTGTGTGTGTTTGTGTGTGTGTGTGTGTGTGTGTGTGTGTGTGTGTGTGTGTGTGTGTGTGTGGTTTGTGTGTGTGTGGTTTGTGTGTGTGTTGTTTGTGTGTGTGTTGTTTGTGTGTGTGTTGTTTATGTGTGTGTATATATATATATATATATATATATATATATATATATATATATATATATATATATATAAAATATACTGGCGGTTGCCTGTAGGTACTAGTTTCCATAGGAAAAGCGTTTTTTGATTTGCATGGGTCTTTAGCGCTGTTTAACAAATCTTCAAAAAGTTTTTCAAAAAAAGTGTTAGCTCAGGTCTTGTTGTATATGGAAAGTTTCGGGGAGATCTGTTAAGCGGGGGCCAAGAAAAAAGGGAGGTAAAAAAGGTGTTTCCCATGTTCATTCCCATAGGGATTTTGAACAAGACTACAGCCCAAACCACTTGATGGAATTGCACCAAATTTGGCAGAAAGGTAGCTCTTGTTCCAGAAAGCACGCTTTTTGTTATTTGGTGTAAATTTGTTCAGTGGTTTTTGAGATATTAAAGTAAATTCAAATTTGTATATCTAGGGTCGCGACTAATTCGCAAATACTCCCGGTCCATGCAGAGATCTAATTGGCTGCCAACACTTCAACCAGGTAGTGTTGGCAGCAATTTTGGGACTCTGCCTCAGCCAAGTACCAAAAAAACCTGTCATAATAAAAGGGTAGGAATACTCTGACTCTCTAGCCTTGGTTCTGAGGTTCCCCAGGGACCCAACCACGGCAAAAAAAGCTTTTTTTTTTAATCCGCAAAATCACAAATATTAGCGAATTTGTGGCAAAAAAACCCCCTCTATCTCAGTGCTTGTTTTTATTTAAGCCCCCGGGTGGGCCAGGACCTGGAGACATGCTTTAAAATAGGGCAGGGGATGCATGTGGCCCACTCTTGCGGCTCTTTTGAGCCCCGGGGACCACCACCTCCCCTGGGCTTTATTAATATAATGGAGTGGGGGGCGTGCGGTCCCCGTCCTGCTGCTCGTTGGGGGGAAGAAGTTCCCTTAGATGCTGAGGGTCCTTGTGGGCTAAGAACTCCTCCTGTAACCACCAGTAAGTCCCACACAGCGGGATTGCTGAGAGCTTGTTGGAGTCCATTCCCACTTTCTCCACCCCCTGTTTAGACCCATACACCTGCTCACACACCCACATAACCACTCGCACACCCACTCACTGACCCCTACAGCCCCTCGCACACCCACTCACTGACCCCTACAGCCCCTCGCACACCCACTCACTGACCCCTACAGCCCCTCGCACACCCACTCACTGACCCCTACAGCCACTCGCACACCCACTCACTGACCCCTACAGCCACTCGTACACCCACTCACTGACCCCTACAGCCACTCGCCCACCACCCCTACAGCCACTCACCCACCGACCAATACAGCCACTCACGCACCCACTCACCGACCTATATAGCCACTCACACACCCACTCACCAACCTATACAGCCACTCACACACCCACTCACCGACCTATACAGCCACTCACACGCCCACTCACCGACCTATACAGCCACTCACACGCCCACTCACCGACCTATACAGCCACTCACACACCCACTCACCGACCTATACAGCCACTCACACACCCACTCACCGACCTATACAGCCACTCTCACACCCACGCACCGACCTATACAGCCACGCGCACATCTACTCACTGACCTATACAGCCACTCACACCCACTCTGAAAGGGTACTTGTTACAGTTAGGAAATAAAATTTAAAAAATCTTTGAAATTCGCTGAAAAAACAAAAGGTTACAGGGATGTTCTAGTTAGTCTCAGATTTCACTCGTACAAAACCATAAAAATTAAGCAGTTCTAGTTACCTGAGCTAACTATAATTTACACCCCTGCAGTGCACTACTGATGACCTCGTATATTACATCACCCACACACCCACTCACACACCCATACAATCACTCACACAGCCACTCCCTCACCCATACAGCTAGTAACAGAGCTACTTAGTCAACCATACAGCCACTCACACACCCATTCACTCACCCACACAAACCTTTAAATACCCAGTCGCACATCTATTCAAGCACTCACACCCACTCAACTATACAGCCATTCACTTAGACACTTAGAGTGCAGTACAACCACTTACACACCCACTCATCCATAAACCTTACACACCCACTCACCAACCCATACACCAGCTAAAACAAGCACTTATTTACTCACCCACACACCCACTTACACACCCAGTCACTCACCCATAGAGCCATTCACACATCCACTCACCCACCCTTAAAGCCACTCACACACTCACCCACTTAGTGAGTCACCCACCCAGACAACCACTCACCCATAAAGCTACTCACACACCCACTTACACACCAATACAGACAGCCACTCTCAGACAGAATGTGAAAAGTCTCTCAGCCACTCAGATGACCTATATCAGTAATAGTATCACCCTTACACTTACTGGATGATGCCATCAGTGATGTAATTTGAGATGTCATGAGTGATGTCATGTGTGAGGTCATAAGCAGTGCATTGCTGGGGCATAAATTACGGTTAGCTCAAGTAACTATAAATGCTGAATTTCTATGGTTTTGTACAAGTGAAATCTGAGTAACTTTCAGTGACTTTCTAACTTTAAAAAAAATTCTATTTCTCAACTAGAATGTTCCTGTAACCTTTGTTTTTTTTTTCCCCAGTGTATATATATTTCCAACTGGTGGTCGCCAGTAGGTGTATTTAGGACCTAGTTTCCATAGCAAAAGTTTTTTGACTTTCCTAGATCTTTGGTGCATATCTGGAAGGTTTTTTTGTCAAGCGGGGGCAGAGAAAAAGGGGGGGGGGGGTCCAAAAACATGTGTTCCCCTTGTTAATTTCTGTAGAGATTTTGAACACGACTACAGCCCAAACCATTGAACGGAATTAAACCAAAATTTGGCAAAAAGCTAGCTCTTGGTCCAGAAAGCATGCTTTTAGTGATTTGGTGTAAATCCTTTCAGTAGTTTTAGAGATATTAACCTACAACCAAATTTGTTTTTCTAGAGACTCGAATCCACCCAATGGGAATCTGTAGACCTCTGCGCCAAAGCAAGATTGATTGGCTGGCCGCACCTGACCTGAAAAGTTGCGGCTGCCATTTTATATGTCGTGAAATGGTCTCCGGGGCTCAGAAGTTGGTGAATATTAAGTGAAGGGGTCAGGTGAGAGTTTTCCTGACCTCTTGTGTATGTTTTAAAGGAGGGGCAAGCATGTGTACTAGGGTTGAAAATACCCCAAAATGTTTTTTTTGCCTCCCACTAGGTCCGCGGACCCGTTGTGGGGCTCAGCGCGTCCCCCGTGTAAATCTGCAACGCTCTCACACTCACTTACACATACCCATAAAGACCTTCACCCACACAGTAAATTACCCATACAGACATTGTTAAACCCATACCTACACCCATACAGACTCTATCCCACACACTCACATATCCATACAGGCACTGTCACACCCTCATTTACACCTATCCAGCCACTCTCACTCCCACACCCATTCACATAGACACTCGCACCTGCTCACAAACCTATACAGGCACTCTCATACCCACTTGCATACCCATACAGACAGTTACTGCCACGCCTACACCCATACAGACACACTCACCCACTAACATACCTATATACACACTCACCCACACACTCACATATCCGAACAGACACTGTTACACCAAAAAAAAACAAAGGTTACAGTGACGTTCTAGTTAGGAATTAAGATTTTAAAAGACTTACATTCACTTAAACTAAAAAACGGTACAGGGACATTATAGTTAGGCTCAGATTTCACTTGTACTTAACCATAGAATTTCAGCAGTTAGTTACGTGAGCTACCTATAAGTTACGCACCGCAATGTAGTGCTTATGACCTCACATATTAAATCACTCATGACCTGGTCAGTGACATCACTGATGACATCACTGATATCATCCACAGAACCACTCATACACCCTCTCACACTCCCACACACCCATTCACACACCCATACAACTGCTCACACACCCACTCACTGATCCGTAGAGCCACTCACACACCCATTCACCTACCCATACAGCCACTTGCTCACCCACAGTCACTCATACAGCCACTCACTCACTCACCCATACAGCTACTCTCACACCCACTTATCCACCCCTACTGCCATTCACACCCTTATTTACCCATATAACCACTCATGTACCCCCCACACACCCACACAATCACTTTTATGTACCCATTCACACATCCATATAAGCACTCCCACAACCATTCAGCCAGTCACACAGCCACCCACACCCACCAGTGCAGTCCCTCTCGCACCCACCAGTGCAGTCCCTCTCGCACCCACCAGTGCAGTCCCTCTCGCACCCACCAGTGCAGTCCCTCTCGCACCCACCAATGCAGTAAATATGGAAGGAAAAAAGGGAAAAAGCTGGGATAAAGGGGATTGGTTGAGGGGAAGAGAGGGAACACAAAGTGGCTACATAGAAATGTTTCTGGGTTGTATGTTGGAACAACGAGTTCCACAACCATGACTTCCCTAACAACGAGGGCGCAACCACGACCTCGTCTAAACCACTTTTTTTTTACCACACATTCCTTTACCACATTTTTTCGTGTTAAAGGAATGCGTGTTAAAAAAAATGCTTTTCTACTACGACTCCAATCCCCCAACCCTCATGCCCCTTAAAAATGAATTCGCCCCACACCCTATCAACAAACACTAAAAACGAATCCCAAACCCCTACCCCCTAAAAACGAACTCAACCCCCTTATTACTAATTCTCCCCACTTAAAAATAATCACTATCACCCCCACCTCCTAAAAACGAACTCCACCCCTTTTATTCTAATTCCCCCCACACCATATAAACAAACAGCCCCATAAAAACGAATCCCAAACCCCCACCCCCTAAAAACGAACTCAACCCCCATAAAACTAATTCCCCCACCCTAAAAATAATCACCCCCAACTCCTAAAACCGAACTCAACCCCTTATAAACGAATTCCTTCACCTTAAAAATAAATACGATCACCAACGCCCCCTAAAAACGATCTCAACTCCCTACAAACTAATCCCTCCCACACTTTCTAAACTAACACGATCACCCATACCCCCTAAAAACTAAACCTAAACCCCTAAGAGCTAACCCCAAACCCCTCCACCCCTAAAAATTAACCCCTCTTACCTGTTCCTCTGCGACTGCGACGCTCCTCTGCCCTGCCCGAACACTAGACCGAATCAGCCTTAACCACGCACATGCGTGGTTAAGGCTGAGTCGTTGTTCAGGCGAGTCGTTGTTCCGCTTTCGTGACTCCGGAACTCGTTGTTCCGGAGTCGTTGTTCAGGATATTTCCCATGTTTCTGTGTATTAGTAATACTGTTAACAATCTCATTCTAAAGTCTCTCAACTCTCCTTGTATTGCCAAAAAAATGCCTTGGAGGAGTAGGCTGCAGAGTAGTCTCATGGGTCCACTTTAACTAGCATCAGTCTATTCCACATCTTTGATAACACCACTGACTTTAATGACCTTCCGAAATGCCCACACTGCTTTTATTTGTACTTATTAAATGTATTTGCTTTCGTTTGGTGCTCTGTGCATGGTACCAAAGATTAGGTGCCTCCCAGGCTGAATAACTCCTTTCTCTCTCATTGAACTCTCTTCTCATTTGAGCATCAAAATAAGTCTGAAAGAGAATGATTTGCCTTCTTTGTACCAGTAGGTCCTTTTACTATATCTCAGATTTAATCAGTATCAGACCCCTCAAGCTGGAGGCCCTTAGTGTAACTATAATGGTGCGACCACTGGCGTTAGTGACAGGTTGTCTTGATGTAAGTTGGTGTTCCTTGCTAAATTTGTTACAACATATACAGCTGTTGTCATTTGTGCATCAACTGCATCTCCACAGTCAGTGTGGTATAGGTGAGACAATGGGGTACCCCAGAATCTTTATTTGTTGTTTACCTTTTAATGCCCATTTCCACCCTCTCGTTCATCACCAGAATTGCCCTGTCACTTTGCCCTAAAAGTATGCCTGCTTCCAGTTCACCATTTCTACACAATTCCTCTCATCCACCCACCGGCAGCGCTCGCGTTAGTCCAGTGTTGGTGTTGTGATTTCCATAAAGGTTCATCATTTCTTTCTGTCCCTCCAAGTCATTCGAGTGAGCTCGCACCCTCCGATGTCCTCTTTTTTTTTTTTTTTTTTTTTTTTGTGTGCTACAGGCTGAAAAAATTGTTCCGCCTCTTCCTCCTCATCTTCTTGACTATGGTCCACATTAAATTTTGCCTCTGCACTATCCTCTTGTGGCATTGTTTTCACTGTGTTGCTCAGTGTATTGCTTGTGTATTATTTGTAAAACCTAGCTTGCCATCTAACCAAGCTGACATTTTTGATTAATTTGCTGCAGTTGCAATGAAATCCACATTCCCATACTGGATTTTTTCATTGTGAAGCAATTTTAAAAAACTTTTCGGTTGTGATCCCTGATTGAACTCTTTGTAGCTAGAGATGTGCACAATTATCACAGTAACGTTTGCTTCTAAAGTTAAGCTGGGTTTTGGGCAGCACGGAAGCACACAGGCAAAAGGGCAACATTAGCCTTGCTGGGGGTCAGAAGCTTTTAAACACAGATACTCGTTCAGGTGCCAGGGTCCCATAATGGCATTGCACAAGAAGTCAGTGTCTCTTTGTTGGGCTCATGCAGAGCTGCATGCTTTTTGCATTGACTGGCCGAGAAAGTCACTCCCTGGGTGCAAGCCAGGAGACAGTGTCAGTTTGCTCCCTTGATCCCGGCGACCTGCACTTGGGAATCTGTACCATATTGTCTTTGGCTCTCTCTGTCACAGGTTTAGCCTGAGCCATCTCAGAACTGGTTCTCTGGCTCCAATGTAGGGCACAGCCTTCCTGTGGTGGGCAGGTGGTAGTTAAGTGCATTGGGAAAAAAATCAACTTTAGAATCGAAGCTCGGCCACATGAACCAGCAAGGATGCCTGCTTCACCTTGGTTTGGACACAATTAGGAACGCCTGCCCCACTTGCGAAACCCAATCACAGCAGTCTTGTTCAGCAGATACCCTGGCACTGGAGATTCCTCGCACCCAGGAGCAAACAATCCCTGTCGATCTAGTTCCTAGTGGAAGAATAGTTAGTTCGCATCCCCAGTGCAACCATAGTACTCTTACAAGGCTTTTTCCCACCTTTCTCCCCTACAGATAGTGGACTGCATGATGAAGTTCATTACTCATAATTTTTTTTAGACTTGGGATCGACACAGTGTTCCTTCCACCTTTTAAGTCCTGATAATGACCCTGTAACAGTCTGAAAGTTTGTAGCACAAATACTTTTCACTGCTTGTATGGAGCATCAGAACATTTTAACCTTTACAAATGAACAGAGGATGATCAATGGAACAATTTCATTAAAGTTAATAACATCTTGTTTACTGCCATTTTATTTTGATCATGTATATCGGGCTCCTTAAGATTTTTCTTCAGTTGCACCATGTGACCACTTCTCTCCTTGGAGCACTTTCTTTCATTGTTCAGTATATTATAGCTATGTTTCATGCTTTGACTACGTATATATTTTCATAAATATATATATAATTCTGTTGTATGTATGATCTTGAATAAGGTTGTAAATATTTGCAGAACTGTAAGATATATTTAATATTCTGTATATACTCAGTTGCTGCTTTTTCGACCGATTTTTCAACTACCTTACAATTTGTGAATAATTGTGGCATTGATACCTGGGTGGACCTTGTTGCAGGCTCGAACGTGTGTGTGTGTGTGTGTGTGTGTGTGTGTGTGTGTGTGTGTGTGTGTGTGTGTGTGTGTGTGTGTGTGTGTGCCCCCCCCCCTGAATGTAGATAAATAAGGTGCTCCAGTTTCTATTGCTCAGTCATGTCTATGATGCATTTCAACCACCACGAGTGGCCTTGATCACACAACGTGCTGCAGCATTTGTGGTCCTTTAAACATTACAAAATACCACGTGATCAACAAGTGAAATGGCATTGAGGAAAGACTTACAAACCAAAACCCTTTACTTGATGGCAAAGACAGACTACTAGCATTTCACAATTTCTTATTTAAACGACATAGCTCGAGTTTATAATTCAAAGCATATCTGAACAAGTAACTTTTGAAACTATAAAATCATAATTGATCAAATTACAAAAGAATACACATTAATCGACTATTTCACAATTCAAATGCTATGAATTACATATTACCTCAAAATGCCTGTTGTGTTAAATAAACTTGTTCAATTGCGTGCAGGATCTCAATTGAGGTTGCCAGTAGTAAGTACTTTACTAAACAACTCTAGAAGGATTACAGGATGTAGCGCACCAATGCTCAGCGATGTGTGCAATACAATCTATGATTAAAAACAACCTATAGTTTGCTATTCATTCATATAGTCTCATCCTACCAATGCCTAACCTCTCTAAGTATTCCTAAGGTATTAACCGTGGCAAGTGCTACGTGTAATACAGTACAAAGTTTCTTAAAGGAAGGTTTAAGCAGCTGGGAGATCTTCAATTAACGTACTTGAAAATTCTTATGATAAATACCAATATATATTTTCATCCTAACTGCATAAAAATCATCTGAAGAAAGGATCCTGAGAGTGCCTTATGGAGTTTTGGAATCCAACTTTAAAATGGGGAGATATATATATCTATATATCTCCCCACCCCCCACCCCCACAGAAGAAGTCACCTTGCTTTGAGAACACCAACACAGTTTGAGGTAAAACCCTTCTTTATTGCAGGTATGCCAAACAGCGCGTTACTCCTCCATGACAAAAAGCGCCATACACGTTTCGGGCATCTGCCCTTGATCACTGGCATATAGACACAGCACCGGCTGCTACCACTTTGGAGGAAAATTCCAGTTTGGTAATGAACTCCATAACCCACAATGCACTGGCTACTAAGGCTGGAGACTATGGTATAAGTATGAGCAGCTGTGGGGGTCTGTGTGCATGCCAGTGATCAAGGGCAGATGCCCGAAACGCGTATGGCGCTTTTTGTCATGGAGGAGAAACGCGCTGTTTGGCATACATACCTGCAATAAAGAAGGGTTTTACCTCAAACTGTGTTGGCGTTCTCAAAGCAAGGTGACTTCTTCTGTTTAGGAATTAAAATGCAGCGCTCCTCGTCGCGAGAATGCCCTCCGCATATCCTGCTGGCTGCGGACCCGTCACTGGGGTTTCGTGGAGTTTGAGTACCATCTATTGTGGGCGTGGATATTTTGCGAGACATTGTAGTTTTCCTCCATGCCAGCCCACTTGGGATATATTGTAAATATGGACACAGCACCGGCTGCTACCACTTTGGAGGAAAATTCCAGTATGGTAATGAACTCCATAACCCACAATGCACTGGATACTAAGGGTGGAGACTATGGTATAAGTATGAGCAGCTGTGGGGGTCTGTGTGCATGCCAGTGATCAAGGGCAGATGCCCGAAACGCTTATGGCGCTTTTTGTCATGGAGGAGTAACTCGCTGTTTGGCATACCTGCAATAAAGAGGGGTTTTTACCTCAAACTGTGTTGGCGTTCTCAAAGCAAGGTGACTTCTTCTGTTTGGGGGTGTGTGTGTGTGTATATATATGTGTTTTTCATATATATATATATATATATATATATATATATATATATATATGTGTGTGTATATGTATGTATATATGTGTGTGTGTGTATATAATCACAAAACCCTTTCAGGCATAGTGACGCATAAATTATGCAAAAAAAGAAGCCGAGAACTCTGGGTAGTTCTCAAGTTTAGGTGGAAAGCAGCTCCAATATAGAGCACTCAACACCAGCGACACTCTAAAAGACTTTGACCCTTTCTATCTCGGCGTGGATGGCACTGTGCTGATCCTACGCTTAAAGACTTTGATAGAAAAGCAGACATTTGAGGTGAGCAAATTTAGAGTGTCGCTGGTGTTGAGTGCTCTATATTGGAGCTGCTTTCCACCTAAACTTGAGAACTACCCAGAGTTCTCTGCTTCTTTTTTTGTATGTGTATATATGTGTGTATGTATATGTATATATATGTATGTATATGTATGTATGTATGTGTATATGTATGTATGTGTATATGTATGTATATGTGTATGTATGTATATATATATATATGTATGTATATGTGTGTATATGTATGTATGTATATATATGTATGTATATGTGTGTATATGTATGTATATATGTATGTATATATGTATGTATATGTATATGTATGTATATGTATATATATGTATATATATATATATATATATATGCATATATGCATATGCCTTGGCCTAAAAGCAGCCTTCAGAAGGTCTAAAAGCCCATTCCACCAGGGTCAACACTGCACCACTACATTGACATGGAGTACCTGTCCTTGACGTCTGTCGGGCTGCAACTTGGGCGCCCATGCATATGTTCACAAAGCACTACTACCTTGACATGCCAATTCGACAGGAACGGTATTTCTCCGGTTTGTCCCTGTAATATTCCTGGTCTGAGCCCACTTTACAGACCCTCCACCTTCGGGAGGCACTGCTTTGGTATGTACTCTTAAAAAAAAATAAAAAAAATAAAAATGAGGAATCTGCGGATAGATGTGTCCATCAGGACAAGTTACCTTCAATAATGCTCTTTCTGGTGGATACTGTACTAACCACAGATTCCTCACTGCCCTCTCACCTTCCCTTTCTGTTTAGTTGTCTCTTTTTACTATTAAAAGATGTTCCAAATTAGAGATCTGTACACTGGTACTGACATTTCATAAATGCTCCAAGTCTAAGGGCGCTGAAGATATCCAGTACGAAGCTGACGGAGTTCAGGGATGATGTGATGCTTATGGGGTTGTGCTCAGTTACTTCTGAGGAGTAACAGTCAACATGAAACCGCACAGTGCCACCTAGCGGTGTAGTGAAGCACTGCTATGAAAAGTTTTCAGATCCTGTCTGGATCCTCTGGAATATTTTAAAGGTGAGGAATCTTCGGTTATGGTATTGGCCAGAAAAAGCGTTACCAAAGGTAAGTAACTTGTTCGTGGGGAACTTAACCTTTTCCTGTCTTTCTTGGGACCTTTAAGCACCTCAGAAAATCAGCGCGAAACATAATATACTGTTGAGTTCACATGCTGGGTCACAAAATCAGTATGAAGGTTCTTCGTAGCAAAAACAATTTTCTTATGTTACTTTTGTTCAGTAAGTCACAAACTTAAAATAAACTAAATTTTCAATATGTAAACGAGCTAGGAGTCAAGAATCCGAACCACCTGATCAAAGCATGAATAGGGTGAGTCACCATGATTAGGAGTGGTGAGAGAAAAGGAAAGAGAAAGGTGGGAAGTGCGAAAAAGGAAAACGAAGGGTACAACCTCAGTTCTTCAACTTAAGATAGTGTGTTGAGGTGCCAATATCAAGTCTCTTGTATGTGCAACTTTTCCCAGGGGTTTATAACGTATATGGGTGAGATTGTGCTTTGTTGAATTAATCTTATAGGAGATAATGAAGAATTGTAATTTGCTAAATAATATTCAAGATTCCCCCATTTTGGACTTTTCGAAGATAACCAGAGGAACTGTTGAAGCTGTATACTCCCCCCCTCCTCCCCCAAATCTCAACCATTCCCACCATGTGTGGATTGAAACATTTTCTAGGCCTTTCCGTTTATTGAGAATCTTCTTGTGTGCTAGTGAAGGGAAAATCTAAGAATTGCAGGTTAGTTTGTTAACTTATAATCTATAGAGTAGTGTCTAAGACTGTGTACTTGAAATTCTTTGAACTTGGGAGCTAATTATGCTGTGTATGCGTTCGTAAATGTCCCAAATTCCATTCAATGAATGGCATTCAAAGAGCGTTATGGGTGCAATCTCCAACATTTGTCTTAGAACTCCCAACATTTGTCAGCTTCTTTAGGCCCCAATGTACATAGTTTATTTGGGGGTCAAACTTCCTATGCAGCACCAGAAATGTAGTTCATCAGGTTTTTGGTGATTTCGTGGAAAATTATGTATTTCAGAATTTCGAACAGGATTTGTTCAACGCCTCCTATAGTGATTGGCAGCCCATTTGCTCATTCTTTTTTTGTGTTTTTAGTAAGTAGGTTAGAATGGACTGATCTTAATAGGCAATAGGTCCTCTATACCACATTACCACCCCTTTGAATTTTGCCAATCATTCTTGGAAGCGAGTGTTCTTGCTTGTCTTTATTTGTCCTGTTTAGATACAACTGCTTTGTTTACGAAGGTTTTAAGACTCTGTACCCTGTAGGTTGGCAAGTCATCGAGGACTGTTAAGTCCAGGTGTTTGTAGTGTTGAATGCCTTTTGAGTTCCTATTGTGCCACTGCACAGATGTTTTTACTACTTTTGCGCATTCCAGCATGTGACAATATAGTCTAATGTCACTAGGAAACCTGTCCTTCATGAATCCTGCCTGAGAGGGACCAATTAGCCAAGAGACTGGAAAACGTCTGTCCATATCTAGCACCTTTGCATAGGCCATTTTGTTGGTTTTTGCCATTAAGACTTCCTCTTTACTTATTAGCTGATTATCTCCTTTACGGGCCTCAAATGGTTTCTGGCATTATTTTTTGTTAGTATTTACTGCAGATTTTTTGCTAGTTGCTTATAGTTCTGCCTAAAAAGTTTTAAAAACCTAATTTAATTTTGTATTAGTACGTGTTATTCCCGACTTGTTTTCTATTGATGCGAAATTACTGCTTTGTATATTTAGATGTGTGGCTAATACTTATCCAGCTTTGTTTCCTTCACAAAATTGTATTGAGTTCTGTTTTCTCATGTTTTTTCCTCCTCTTGCACTTAGAATTTTGTTAAATTCGTATTTCTGTTTTTTCAGGTCTGTAAAATGACCTTTTAAGTCACTGTATTTTGATTACAGGTCCTTTTAGTTTTTCTCTAACTACATATGGGCAATTGAAGGTTACTTATTTATTCTCTCCCTGATACTTATCACCGTAACGCTAGCTTTATAGGTGTTCCTTCTCAGTTCTGGTTGATCCATAGCTTAGCATTTTCTTTAAAATAGTTAAGCGTGGCTTGGACGGAAGACCGCATGGCTGCCTAGCTCTGTCTCTCTATCCAGCATGGAGCAAATCGTGAAACTAATTAGCCGATAGGGAATGGTCCGCTTCGAAATAAAGACAGACTTGGCCATCGGAAACCGCCCTGACTCAAATAGGAGTATCTGAATGGGAAACTAATGCTTAGAGGGACAAGAAACACACTTTGACGTTTATGACCCCCTTCGCAGCTGCAAGATGGTGAGCATCGCACCAAGTGCAACTTCGGAATCCCAACATCGTTAAACGGGTGAGCAGGTACTGTTCATCCTTTTTCAAGATGATACCAAGCCTTTAATTAAAAAAGCAACCGCGCTCCACCACACCACTCGGTCACTGCCTGACTTAAAGATGGAGGCGGGAATTGACGAGGATGATCTTATGATTTCAGAATTTCCATATTAGCAAACATCTAAAAGTGCTGGAAGGACACAGAGCCTAAAGCCTGATAATCGCCCTGCACCTCTGGGAACCGAGAGTATATCCGCTCAAACTGCGAACTTTACACGGCATACCGCCTTTTCACACAACACTAAAATGGTGACCGCCACCCTGAACAGCGGCTTAAATAATCGTAGAGCACAATAAAAGCTTCTGGGCACGCGGCTAGCACTTCCGGCATGTGAAATTTAGCGCTGACCCCAATCACCGCTGGCAAAAAGGCTCCAAACCTAATTTATAGCCTACACCCGAAATCAAAACCACGCCTGCCAACCATCGTATATAAAACCTTGTAACTGTCACAATGAGACTTCACCTGTTATGACCACAATTCACATGTGGCCCTGACAACTGACTAGTACACCCCGTATAAGACCCTGTGAACAACTGAGAAATACTGGGCGAGTCTTATCACGGACTTACCACAAGCTGTAGTGAACACCTGAGCCCAAAATGGCGGACACCATCCCTCGCAGCTAACATTTTGCAATCAGTGCGGAGAGTGTTTAATCTGAGGTAACCACAGCAAACAGTTAGTGCTGACAATTTGATGGGGTACCCTGGGTAAAACTCCCCACTGGACAAAACGCAATCAAAACTTTACACCTGTGTATATAGCACCTTTCAGTCGTCGCAGTGGGGCTTCACCTGATGAGACCATAGTGTGTATATATAGCCCTGACAATTTTCTGGAACCACATCTACCACTTGCGCTGACAGTGTGATGGTTGGACCCCTGTGTGAGACTTGCCACAGAACAATCCAAATTAAGCCATCCTCATAAAAGAAAAGGAAACGACAATATATCACGCCGGTGTGTATAAAACCTCGCAGCTGTCGTGGTGAGCCTTTATTTGATGACCGGCAGGACTGTACTACTTGCCACAAAACAATCATAAACCAAACCAACAAAGAAATAGGAAGGAGCCCTCAGAACAGCACTATATCACGCTTGTTGTCCCCCTCCAGCAAGTGATCTAATACTAGCAAGCACCATTCCACAGGTGACTCAACGCTATCAAAGTTCGGCGCCTTCTACATCTTGCTTCATCAAATACCAAGGTCTCAACTGCATCTCACCTTCTCGATAGCAGTAAGCCTGCACCATACCCTGCCTCAACCAACCAAATCAGCTTATACTCTGCTAATTTTGCCTAAACTCTGATCTACATTAAAAAAAAAAACACTATGAAACGTATCTCGAGAAAAAGCACCAGAAAATAGCTAAGATGGAAGAGTCCAAACTGCACTATACATGATCAAAGGCTGAACCAACCTCTCAAGACTTGCCTATTAAGAACAAAACCGATATTAGTGAAACAATGGATATGATAAGAAAGCTAGCGGAGGTACATGACTTAGTGAAGTCCACAAAACACATACTCCATGCAACTGGAGATGACTGCAATAAGAGCAGGCATCAACACTATAAACAATAAAATAACAGACGCTGAACAGAGAATCAGTGAGGTAGAGGACTAAACTAACCAAACCATCAAAGAAATAAAGACGCTCCAAATATCTACAAAACATATAAAAAAAAGATATCTCCGAACTTGAAGACCGAAACAGGAGAGGAAACTTAAGAATATTTGGAGTTCCGGAAGGCTCTGAAGAATCATCTAACTCTAGCATATCCTTCCTTGAAAATTGGTTTCCGCTAGTCACTGGCCAGAAATTGTGCAAGGAGTTTGAACTGGAGAGGGCCCATAGAGTCCCAACCTTCAAACCCTCTTCCAGGAATCCAACAAGACCAATAGTTTGCCTACCATTGATATTCCAGCATACTGAAGCAATCTTGGCCTATGTATGAAAAATCACCATGTCATGTGGAATGGACATAAAATACACATCTCGTAAGACTATTTGAAATAGATTGTTGAAATTAGAAGAGGCTTCCTTGCTCTGTGCGACAGGCTAAGAGAATGAAACTTCAGTTCTCCTTCGCAGGTCCAGCGAGATACAAGATAATGGCAAAGGGCTAATACCATATCTTCAATTCTTCAGACCTATCTAACTTTCTGAATGAAATCTCCAAACAAGAAATGGAACTTTAGTTATTCCTCCAATAAAAGGAAATCATGAAGGACTTCCTATTGGGAAACAAGGAACCCTTATAACTCGATCGTCTCTAATTTTAATAAGTTGGGCCACCATGTATCTAAATTGTATCAACTATTGCTTCCCAAGACATCGAAAATAAACAAGAACATAACAAAATACTGGGAGGCTCACTCCTCCGATCCCATATCTGAGTCCAATTGGAATGCCATATGGAAATCTGTCACAAAGTACAAAATCTCACTGGTACTCTCCCGAAACCAAATTCTGGTTAATACACGAAGCCTACTGGGCTCTGCCCTGCTTCCACTCCCTAAAAAGTTTGGAAAACCCCATCTGTTGGAACTGCAAAGGGGAAAAAGGTGGCCTGGCCCAACAAATCCTTCACTGCAAATCACTGACCCCTTTATGGGACAGGGTTTTACCCTTTATCTCAAATCTATTTAACTAAGAAAGAATTCTCATTTCTCAGTAAAGGATTCCTTTACCCCAACATCAGACTCCCTGCAGATTGTTTCCTGCTTGATCTCTTACTGACCAACAGTTAAAATCATTACCTCCAACTGGAAGGACACACAAGGCTTCCTTTCAAGCCTGGATTAATTGGATATCACACATCAGATTGGCTGACAACATTGCATTACAACACTCCCCCTGGAAAACACAACTCAGACCCATTTGGGAAGCCTTGGACAACTACTTTGCTACCAACGAGCCACCTTAATTGTGCACAAGCTGCCACAACCTGTATAGGGGGGAAGTAACCCTGAATATCTAAACCGCCCTCCTCAACCTACCCTCCTCCCATGTTCCTACGGTTGTACCCTAACTCAGTCGTATGACCATGCTATACACTCATAAGTCTGTATATTGCAGTGTATGGATGACGGAGAAAATGATTGTATCCCGTTATCCTATCTCATGTGACGTTATGATTCAAAAATGACTTTTTATTGATTTGTCTCCCATCACCTTATCCCTTGATTCCTGTATTATGCTTTTTGAAAATGTATTAAAGATTATTTTGAAATTAAAAAGCATTGATTCGATAGTTGTAATGTTATTGGTGTCAATCATTGGCCAACAGCAATTATCTTGCCTAGGACTATTTCAAAGCTTTGGGTTCCATACTGTATGATCCAGGTTATTTTTCAGAATGAGAATATCTTCAATTGTTGTGTGGGATTGATGGGGGCAGGAGAAAAAAAAAAAGGATAACCACTTTCATCTGGGTGCTGCAGTCACCATGCAACTTGTAGGTCCTATTAGGGGCAGAGGTTAAGTAGATCTTTGTCTGGCTTCAGGGGCAGTATTTACATTTAGACAGTCTATCTGTAATATTATATCCAGTGGTAAAATTGGGGAATAGAATGATTCTGAACCTACTGGTATTTCTTTTTTAGTATTTGATCAGTGTTTCTCAAAGTTTGTGGCATAAGTATTTGGGACATATATATTGATTGTATTACCTGCTGTCTTTTGTAAGCTTTTTTTTTTATAATCTCCCTTTATCACACGATTAGTTACTGATCTACGGACTTTTTTGCTTACATTATTGCACCATTTCTATTTTATTATCTGGCCAAGAACAATTTGTTTACCCAACCTCCTTTTGACAATCCAGCGTCTTTCAAACTTGCCCTCGTTTTTTGGAAGAAAGTCTCCTTTTAAGTCAATGTATATACTCTTGAGATGTTCCTCCACTTAACTGGGTTATTGATACCCTTGGAATTTAAGGACATTATTTTGAGGGTGCTGTCTTTTTGACGTTGCATTGCCCATAACCATACTCGGGGTTCTTCCTCGCGGAGCAGCCTGGGAGGGCCTTGAAGATTGGGAGACAGCAGGGGCGACCAGAATAGGAGACTTGTACAGTGGTGGGGAACTCCTGCCATTTGAAGATTTTAGAGAGGGGTACAATTTGCCCCAGGGGCACTTCCTTTTACATGCAGGGATTGTAGCGGCTATTAGAGCGCATTGGGTATTGGGATCTGCTGAACCCCCACAACACACTACCTGCAGTTACTTGGGCATAGGAGGCGGTAGAATAAAGGCAGCCACATGTCTTTACTGAGCCCTGAGTAGAGACATGATGCAACCATTGTCCAAATTGCGTAATAGGTGGGAGGAGGATCTGAATGTCTCTCTAGATGATACATCTTGGGAGAATGTATTGATGAGGATCCCCAGATCCTCAAAATGCCAGATTCCACCTCATTAACTTTTTTATATTGCATAAAGCTCATCTCACTCCCGGGCGTTTCAATAAGTTCTTTCAAAGGGATGACACGAAATGCCGGAGATGTGGAGAGGTGGGGGTGGAACTGCTACATATGATGTGGGCATGCCCTGTACTGCAGAATTACTGAACCATAATAACTGCTACCATTGGTGGGGTAATAGAGCGCCCAATCCCAAGCACTCCTGCACACTGCCTCCTAGGCTTGTTCCCGCATAATGCCAGGAATTGGGTCACCAGTCGGTTTCAAGACCTGGCACTGCTCCTGGCTAAGCGTGAGATCATGCAACACTGGAAGTCCCCGATAGGGCCAAAAATTCCCACATGGAAGGCTGAATTGGAGAAATGGGCGACTTGTGAAGGGATGGTACTCCTTTGAAACGCCAAAAGGGGTATTGGTGCACTAGAACGAGCAGGGGCTTGGGTGACTTTGGTCAATAGCCTGAAGGAACCTGAGCTTGCATAGGGGGGGGAAGAGACATCCCAATGGGGGAGTCCCCACAGAGAAGCCCGGAACTCGGGCTGGGTCACGTTTGAGGAGACTGGGACTCATTGTGCCCTTGGGGCAGTATGGGAAGAGGGAGAGTGCTGGACGAGGGGGGAGGGGGGAGGGGGGGGGCAAAAGGGGCCAGGAATGCTGGAAGCAGCAAATTGTTTTGCGTTTAGTCTTTTAAAAGAAATGGCTGATAGAGATCTGCAAGGGGGGGTGAGAAGAAGGAAGTTGGGATCTTAGAAAGATAAGGGGAAGGGCATTATTGTTAGTAATACATGAATTGTAACACTTGATATGACATTAACAGAGGCGGAATAGATATGATGTAAGTGTACTGTTGAAATCACAATGAAAATGTGTTTAATATTACATGCTCGATCTAAAACCCCAATAAAATGTGTTTTTTTTTAAACTTTCCCCTTAACATTTATCTGTGCCACACTCCCTACCGAAGAAGGTAAATAGGGAACATGCATGTACTCCCTCCTAGTGAACATCCAGAACAAACGACCAGATGACCTGTGTATGTAAGAATAGTGTTACTACAACCAGTTATGGCTCGTTCTACCGAAATAATGCGAAGTATGTTCTATCTGAAACTACACATCCTATTCCTCAATCGCCAGCAAGCGAACTTGGACAGCCAAAGCCTTTATAGAACATGAAACGCAAGAACAGATTTGGATTACTACTAAACTGTTTGGATTTCAAATAGCAGTATAAGTCGCGAATTAGGGTTGCTAAGATATGTTAGTCATTTAAATCCTTAAACTCTACTTATCATGAACAGTTCAGACCTTCTAAAACAGTTAGTTTACTTTAACATTTAAAGTATTTTGGCTCTGAGTAATGTTGTAGTGAAGATTGAAAAACGTGTCAATTCACCGAATCTTTGGCTCTGCAGTATCCATTTCTGATTCAGTGTTCTTGTCCAAGAAATCTGAAAGATTGCAGTGGCCCTGGAAGATCTGTGACTTTCATTTGTATGATTTTGAATTTTGCATGTCCAAGGAAGGAGAGGGATTTTTCAGATTGTGTAACCCAAGTAAACCTTTCCTCATGAGGACTGTTCTTGTAATAGTCCTGAGATGATGATGTTCTTCCTTCCTAAGAGATGAACTCTTCACAACAGACATTCCAGAATTTATTCTAAATGACTTGTATTTGTGATACTTTGTGACTTGTGCTAGGGTACCCAATGTGCGCTCCAGTTCAAATTCCTTTTTAAAGCCTAAACCAGCTACTCTTGGAATCCAGTTTTCAAGAAAGTTGGCACAAGAGTCCATCTGGTCCAACACATTCTGGGAGCCCAAAGATCTTTAGATCTCCTCTTCTATTTCTGTTCTCCAAGTCTTTCTGTAGAACGAGGTCTTGCTGTTGATGCCAGTGATTCTTTTTTTTAAAAATGATTTCTGAATCTTCTAGGCTGCTTATTCTATTTCCTGTGTTAGCAATCATGCCTTAGTAATTTCATGTCGTTTTTCATTCCAGAGATTTTTTTGCATAAGATCTGCGTTTACCTTAGTCCTTTGAGCAAGCTCAATGGCTTCAGTTTTTTTTTTTTTTTTTAGAATTGTTTACGTGGTACCTTTAATGTCCATTTTGTTCTTGAAAGGAGAGTCGGGATTTGGCATTTCAGCTTTCCTACTTTTTAGACTTTTTGTTTGTGCTGTTTTTGTCATCTTAATATTGTGCTTGGTTATTCAATTCTGCAATGTACTAGGAGTTTGGTGTTAACGTTGTAGTAACTTCACTGTTGCAGGAAGGTACTGTTTAAAAATTCAGCATTGCAACATACCAGCACTACAGTTTTCACAATTTAGCATTGTAACATTTCAACATTACAGCTTCTAGCTAGTCATTATTTCATCGTATGTGCACTATTCAGCAGTTAGGCATTCCGATTTTTGTTTCTGCATTCAGATTTTCGTTTCACCATGAAGCTTTTCCACAATACAGCATTTCACTTTTCCAGAATTTCAACATTTAGTGCAGTAGTACAGCTTTCTTTAACCAGGCAGTGATGTGCTGACATCGGACCACTAGAGCTAGTGGAAGTCTGGTTCTTAGGTGCTTGTGCTGAATGATCGAGACCAGAAGGCTATTGCTGTAAATATTCTTATGACTAGACTTGCAGCTCTATTTTGGCTAATTTGTTTAAGAGACAAAACCTGTACACAAGGAGGTATTGGAGGTACAGATCAGCCAAATGTTCACAATTATACTATGGCCAAAGCTTCTACTGCATCAAAGGGTTAAATCACCTTAGACTGCTTTAATTTAAGTCTTCCTCTTAGTGTCCATTACATCGGCTCATGCATAAGTGAGCCGCAAGCACATTGCATCTCAGAGCCAGTTACTGTATTCCAGCAGCATAGGGTGGTCTTGATTTATCTCGCATTAGTTCCAAACGTAGTGTTGGAATTTCATCTGAAGAAATTCCTGTACATCAAAACAAGAACGAGGTTATTTACAATTATTGCACGTCCTCCTTAATATCCATCAAAAACCTCACAAAGGATACAATAATGTACCAGCTAAACCTGTCTTGTTGACTCAAAAGGGCCAAGGAGAAACGCTATCCATTTATAATGGATGAGAACGCCTCCCCACACTATTTGTGGCATGCATCATCATAGGCTGACCCATATCACCCTAATTGGCAATAAGAGGTAGTTCAGGATTAATAGAACTAGTTAAACAAAGGATTCCAGATTATTGCTAATATAATCGCTGTAAGACCTAATGGAATTCCTTTATTCAAGGGTGCACAGGGCAGGAGCAAAATTCAGAAGTAGGATAAATTGTGAGGGTTATGTCGGTCATCCTCTAAAAGTGTCAGTGTGTTTCAACCCATAAATTAGCCCACAAAGGTTCTTGAGCTTTCATCAGGGTGAGCGGGTTCCCTTCTCTAAATGCAATCATTTGTACAGAGGTAAGAGTAGGTCTTACCTAAAGAATCAGCTTGTGTGATTTAACACCTTAATTTAGTGTTGATCAGACTGCTTGACCTCCGTGGGGAGGCACACCTTCTGTAGTCACACATTTATCAAAAAGTATGTCAGTCCGGACTAAAGAGACTTTCAGTTGCTGCAATGACTAGAAAGCCAATGTTGTCAAACACTCTGCTTTAACTGGTATATTATTGCATTCTTTGTGTGATTTATGCTTAGTGCTTCTTTATTCATATAACCAGAGACCTTTGTTATACTGACCAACCATTTAGGACTGTTGAAGACCATGATTAAGTGAGAAGTCTGAAGGCCACAATTGCCAGGTGGATATCATGCATCTGTTGCATCACTGTGCCAGGAGGCCACCCTTGGTTCTATGTCTGGGCACACTTGGCTAAGGTAGTATTAAACACGTTCTCGCCATGTGGACTAACCCACACATTCGGCAAAACTGTACTTTTGAGGCTTACTTCTAGAGCTAGCTTACATTGGTCAAGGACATTTTATGTAACCAGACTATCCAGACAGCTGGCTAACGCTGTTTTCTCCTTTTTATTCGCTTTTGCTGTTGAATATACCCCCAAGGTTGAAAATGCGAAAGTAAGGAAGTAAGTAAAACAAGATCTTGATAGGAACTCCATTATGCTTAGTCTTTAGGTTCTGTTTAGCAACCCCCTAATACCGACTCTCAAAAGCCAAATATACATACACTTTTTATTTATTTTAAAAAGGGAAATTATTAGGGGTACATCTATCATGAGCTCCTTATCCCTGGAACCATCCGGTTACTAAATTGGATCCAGAACTTCTGCAGTAGCTCCCACCTGGTGTCAGGTGGTGTAGTCCGCCTCGCCATCAGTTCCACAGCACCAGAGGTGTGACAACACAGCCGCATGTATGCACCACCCATGCGTGCAGACCTCGGTTCCTTTATTTTCGAATCCTTCGATGTGGATCCAGAGCCCGCTCCTAATTTTGGTTCTTGCAGGTTTGCTCCATTAACTTGAGTGATCAGGATTTCTCTCTTAAAGATTAGGTTTCAAGCTTTTGTGAATGCCAGAAGCAGATGTCTGTCACAGATGTTCACAACATCTGCCTTTGGTGCCTTGGTACCAAGCATGACTCAATTCTAAGACAAATACTCCCGGATGAACCTGAAAGCCATCATGGACCACAAAGTCCATATTTACGCTGTTGAGCAAAAGAAGAGAAGTCGAACCAGCTTGAAGTTGCAAGGTTGTTCCTGGTCCCATATGCGGTCGTCTGATAAGCCCAAGACTTGGTCGAAAGACAATACGAGGTGTAAACGTAAGTTCATACCGTGTTAAATACCTCACCACCTCTCCCATTTCTGGGGCAGGCCATTCAGCTGCCACCCGAAGGTGACTGGATGCTTCTTCTGCCTCTGACCTAATGTCATTCCTGGAGCCAGTGGGCCCAGTGTTTCTTTGTCCTTTGTTGATTCCGCAGCACATAGTCCTTCAATGGAGCCATGCTGCAGTTGTTTAGGGCCGTTCTAGTTCCATCTGGCACACCTTCAGGCCCAACGGATTCTGTTGAAGGCTCCAGACGGAATCTCATTAATGGGTCATTTCTGGAGCAGTCTGAACCCATCTCGCTTTTATCATCTGGGGCTGGCCCACACCTCGAGGCCTCTGCCACAGGCCCCGTCTGTTATTTTTGATTCAGTGCCAAACTCTGCTCTGGTGGTGCCAGTTACTGACTTTGTACTGGTTTCGGAGCAGTTGCACTATGAAATAACAGCCTGGCCTGTAATTGTGGTTGAATCCCCAGTTACTCCCCATTTTTGATGCCTGTGTTATCAGAGGTTGTCAAAGTACCACTTGATGAAGACTAGATGGATCAACTTCTCCCTCCTCACTACACTGCTAAAGGCCTCTATTTAGATTTGCAGAATACTAGTGGCTTAGGCACATCTACTGAATTAACTCATTTGGAATCCTCTTCTTCCCCCTTCACCCCTCTTCCCCACGAAGGAGAAAGCCGCCATTACAGAGCTTGTATGCAGGGCTTGGATTTGCAGTTGCGTGCTATGAACACCAAGGCTAATTCTCCAATCTGTACCATATAGCTCTGAGCCATTGTTGCCATTTAATGCAACACACCCACACGCCTTTTGTGGCATAGCTAAAACCTTGTTCTGGTTCCGCTGAGAGCTGCCTAATTGAATGGCACCATAGGCCTGCTAACTGGGGACCTAATTTTCTTGGCTTGATGCCAGACTCTAAAAGGCTTGTGATCCAGCCTTACACAAGCAAGGTTAACCAAGTGATTTTCCTCCTTTCCTCTAATCATGGAGCCACGACAGACTGATTCTTTGGGCAAACATGTATTTTCATCTGCAAATTCTCCAATTCTTGAACGCTGTATGCATCTTGATTACACTCGCACTCTTTGGGGCATGGCAGGTGGGGTTTTGCCTGCCCTTTCTGAGAATTTCAGGAAATCCTGCACACAGATTATGCTCTATGGCTGGGATGCACCAAATATGTTCTTTGGGCCAGCAAACACAGCAGATTGTCGTTTGCATCATGGGCACCAGTGTGGTTTATCTCATCTATGCCTGAATGCATGCTGGTGATGACCAAGCTTCCTTAATAGTATATCCATTCGCTTTGATGAAATGGTGGGAAGGCGCGCTTGGCTCTAGAGTAATTTAAAGACCGCAGGGCTACGTCATGCTCTCAGTAACTGATTTTTTCCCCTCTTGGGAGTTCCATCAACAGTTACAAAAGTACTGAAACTATTCGAGGTATCTTGCCTATTTGAAAAAGACTGCTCTCGCAACTTGTCCAGTGTTCTGTGTTGCTCCAAAGGAAGAGGCAGAGACTGTGGTCTGCAAGCCCAGTATTCCTCCTACACCTCCTCGTCTTCTGCAACTGAACCAAGATTTTTCATTTTTCCCTCTGATGGCCATTTGGAGGCAGTATCTGATTGTCTCATCAGCTGATGTGCCTAAGGCCTAGTGGGTTTTAACTTTGTCAAGTTGATTACTTACTTTTGTGGCTGTCCCCCTCCACGTTCCTCTAGTGGTTGTATGTTGTCATCATGCTACCAACCTATTGTGGCCAAAATATTACTTGCACAGACACTTGGCGCACGCAGGCAGGTGAGTGCGCGCCCTGGCGGCTGCCTGGGCGCACTCAGCAAAACGCTCCCAAGAGAGGGCCATGCTCAGCCTTTCCGAGGTTCGACATCCCCTGTCTCACATTTCCTCCCAGCCTCTCTTGTTTTTTCAAAAAAGGTGCCCGCACACTCCAGTATAGTGGAAAATATTCTTTATTGACCGCACCCCATGATCACGCGTTGCCTTGGTCAATCAGTCAAATCTTTATCCGATCATTTCCCAGATGATCATAAAAGAGGTACATGATTTAAAACGCTCACGGATTAATATAAAAGTCAAATAATTACAATTTTTAAAATACAGCAATGAAAATAGAGTGCATACCAGGCATAAAAGACTTTAAGACCTATTCTAAAAACGTCAAATAATATAAAACAATGCAGTCACAAAAGCCAGGACATAAGATACAAGTCGAATTGAGCATTCATTGTTTAGAATAACATTACCTTTATTACACATATAATGCCCCTCAAAAAACGGCCAACCAAATAACCAGTATCTTGGTCATTTAGCTGCTGTAAGAATAGCAAAGCAGCTTTGCACTTAGTGAATTTGTGCCTGCACAATAGAGGCAATAGAAATTTCCTGGTACAAGGACGATAGAAATTGCAAAAGAAAACAAACTGCAATAAGGTCTGCCTTGGTCATGATAACGAGCGCTGACTTTTGGATTGCTTTTAAAACACAATGTGTTACTAGAAATAAACATAGGAAATATACTTTGGCCTACAAATGTACATAGCTCTTCTCTTAAAAGTAAAGAATAGTTTTCAACAATAATAATCAATATGGTAACATGAATGTTACAAGTATTTCAAAATGTTAAGTGCTTACTAAAATCACATTCTATTGATTCATTATCCAAATTAGGCAATATCAATTGGTTGGCATCAATGTATCATTTTGTGCGCAAAAGCACAACTACCATTTATCAAAATTAAAATGTGTTATGTATCATAGTCAAATTGTCCTGCAGTTGATCAACATCTCCTCATTCTTCAGTTAAGATAGTACAGTCACCCGCACTGCTTACTCATAACTCCAGTCCTTCTACCTCAAACAAAATGTGCACATGGCATATCACTCCATTCAAAAGACAAATCAAGGAAAAAATTATGCAACTCAATTAATTTTTTGGGATAACTTTATTGGGTTGTAACAGCCGCAAGGTGGCTAACAAGAGTAGGCACATGTAGAATATTCAGCATTGCATATACAAAATGCAACCAGCGAATCGGGGCATATACATAAATAAGTAGTTCAGTGTAGTGTAGTTCCCATTTCCCCAATAGGCTCTGCGCATTGGAATAATATAACCTATAGGCTTGACATAGGACTAAGGTCGGTATGTCCCTATCGAGTATATTAAACTTAATTACTTTTGCCAGCTAGCTCAGAGGCCACTAGAAACTCCTTGAACAAGAAGGGAGTAGTTTCTGGCAACCGAAAAACATGACAACTTCGTTTCCCTTTTAGAATCGGAACACGTCTCAGAATCGTGGAAACAATAGATAAGTTTCACTCAGTCAATCGTGCATGCTTAGTTTCCGCAGAGTTACACAGAAAGGAAAGACGGGCGTTTTCAATAAAAGGATTTATTGAACAGTCTTGTTTCTCGTGTAAGAGATATGTGCTGTTATGATCACAAGACAGTATGCAAGATAAATAATGTACAGCGTAAGCAGTAGAAATAAATGATACTGCGCTAGCATTATCTTTTAGCATATATTCACGTACATAAATAACATGAGCTAAAAATGCGAGTACTCATACGATGCGTCTATAAGCTAGTTCTACCCCAATGTACCTAGTCTAGGTGTAGGGAAAGGTAGAAGTAGGTGGAGTATTCTCTAGTCTGGTATACTAAGAGTATGTTAAGTATAGTACGCCAAGTATGGTATGCCAAGAGTCCCTCTAGGTTCTAGTCAGCTCCATACCTTGAGAATGAGAGAGGTGGGAATCTCTTGCTGGATCTGGAACTCTAACACCCCGCGAAGGGAGTCAGAACACTGGAAGCTGGATTCGTCTGCGTGCAGGAATGACGGCGTCTTCAGTGCGTCAGGCCGGGATACGGGCTCCTCTGAAGTCGAGGTCTCCTCTTTCTTGCTTGGGCAAGGGAAGGTATATTTATACCTGGTAGGTGCCTTGGAATGATAGCATTGACGTGAAGTCGGACAGAGGAAGACGTCAGGAATGAACCCTTAAGGCATAACGGTTCATACATAATAGATGAGTTCTTGGAGAAATCAATAGTCCTGTGCTAGGGAAACTCCCGAAGCTTAAGGGTCTGGTTTCTAAGAACTCGTTGTGACGTTAGGGTGGACGGATGTCTGTGACCATGCCTGTATTTGGAGTGCACGGTTAATGCCTAAATAAGGACAGGGATTCTATGCCTATATAAGGGCAATGCGAATTGTGCCTATATAAGGACATGTTTCAGGAAAACCTATATACGGACACCTAAAGCGGAATACAACACCCACTCCACTTTCGATTGAACGATAATACTAAATGCTAAACATTTAAATGCTAAACATAAAATTGAGTACCACATGTTGCTAAAAACATTTCTAAAAGCATTTTAAAAGAAGATCAAAACTGTTGAAATGCAATAGGTACTGTACATTTAAAGCATCGGTTTCATTCTAAGCATATAATGGAAGTAAAATGCAACGTGAATGAAATCGAAATATATACATATGACGAAATGGTCGATAAGTTCTCAAAATCAAAGCCATTGCATATCATGGAATTAAATGAAAGTTAGACAAGTAAGGTGACAATGTGTCCCTGGAAGTATTCAAAGAAGTCCGTTTTATAAGACTAGTTCTACTGTAAGCAGATTGTTCATTTGCCATGTCTTTTCTATCAATTGTTTTTTTTTAAAGAAAATTCAATTTCTGGGAATAGTTCCAAGTTTTGAAAATATGAAGGCCAAATTTCATTGTTGCCCTGGTACACTGTGAGCCGAATCAGTCAGTGTACGGGTCTGGTGTAAACATTAGATCATCTATTTCCGTAGCCAAAATATCGTCCACCGAAGTAGGTGACATTTGGAACACCTCGTTCAGAAGGTTAATTGCACAGAGATGAGAAACATCGCCTTCAGCAGAAGATGCAATGTTCGCGTCCGTTGTTACCTGTGTGCCTGTTGATCTATCTCGTACCTCAGCAGCAGCCGGAAGCGTCTGTGCGATCTCAATGAATGCCGTCATCCGGATTGGTAGCCTCTGGGGACAACACACAGCATGGGCCGTTATCGGGTCCAGCAGAGTATCGATATCCGTTGGCATGACTGATGGGAGTGTTAGACAGGTGTCTAGCATGCATTCTTCACCGCAAAACAGGCAGCGTAGAACAGGTAAGATGCAATCTTGCCAGATTGGTCTGAATGACAGGAACCACGTTGTATTAAGTTCCCGTAGACGAGGCATGCCCAAAAGCTGTACTATTCGCTCACGGCATTTCCGTTCAAGGAGAGCTTTCTCCACATCGCTCGGAGTAAATGTAAATCCAGTACTTCTATAGCGCACGAATCACCCCTGAAGGGGTATCTCGGCGCTGGGGGCCGTTGCGAAGATTAAGCGAGCTATTGCCCAGAGTCGCATGGTGCTGGGCAGAGCCCTGCCGCCGGAGCCAGGGATCGAACCGTGATCCCCAGCGTCAGTCGCCCTGGCCGCGGTGCCATAGCGTAGTAGGAGGAATAGAAACAGAATTCCTGCAACAAGTGCTAGAATTAACGGCACACCACCAAACACCGAATGTGCGAAGTTTGGGATGATTCCGAGGGCTGCCTGGAAAGGTGCTAATAGTCCGGAACAGATGGTCTTAAATACATGTACAATTCCGCTTGTATCAGACATGTTAAAGATGCGTCCTATCATTTCTACGAAATGTATAGGGCAGTTTGTACGAATTAAAGCCTGTATCTCAGCCGAAGTCCTTGCAACTTGTAGATCATAGGTTTCTTTGGCCGAGGTCAAAGGCACTGATTGTTGTATAAGCATGGCTTTCATTCTGCTTAAAGTATCAAATCGTATAAAGGAGACATTCAACGAAGGCCACAAAGGCGACTCCCTGACTGTCTATTGGGGCAAACAATACTTGCATACAGCAAGTGACCCTGGAGTTGACCGTTACTAGATATGCAACATGCCACAGCAACTCTGATCATTCAACATGAGGTAACTCCCATTAGAAAGTTGGCCAAACGTTGGATTAATCACAGCAGCTGGTGTACCCTGCTGGTGGCAGGACAAATTTGCCACAGAACCATTACAAGCCTCGTGTAAAGATATGTCCTGACAAATTAGTGAACCGCTTAGTGCACTTTCACAGTGTGTACCGCTCAAACACTTCACGATCCCCTCTCCAACATCTATAGGTGTAAGGTAAATTCCAGGATGTCTTAATGTATTCTTTACCCAACCTTTCATATTTGCCTGCTTGCATCTGTTTAAGGCAATACTGAAACTGAAAAGTAGTCACAAGTAGACTAATTTTGCCATGAATAAGCCATTCTGTAGCTGGTTTTTCTGCCACTGTGAATGGTAATTTTTCAAGCTTTTCAATGCTCAGTACTGTATACTTTGCTCCCTTTGTGCCAGTTCGATCTGTTTATCAGTTAGACTGTATTCTGCAAGCAGAGCCGACGTGTTGATAAAACGCCAAGGCACATAGTCCGCACGCAAAGATTGCAGCGTCCAGCTTAATAACGTAATAGAACGCAACTGAGATTGGCCTTGCTGTAACATGGCTAAATCTTGTTCCAGTATGTCGATAGCAGAGGATACAATACTGTCCAATGAATAAATTCTGGAGGACAAAGTTGTTAACCCATTGTCGACCACAGAGTTTTCTCTAAATTAATACGATCAAGTTCACGTATTCGTTCTGCGGCCTCCATCTGTGACACCTTTCATGCTTCACTATAAGCAGCATAGATGCCGGCATATATGAAACGTTTTTGATGCGGTTTTCTTGGTCCAAGCAAGAATTCCCTAAGGTCTGCGTCTTTAAGTAAAGATAAGTGTTTCACATCCTTAAGTGTAGATTTTTGCAGCCAATCGAGGCATAATTTTCCTACACTGTATGTTGTTACTACCCCCGGATGCTGTCTTTGGACGTATCGTGGGTCTGGCCTGTGAATAGTAAACCCCTGTGTTTTATTCAGGAATCTTTCTTGACAGTTGTTTGTGTCTGTGGGCCAGATCAACCATTTTCTCCAATCAGGATTTGTTCTGTTGAGTTGTAGTATTGTCAACTGTACCCGCTGCCTGTGTATTGTTATTACTGGCAGGTGTTGGTACAGAAGGAGTTTTCATGCCTTTGATCTTGGCTAAACCAAGGCAAGACGTTTGTTGGACTGTCATTCAAAAACATTATTTGCTGAGGGACGATACAGGCTCTAAACAAAGCTTCTATCCCCTGCACTTGCCAATCTTTAGTACCCCAGACCGATTTTGTGTCTATTGTGTCTTTCCACAAGTCGAAACCATGTCTAGACAGTTGGGCAATAAATGCTGCAGAATAAATCTGTTTTGTATTAGTTAACATAATTTTCAGTCCTGTTTTGTTTACATTTTTATAGTAAAATGTTTCTGGATCAGATGTATTGTACCCTGAAAAATATGGAAACTTTTTAGCAAATGTTTTTGAACTACCTTTTGGTGGTGTAGGACAATGCTCCCATTGGTTAAACATAAACACATTTCTAGGTGTTGCAGATTTATGCAAAAAATGACCATAGTGGTTATAGCAATACAGCTGTTCATAGTCTGATGAACCCTCTAAATATTCATTAGAAAATGCAGCAGACTTTTCTAGGTCAAACATCATGTTTACAGTTTCAAAGTCCCAATCATCAGAATAGGTACTGGATGAAACAAAATCACTTAGTGAGATCTTAAATGTGGAATGTTCAAATGTTCCGTCGGGCCGAAAATATCGAAATCAGTTTTGTCCCACACTATACCATCCTGTATAGGAACGGCTGTGATGTTCACTGTAGACAAGTCTCTTGTTTCACAATGGGATGATTTGTGAGGTTTCAAAAGTAGGCTCACTTCTTTTCTTTCAGTGTTTACATGGATATATCTGCCATTTATAAGCATGCTCATAGTCATAACCAAAGCTAGCCAAAGCAGGAAGAAAAATATTCCAGAAATAATCCATAGTTCAATCCACGGTGAAACCAGATAAGTCTTTCTTAAAAAATGAAAAAAGTCTTGTACTTGCTGTTTAAAAGCTTTTGATGATGGCGACGTCTCGTGCTCACTCAGATCCTCAGAAAACGTATCAAAGTTAATGAAATGGCCAGAAGCAGTTCTGTCAATAGTTGGAATTGCATCAGGATTTGTAGAAATCGCTGGAACCAGTTGATCACTTGTTACATTGGTGTAGACCAGTGTATTTGGACGAACTGTTACTTGAGTTTCAAGAGGGATGAGTTCCATAGCATTGTTGCTCAGTCCTTCATCTGTTACTGCTGAATTCTCGATGGTTATCAGTCTTTCAGTCTGAACCTCTTGGATAGTAGCGAGAGGAGTGTCTGCTACTAGGTCTGAGTCCACGAGGCCTACTATTTAGTATTGGCCACATACTGTGGTTTGATGAGGTCGATGGACACAAATCTTTTCTCCTTTTTTCCAGCAAGGGGCGGCAGAAGTACTGTTCTTGTTCCGTGTATGGCTAGGACAGGTACTGGTTGTCTGTAAGAAGGTCCAAATTCCTTCTTGTCCGCAATTTTTTCTCTGACTAGATCCCCAACTTTTGGAATCCAGACAGGCCTTGCTGGGACCGCCGGTTTTTCCCCAGTGGTGGTTGGCTGCAGGAACATGTTGCTTTGTTTCGATCTTAGTTCATTTAGATCCTGTAAAACAGCCAAACGATCTTTGATATCAAAGGGTTTATTTTCCACCACTGTGCCACTACATTCTAGATCTGGCACCCACATTCTTGTCCCAAATAGGACCTCATATGGAGTGACCCCCCCTAGAGAACTTCTTGGCAAATTGTTTAATGAGCGTTTGACCCCATAAAGATGTTTGACCCACCCATCACCCGAACCTAATACCCTAGCTGATATAGACTGCTTTATGTCCCGGTTTTTCCTTTCCACAACAGAATTTCCCTCAGGATGAAGCGGAGTGGAGTACCGCAATGCAACGCCCCGACTGGCCATGGCTTCTTTGTAAGCCCAAGAGCTAAACGCAGGGCCCTGGTCAGAATGTAGCATGCCTATTGCGTATGTGCCGATAAAGACTCGCAAATCTTTTATAACAGTTCGAGCGTCAGCCGAGCGCTGAGGCCATATCCATAGGAACCTTGACTTAGTATTTGTGGGATTGCATTTGTCCAAAAGGACGCCTGCACGTAGTTAGTCTAATGCTGTCCAACAATGGTGTCTGGCCCTGGCAGGCTACTTCGTAGCATGGTGTCTGGTGGCGTTCTGCATCTCGCTGTATCTTACAGTCTATGCAGTCATTGATGAAGATGTGAATCTGTGTATTCATTCCAGGCCACCAGTACATCTCTTTTAATGTCAATATTGTTTTAGAGATCCCTTGATGTGACAGACCCTCTCCCAGATGTTTCATAAATCAAAGCTGCTCTACGTTCCATGTTTGGAATTACCCTATCCCCCACTCCAGGGATTCGAGCAAAAGGAACGTTGTTCGCATCAATTACATAAGAGTACTTGAGTGGAAACTTTTTTGGTAACGCTGCACCACTGCCTTTGCTCGTAGCATTGACAGCCAACATTATCTCACTGTCTATTCTCGTTTTTGAACGAGTGATCGCAGCTACGGAAGCCGTCTGAACAGCCCCCTTTGCGGCTTCGTCAGCCAATGAATTCCCTGCAACGTGAACGCCATCACGTTGATGACTCAGTGTATGGATCACGGGAGCCTTTGGTAGTTCGCTTTTTAACTGAACTACTTGTTCCCAAAGCGTTTTATGCTTTATTGTGCCACCTTTTGCATCTTTGAACCCATTTTCAAGCCAAGTTTGTATTTATTCATTATATGGCTGCACACAGTAGAAAGAATCGCACACTATTAGTGTGGGGGAATTCTCGATCTGTACTTTCAAGTGCCAGTTTGAATGCTTGTAGTTCAGCTTGCTGAGCTGTGCAATCTCCTAGAGATTGGGTTTTTGTGACCATAGGTCTGAAGTTGCCATCGCGCATGCAACCTTTTACGATTGCGCACGCTGCACTGTAAGCTTTCTTACTCCCTGTTGCGGGTTGTGCGGATCCGTCAGTGTAAATTATGAATTCATATTGGTCGAGAGGCAGAATCTCAGTGGGCAGAGGACATTCATGTTCATATTGCAGGAACGCTTGTTTTTAAATCGGGATCAAAAACATATTCAGCATCTGTTGCAGCAAGAGAATTAACCCATTGTATCCATCTAGGATGTAATGCTTTAGCATTTGGAATGCTCGCTTTAGTTACCGCCTCTAAGGCCGGAACTGGGGTTACGACAATAATGCGTTTCCCTTGGGCTAGAGCTCTTTCTTTTGCTACAGCGGTTTGAACTGCTGTCAGAATTTTTTCTGTTGAGGTGAAGCGCATTTCTGCTTGTGTATACAAATGTGATTTGTATGCAATTGGTACTTTTTCACCCTCATTAAATGTTAAGTAGGTGAATCCGCATTGACCCGAAATTATTCGGATCACTAAATTGCATTGACTTGCGCGTGTTTGTAAGTGATTTGTTGCTAACATGTTAGCTTGGAGTGAACGCAAGATTTCTGTGTTTTCTTGTGTCCAATTTTCGATTGAAAAATCAGGTTTGATTAATGCGTAGAGCGGTTTAACCCTTTCTGCGTAATTTAGAATGTATGTTCTTCCAAAATTTAGGAAACCCAGGATGGATTGTAAATTTTTCAGCGTCTTTGGAGGTTGGGGCAGCGCACACCTTTCTAAAAAGTTAGCTGCCAAGCTCTTGCCTTCACTTGAAAGCTTATATCCTAAAAAGAGGACATTGAGATGGGCAATTCTGGACTTTTTGAAGTTGAATTTGTAGCCCTCAGAGGCGAAGCCCAGTATAATGGTACTCACCCTGTTCAAGTGTTTGTCCAGGTCATCGTCTGTCAGTTAGATGACATCGACATATGACAATGCCTCATTATCATAACTTTGTAGTAACTCCGTTACCCTCGCTGAGAATAACCCCGGGCTGTTCTTGAACCCTTGTGGGAGTTGACAAAATTGACGCTGGGTCCCCATCATTGAGAAAGCTGTTAAGTACCTGCTTCCAGGTGCTATGTTTTGACAAAAACCATTTGAGATATCCAATGTGGTTTTATATTTTTTACGCACAATGTTATTCATTAATGCTGTACTATGTGCATTTTGTACTGCAAAAGTTTTTGAACACGTGTTTAAGTGTCTGTAATCCAAAACTAGACGATAGGTGTTGTCTGGTTTGGAGACAGGAAACAAAGGATTGTTCATTGAAGAGGTGCATGGTTCAATCACCCCTTGGTATTCAAGTTGATCTAAGATCTCCCTGAACTGTTTTTTAGTTTCTTGCTTTATTGGGTACTGCCTTTCTGCAGTAGGTTCAATTTTTAGATGTATTTTATGGTGAGGTGAGTCCTCATCCCATCCTACATGATTTTTATATAATGCTGGGGCCTGGGCAACTGCCCATTTTCTGGCATAAGAATATATTTTAGATGAATTGGAATATGGTTGGAGAAGGCGGGCATAATGATGTCTTCGCCATGTGGGCACTCCCTGACAAATTGTGGTGGCCAGTCTTTTTCTGCTAGAAGTATGTCATAGCCCCTTGAAAGTTTTTCCCAAAAGAGTGCTTTCACCTGTCTAGGTATGTCTCCCTCCATCCGGAGTGTTATTTCATATAACTTTTGTGGAGTACTAACCCTGGTGTCTACAGTCTCAACTGTGATGTACTCATTCAAGTCCACTATCTCCAGAAGTTCCTTCAGGTTCTGGCGAGCTATTGTGACTTCTGCTGCACTGTCCAGCATTGTCTGAGCCCATTCTCCGTTCTTGAGTTGTGTTCTCAGTATCCTCGGCATGTCTGACCTTGAGACCTGCTACCTTCTTTTTTGAGAATTGAGGTTTTGATTTATTTTTCGGAACGTGTTTGCCGTCTTTCGATTTCACGCGTTCTTCTCTATGTTCTGACCGTCCTCTTCTTTCCGATGTCTGTGACGAGATCTGAAAGGTACGAGAGGAACGTGTATCAGTATCTTTACCTGTCGGGCTTTTTCAAATTATCCCTATTCCTGAGGTTATACCTCCTTTCAGAGGGCTCCTTTTGAGGAGACCTACCTCGGGATTGAGAGCGTTTCTCGTTTGAATTATGTTTTAGTTTCCCACTTCTTTTTAGAAGATGTAGGAGTTTGTTTGATAGAGTCCTTCTCAGGACTTTCAGATCGTTTTGGCTTCAATGGTCTTCCACCCAAACTATCTCTGCCTAATTTCTGCATAAGATTGTTCTATTCTGGGTAGTTCTGTTTGATGTTCTGTAACATCGAATTCCCTTAATCGTTGGCGGATCGCCACTGTTGCTGCCTCCCCTTTAATATTAGATAATATTATTGTTGAGACCTGGTCTAAATTTTTCAGTAATTTCATACCTAAATTTAGAGCAGGCTCTACCCCGTATTCATTTTGAATTTGTTTCAGGACATCTGGTATTACTGCAATTGATGGAATACCATGTGTTTTAGTATAGATTGCAGCAAAGACTGAGCCCCAAGTGGTGCAGTCTTCCAGTTGTGGTGTAATCCCCATTGGTAAACAGATTGTTAGTATTCTGTGTTTCTCATAAGGGCTAGTATTAGGAAATACTGCTTCAATTTGAGTAATTTTTTGAGCTATCCAGAATGGAATTTGCTCACGTTTTGTGGGCATTTTTCCCATGACTGCGTATAGAGTCTGTGGTGTAATTTTTTAGTGCATTCCCCTGTTGAGGGGTTTGATTTGGAAGTGTTAATGGTGGTTGGACTGTGAAAGTCCGCATGACATATTGGACTAATTGTCTGTAAATTTTTATCAACTCTGTAAGTTGAGTAAGTAGTTCCTCGTCTGACATTCTCGATGTCAGGATGAGGAGTGTAGCCGGCTAGAATCGGCCATGTTGCTCCTGGTCTACCTAGTGGACCGAGCCTGGTAATGTTTTTGTGATGTTTAACCCTTAAGGCATAACGGTTCATACATAATAGATGAGTTGTTGGAGAAATCAATAGTCCTGTGCTAGGGAAACTCCCGAAGCTTAAGGGTCTGGTTTCTAAGAACTCGTTGTGACGTTAGGGTGGACGGATGTCGGTGACCATGCCTGTATTTGGAGTGCACGGTTAATGCCTAAATAAGGATAGGGATTCTATGCCTATATAAGGGCAATGCGAATTGTGCCTATATAAGGACATGTTTCAGGAAAACCTAATATACGGACACCTAAAGCGGAATACAACAGAGCCTCCCCTGAGTTGGGGCATGGGGATGGCAAGTCAAAGGTGCAACTACTTCCCCCACACAGCCAAGTTTATGGGGACAGCCCCTTGCCTCAAACACTACTCTCTCCTGGTGGGCACACCAATCAACTCCACAGCACCCCATCATGACAGTAGGGGGAGTGGGATTCATCCACCGTGCTGCGATGTCTCGCTTGGCAACAAGGAAGGCAGTACCTAGGAAGGCTTTCTCCGCCCTGGTGCCCACCCCCACGCCCTCCATTATACCCAAGAGGATCAGGTTGGGAGAGAGGGGTACCGTCCACCCCAGTACCTCTGACAGTCGTTCTTTATTGCAGCCCAGTATGTACGTTTGCATTGGAGCACAGGACCAAACCATGTGAAAAATCTCCAGGCGTAGCTGCGCATCTTGGACCAGGAGGTGTGCGGTTGGAGACCGGCCCTGTATAGAGAAGCTGGGGTTAGATATGCAATATGAAAATAGTATTTTTGTATTATCCTCAGATTGGAGGAGATGGTGAGCTCGCGGGGGCCATCAGAGCATCGCACCAATCTGCTTCATCTAAGGGGCCCACCCAACCCTCCCACCGTGCCCATAGATGGTGGAGGGAACCAGGTGAATTGATTACGGGAGTGCAGTAGATTTGCGATACACCACCGCGCCCCAGGTTACCCATTAGGATTTTGGCTTCAAGGGGTTAAACTCCGGGAGGGGTTCTGTGTCGTGCATGTGGGCATGGAGGGCGTGTCTGATCTGGAGGTATTTGTAGAACTGGGAACTGGCGAGGGCGTTTGATTCTTGGAGTTTGCCAAAGGATCTTATGTGCGTTCCTGACCATATGTCCCCAAGTTGAGAGATCCCAATGGTATCCCATGTTTTGAAGCCTGTAAGTGTTGCCACTTCCTTCAGCCAGGTGCCGTGCCATAGCAGGGTTTGTTGCGCGAGCTTACTGTCCCATTGCACATGACGCAGAGCCGCCCTCCAGGCTAGGGGCACCACCCGTGTGACCGTGGGCAGGTGGGAGGGCATCGGGGCACTGTATAGCATTGCCTGTAAAGCAGGGAAACAGTTGTGCAAGCTCTTGCTCATAGGCCGGGTCTGACCACCCCCGTTATACCAATCGTGTGCTATTAGGAGCTGGGAGGCGAGATAGTATGATATAGGTTAGACATGCCCAGATCGCTGTCGTACTGGCCTCGCTGGCAGTGTGTTAGCGCGAGACGTGGCCTGGCGCCCCACCATAAGGTGCGTGCTTCGCTCTCCAGCTTGCGGAACCAGGACCTTGGAATCTGAAGGGGGATGTTAAGGAGGACATGGAGAAAGCGGGGCAAGATAATCATTATATATGTCAATCCGGCCCATCACATTAAGAGGGCCCATTTAGTCAGGTCCACCCTAGTTTTCTGGGTCAGCGGTTGTATGTTCAGGGCCAAGGTGAGTTCAGGGTGTAGCGCCGCCCAGACGCCCAAGTATTTGAAGCTTAACCTGCGCTGGGTCTGCCAAGTACAAAAGGACGTCATCTGCGTAGAGGGCGATGCGGTCTTAGTGATTGGCGTCCCACTTCCACCCCCACATTTTGGGTCATTGCGAATGAGCCGTGCTAGAAGCTCCATCGCTAAAGCGAAGAAGAGGGGGGGGGGACAAGGGGCAGCCCTGCCTTGGCCCTCGTCTAATAGGGAAGGGGTCCAAGAGGACCCCGTTTACCCGTACTCTGGCCGAAGCAGCCTATTTGCTAGAATGGTGGCAAAAACTTTAACTTCACAGTTGAGTAGGGCGATGGGGCAGTAATGCGCACATGAGGTTGAGGGGGGCTGCGTTTTGGGGATCGCCACTATGGTGGCAGAGTACAGGTCCTCGGGGAAGTAGCCAAGGCGACACGCCTCTTCGAAAAGGGCGAGGAGGTGGGGAAGCAATAAGTCTCGGTTTTTCAGCAGGTATTCCATGGGGAACCCATCTAGGCCTGGAGTTTTCCCGGGGTGTAGCCCCGAGAGAGCCTCTCAGACCTCCTCCATCGTTATGGGGTCATACAGGAGTTTGGATTCTCCCCAGGGGAGGGATGGTAAGTAGACCACGCCCAGGAGGCGGACACCGGCTTCCCGGTCTGTCACTCGGCACGAAATACAGTTCCTCATAGTAACGGGCAATGTCTGGTAGAGCCTGATGCATCTGGGACTATTCTAGTAGCCTGCTGATGAGGCCAACAAGTACAGCATTTTCCCATTCTTGTCACCCCAGCTGTAGACATTGGCCGTTGTTGCGCGCCAGAGGAGGTTGGCCGCTTCTAGAGAGTGAAGGCGTATGTCTTGCTGGACGAGACGCAGCTTGCGAGAAGTGGCTTCCCCCGGGTAAGAGAGAAGGTGCCGGTCCAGGTGGTTGGCTTGTGCTTCCAGCTGCGTAATAAGGGAAAGACGCTCACGTTCCCTTATCCGGACCAAGTGTTTCGTGAACCCACAAATGGTGGCTTTACTGGCGGACCAGAGCGTGCTCACTCAGGCCACTGAACCGGAGTTCTGGAGGAAGTAGGATTGGGGCACGTTTCTTCGTGCTTTGATAAAGGTTGGGTCTTGGAAATACCAGTCGTTAATGTGCCACATGGGTCGCAATGTTGCGGGGCCTTGCCCCAGTCTCAGGAGCATGGTCCGAGACCCCTCTAGACAGTATGGCAACATGGCTCGGGGATTGGCAGTCAGGGGCTGGCAGCAGAACCAGGTCGATACGCGAGTGTTTGTGATGGGAGGCCGAAGTGTTCGTGTATTGCCACAGTGTTGGGTGCCATGTTCTCCAAGCTTCACAAAGGACCCAGGAGGAGAGCCAATCAGTAAGAAACTTGGTCCCAGGGCCCCTGGAAGCAGTAGGCCCGGTGCAGTTGAGTGTTGGTCTAGGAACAGTGTTAAAGTTGCCTCCCAGCACAGGGAGACCCTGAAAGAGGCGAGTGAGAAGGGACGACAAGGCTTGCAGGCAGCCTCCCAGGGTGGCAGGGGGGCCATAAATGGACAACAGAACGATCACCCATCCCTCCAGAGTGCCCTCAAGTGCTATGAACCGCCCTTGGGTGTCACAGGAAATTCGAAAAACTAGGGGAAAGGAACGGTGCAGGAGAATGGCGCCCCCCCCTTTGCTCCCCGTGTGAACCCTGCGTGGAAGACCCTATCGTAGCCTTTGTGGGACAGGAAGGGGCAGTCCTGTCCTTGCAAGTGGGTTACTTGTAGGAGGAGGATTTCTGGTAAGTGGCGATGGACAAATGCAAAGACCGCTGAGCGCATGATCCAGTCTAGAAGACCGCTAACATTCTATGATAGCACCTTGATTGTGCTAAGTGGGGTCAAGTAGATGGCGGAGGCGGGCAGCACCCCCGACAAGGGGCCGCGGGGAGCAGCATGCTGATGTGGGAGGTCTAAGGGAGGCTCCAAGAATGCCTAGTGTTACTTGATTGCGGTTGCAAGGGAGAATGCTGAATGTGCCTGTACCTAAGGGAAGGAAAGTATCGTAAACAGTCAACAAATATGCGTAATTAAAACCCCACCCCCCCAACTCCCACCCCATCCCAGGATGCGGGCGATGATTGGTCTTGGGGCGGCACCGGGAGGCGGCCTAGGCGCCAGAGAGCGCTGCGCCCTCTTCACGGCAAACCAGGGAGGCAAGCGCTCTTCGGGCATCCAGGTCTTGAGCCACTTTTCGAAAGGGTCCGCCATTTGCTGCGGGGACGTCTCTCTGACGTACACGGAACCCCCACGATGTGGACATTGTTGCGCTGTGAGCGGTTTTTCGCATCCTCTGCCTGCACGTTAAGTTCTGCCGTGCATGGCAGAAGAGATGACACTTGGGATTTGAGAGTTGAGACTTTGTCTTGGAACATGGAGATCCGTGACTCCGTCTCTGCGATCCTGGTAATGGCGTTGCAAAGGTCTTGACGGAGCAAAGCGACATCCATCTTCACTTCTCCGACTCTTGCCTCCACCACGACCTGGGAGGTTTGGATCACTTGTAGGATGACGTAGAGGTCATTGGTCGGGGCCTCAGCTTTGTATGAGTCTGTGGGGTCTGAGGCGGAACCTCCGGAGCGGGTGGTGTAGTGGTCTATTGACATCTGCATAGATGCGGCACACGCTGCCCTATCCTTCCCCCTTGGCCTAGTCGTCCTTGGGCCTCTGCCGGACCAGATCCTGGCTTCAAGTCACAAAGTCCGGCGGGACGCCACTCCACGAAGAGGAGGCAACGAGGGGCCTCCAGGTGCAATAGGAGCCACGTCTATTGGTTGCGTGTCCACTCGCTGCAGGCGTCCGGTACGGGACGAGGAGGATGACAGCCAGCAGGCACCCCCCTACGTACGCGTTCCCTGCTCCAAGTCTGGCAGCGAAAAAGCTTGGAGACTCTGGGATGGGCCTGGAGTCTGGCCCACGGGACCGCCTGTCAATTAGCTGGAGCATGGGGCACTGGCACCGCCAGGGTCACATCCCCGGTTGAGTGCTGTTGCGTGTGGTGGAGTCCAGGGGGGCTAGCGAGGCCCGGAGGACCGGCCACCCGGGGAGGTGAGGGGGCCATCCGGTCCACCCAACGCCCGGCCTGTGCCCCAGGGACTCACTCCTCCACCGTGCTAAAGCGGGTCTGGGCAGGCGGATCAAGTGCTAGATCGTCCCAGAGTCCATGCAGGGGGAGGGGGGACCTCCTCAGCCTCAGGTCAGTTCTCCCCCTGGTGGCCCATCCGTAGCAGTCCGGTGAGCGGCTCAGGGCCCCAGGCACTGACACTGCACCGATCCGTGCAGCTGGTCAAAGGTGGCAGTTTCTGGAAGGGGGCCCCAAGGCGCCCGTGTTCCCAGTCACTTCTCTGGCGTCCTCAGGCCAGGCAGGTCTCGCCTACCTCCAGTTCCACAATGCTGCGCCGCCCTTCAACCACGACAGATACACCAGCATAGCCCCACTGGCCTCCAGGGATGTGCCCCCAGCCAGTGTCTGGGAGGCAGGACCAAGTGGGGTGTCTAGTTGGGCCCAGCAGTCGGCCTCACAGGCGGGGCAACAGTCTGGTTACCGGCCCTGCACCGGTCCGTGCAGCGAGGCAAGGTTCAGCACCTCTTTGGGATGGGCACCAATGGCAGATTCGGGGTGGGCCCAGAGCCAGCCCACAACCTCTGGTATAGTTCTCCTGGTTGGGCCGGGTCCCTGTCCCTCCACCCCCGGTCTCCTCACTGTCTGTTCTGGGCTCCCTGGCAACACACCGTCGGTCACAGCAGGGGAGGAGGAGGTGAGCAGCCACAGAATGTCTTTAGTGGGCAGGTGCTCTGGGTAGGCTTGGGTGCCAGGGCCGCCTGCCCGTCACTGCGTGGGCCCTCCGGGGCAGCGCATCCTCTCGCACCCGCAGGCGGACCCCCGCCAGTCCAGTAATGTCCAGCAACGTTCGCGGGGGGGGGGGTTGATGACTCCCCGGCACCTTCCCTCTCGGCCTGCTCTGGACGCTGGAGGCCCAGTTGTCTTCGAGCGGGCCCACCGCTGCGTCCCAGGCTGCGCCTTTCACCTCGGCAGCCGCCAGACTCTCAGGCCGCACGGAGGCTATCTGATGCCCCAAAAGTCCCTGGGGGCACTCCCTGACAGGACCTGCAGAGGTGAGTGCCGAAGGAGCAGCCGAAGTGTCGGATGCACAAAGGATCTAGTTGGCTCATGGCGTAGCTCGTGACTCAGGCGACCGCCTTGTTGCCCGTCTTGGCCACACCCCCAATTCAATTCATTTAATATTTCAGGATGACTTTCCATAATTGTAGGCGATTATACATTTCGGCATCATTATTCAGACCCTCTGGTTCCTGGGGCTCAAATTCAAGAATGCACCTGCTTTCCAACCTCCTCAATACTTTCTCTGGCTCCTCCCCACTTGTTGTTTGGTATACTATCAATGAAGACTGTATGTCAGTTCTCTATTTCCCTGGTGTACCTACCAGAAGTGTCTCGGAACAGGCTAAGAATTATCTTGGTTTTCAATGGCTCTCAAATACTGTAATATTTTTATACATCTGCAGTTTTGTACTGCCTTTGTACCTCTTCCGACCGGGACACCCAAGCATATAGACTATAAAGGCAATTATGGTGACTTATAAGGTATTTCTTGGTGCCCATCAGAGGATTGTCATTTGCTTTTCTATTTACTCCATGGTTACATGCTTTGAATTTCTCACATTTAAAGAAGCCCTTTTCTTCCTTGAACCAACCAGCTTTTCCTTCCCTCTGATGTCCCTGTGCACTAATGTATCTCACATCGATGGTGGTCTCAGAAAAGATATTGCCAGTTTATTCATGATTTATCTTCTATCAATGGATCGCTTCTTAGGCTAGGCCAATATTTATGTAAGATATTTCCCCGCTTGCTTTTGTTTTATATTGTGTGCCGTTGTAAACCTGTGCATGTTCATATCCATTCTAGATGTAATCTTATTCTTCCTCCCCTGGTCTATCTTAAAGAGTATATCCTGTCTTTCAGGTTTTTGAGCCCTTCAGTAGCCCTGTGTAAGGGTGATTCTTTGTAATACAGTGCCTCACTATTGCTGTTTCTTTTGGCTCGTAGGAGCTCATCATACAGTATGCTCGCCTTTAGAGATATAGGATGAAAGCTATCTGCAGGCAATAGGCTATTTCCTGCTGTGGGCTTCATGTGCATCTTTGTGCGCACACTCAGTCCGTTATAATTACCTCCAAATATAGGAAGACCACTGATGTATTACTAATGGTAGCTGTAAACTGGAGATTTAGTTTGTTCCACATTCCTTTGTTTTCTCATTACCTTTCTACACCACAAACAAGTTGTCTGTGTATCAGACACAATATAATGTGGTGTGACCACTGTTCCATTTGGGTGCTATGGATCACCTGTGCCTCCCACCAGCCTATATGCAAATTTACATAACAGGGCAAAACAGTTGCCCATAACAATACCCCTTTTCTGTCTAAACTACTTGTTGTATATAAAAATATTCTCATTCAGACCGAATTGCATCATTTCAAGCAACATTTCTGTATGTCTGAAAAACTTTAGGGTTTGTGATCTCAGGTAGTGCCTTTCTGCTCGGAGACCTTAATTGTTTTATACAGGTGTAAAGAGAACATCTGTCATCAAGAGGTAAGCATCCTAAAAGCTGATGTCAAAAATGCATCTAAGGAAATCAGATGTGTCCTATAAATAAGATGGCAAATTCTCTTGTGGAGTGTCACGAACATGTCCATATACTTGGATGTGTTCTCAAGTAAGCTTCCTATTGCTGACATTTATTTGCTCCATTATTTCTCTGTGCTCAGTGCTGTTCCTTGTCATTTTCGCCACTTGGTCCTCCTAGTATACTTTCATTGTTCCTTCCACCCCTCCTGCTGCGCCTTCCCAGCTTTTTTGGTTTCTTTTTGGGCCACTCCTCGGTCCCTGTTGGACCCTTCTGTCCAGTTGTAAAAAAAAAAAAAAAAAACAGAATGCCTCCAAAATGGTAGTCGGTGCTTTTGGAGACAGGCTGGTACCTCCACTGTCAGTCTCAGAACTCACATACATACTTAAATCAACTCTACTATCTTGCTTAACCCTGTTGAAATCCATTAAAAGTCTTCTCAGCTCGTCAAATTTCTTAGCAAAAGTGTCAATCTGGCCCAGTTCATAATCTCTTCTATTCCTTTGGAATTTCTGATATTTTTTTTTTGTTTGATGCTGTCCTCTAAGTTGCTAAGTCTCGCTCTCATTCCCATTTTGAAATTTGTTTCGATTTCCTTATTACTGTATTTGTCAATTGTCACATTGAGATCCTTAATTTGTTTCAACAGCTCCTCTCTGTTGCTATTTGAATATTTAACCAGTAATTCCATCATCCTAATTGATGCTAGAGTATGGGGAAAGGGTGGGAGGGGGAAAAAGCTTACGGAGGGATGACATTGAGATACGAGGGCTATGGTCTCCGATAGAGCAGTGGCATTGTAGTGTAGTTCCTATAGTACCCCTGCAGGACCTGCGCTTTTGGATAACATACACTGTGGGCCTGTTGGCAGACTGATTCTGAGCACCCCCACTGGAATGTTAGCCTGTTTTGCATTAGCTAGCTCACAGTGCCACTAGTAAGTAAGTTTATTGTCCATGATTAATTAAAACCTTTACAATAATAAAACAATAAAATTCATTTAAGCAACTTCTTAAAAATTACACAGTTCAAATTATAATCATCAGTAGATAATAAAGTGCAAGTGCATCAAGGTCAGACAGACAATTAGAAGTTGTTCTTAATAGAGTGGATTGCTAAGTACTTGTACTTCTAGAGCGGTAAGCAGTATTTGGTTGACCTAGTCTGGGCAGCAGCTTTACAGAATCGGGGTAAAATTAACCGGCCTTCCTTAAGCATTGTATAAGATTACAATATTCGGTACCGAGTTCATCAATAGATCACAAAGTGCTGGTGTCTCATGACCCAAGAAGTTAGAGTTCCTTAGGTGGACTAGTCTTTAAAGTGCTTGTGCCTCTCTATCTAAATCCTAGTCGTGGATGTCCTAAACCTCACTCTTTCAAATTGTTTTCAATTGTACTAATCAGGTAAGGAATCTTAACGTTTTTTGGGAGTCTTCCCAAGGTGGAGTTAGTACTGACGTTGTTGGTCTAAAGGGAGGCTGTTCTTTTCCACGTTATGCCATTATTACATAGACGCCGGAAGTCCATAGATGTGACTTTGGGTGTTTCAAGCTGCTGTCGGGCAGTGCCCTGCTCAGGTTGTTTTGTTGGTCCACAACTGCATGCTCTTGTGCCTTTTTGCTACTAAGTCGAAGAACTTTGTGAGCAGGCAGTTTAGTTTTGTTTCGACTGGATTAAAGCACAGTTTAACTGCCTGCAGGTTCGAATACCATGCTGCTTAAAAGATGGGCGTAACAGGCTATGCCTGATATCCTTTATGTTAGGGCAAATGCAAACAACATGAATAATGTCTTCCTTGCCGACTCCACATAGGCGGCAGAACTGGGGGCTGTCTTTCCTTTCCCAAGGTGGCAGGTGAGGGGTGATTGGGATTACTCCGAGGCATAGCTTTAAAAACTTTTCTTTCGTCTTTATTTTACTCCGGTTTTAAGGTAAGATTGTGGTTGCAATATTCCATAGTCGCTAAGCGTTATCCAGCCATGTGCTCTTTTGGCGAGTGCCTCCTTGTCCTCGATGGCGGATATAATTCGTGCTGATTTTTTCACGATTTTTTTAAAAGATGAAAGGTCGGTAGGGGTGCCCCAAAGATCTGACAGTCCCAATACTTTAAGCAAGTCGAACAAGTAGTCCCTGGCTAAGGAGTTTGTGGCGGAGTAGCTCTTCCCAGAGATTGGAGCTTAAGGATCCAACCTCCGCGCTGCGAATCTTGTGCCAGCTGGTTACGTATGCACCCCTTCTTTCCAGCGTTTGTTTTAGAAGGCCAAATTCCAGCCGTATTTGCGCTGGGGAAACGTATTTTGGCAGGTTGAAAATTGCTCTATACGATTTGGCTATCACTGTGTCCAGTATTACGGCATCCTTTCCTTGAAGGGATTCACTCCCGTACGTAAGTCGGCTGCAGCTTTGCACGCAGTACCTGCAGCAAGGGGTCAAGCGTTAAGTCGGGCAGTTTGTCCTTTATTGATTTTATTGCCAGATATGTCGCAGTTCCCTTTCCCTGCAGGGACTCCAATTGGGGTTTGAACGTGTTTTTGTGGTCCATAAGTATTCCCAAGTATTTATAGTTGGTTACCAAGTCCAACCCTTGTCCGTTTAGATGCCAGTTGATCTTTTTCTTTTTATTTGTATATATGTATGTATGTATATGTATGTATATATATATATATATATATATATATATTCACTGAAAAAACCATAGGTTTTAGGGACAGTTATAGTTAGTTGGACATTGCACTCGTACAAAACCCGTGAAATTCCCCTGTTATAGTTAGTTCAGCTAACTATAACTCGCGCCCGCAATGCACTGCTGATGACGTCACATATTACATCACTCATGACATGGTCAGTGACATCACTGATGACATCTCAAATGACATCACTGATGACATCACTGATGACATCATCCAGTGACTGTGTGTTTCTGTAAAGTTTAAATATGTTTAATATATATAGGGAAAGGCGTATTGAAGAATGAGTGGGTGTATAAGTGTCTGAATGGATGATTTAGTACGTGAGTGACTGACTCTACAAGTGAGTGATTAAACGTATCTTACTGAATGCATGGGTTAGTGACTAAACTGTGTGAATGTCTGTATCCGTCTGTTTGTTGGTGTGTAAGTGGATGCATGGATTTGCGAATAGCTACATGAGTGTCTATATGGGTTATTGATTGGTTCTCTGAGTATCTGTATGGCTGCCTGAGTTTGTGTGGGTGGGGTGTGTGTGACTCTATACATAGATGTGTGAGTGGGTGATTCACTGGGTGCATGATTTCAAGAGTGCATCTGTGATGGACTGCTTGGGTGGGTGAGTGTGTGTATGGGTGTGTTAGTGAGTGAATGTATATCTCAGTGGTACATGTGCGAGTAACTACATATGTAAAAGGCAGTATATATGTGTTAGAGTATTTAAATGGCTATAAGTGAGTGTGTTATTGTGAGTGGCTGTATGGATGCGTGTGTGCTTGTATCAGTTATTGTATAAGAGCGTAAGAATGTGCTAGTATTTGTATGAGTAAGTGAGCTGGTGTGTGTATAACTGTATAGGTGAGTAATGGGTGTGTGATTAATTTTTTGCATGACTGACTAGGTGTGCGAGTACCTCTATGGATGAGTGGCGGTGTGTGTGTTTATATAGGTGTATGAGTGCATATGATAGTCCTGTACTGAGTGACTGTAAGTGAGAGTGGCTGTACAGGTGAGTGAGTGGATGTGTGTAGATCTAAGAATCAGTGAGTGGGTATGTAGTTTTTGGTGTTGGAGTGTCTATGGTTTTGAGAATGGCAGTCTGTAATTTAGAGTGGGTGTATCAAAAGTTATATTAGGGTGTGAGAAGATGCATGAAATTATCACATGGATGATGTCATCAGTGATGTCATTTGAGATGTCATCAGTGATGTCATCAGTGATGTCACTGACCATGTCATGAGTGATGTAATATGTGACGTCATCAGCAGTGCATTACGGGGGCGCGAGTTATAGTTAGCTGAACTAACTATAACAGGGGAATTTCACGGGTTTTGTACGAGTGCAATGTCCAACTAACTATAACGTGCCTGAAACCTATGGTTTTTTCAGTGAATTTCAAAGGTTTTTTAAATGCTAATTTCTAACTATAACGTGCCTGAAACCTATGGTTTTTTCAGTGAATTTCAAAGGTTTTTTAAATGCTAATTTCTAACTATAACGTGCCTGAAACCTATGATTTTTTTAAGTGAATTTCAAAGGTTTTTTAAATGCTAGTTTCTAACTATGCCAACAGAGGTAGGACATGTGAAGAAAGAAGAAAAAACACACAGAAAGAAGCAAAAGATGTGCAGAAAGAACCAACAGAGGAGCAGAAAGAGGCCTTGTTGCAAAATCATCCTGTGCCCACAACTTTTTCAGACGGGTACTGGTGGTAACTGACTCTGACTAACCAGAGCCAGTGCGCGTTTGCACAGTGGTGAAGGGAGGGGGGGCCTGAGGTGACATGTGTGCAAACGAACCCGTGGCGCGTTTTAAGTTGCGGGATTAAGTCCCCTTGAATCCTGAGGGTCCCTGGGGCCCAACTAGCCCCCCAGGTACCTACAGTTAGGACCACAGAGCTGAGTTGCAGAGAGGCGTTCCGAGGCCACGCACCTTTTTCACCTCTCTGCAACGCAACTCTGTTGTGCTTACTGAAGGTACCTGGTGGGCTAGTTGGCCCCCAGGATTCAAAGAGAATTAACTCCCCAACTTAAAACGCACCACAGGGCGTGTTTGCGCACATGTCACCTGAAGCCCCGCCCCTCCCTTCACCACTGTGCAAACGCGCCCGTGGCGCGTTTTAAGTTGGGGGATTAGGTCACCTTGAATCCTGAGAGTCCCTGGGGCCCAACTAGCCCACCAGGTACTTCCAGTAAGCACCACAGGCCTGCGTTGCAATGCCTGTAACAAATTGTGCAGTTGTGTTTAGGTAGTGAAGAGGGTCATGCTGGGGGTAGTGTTTTAGGGTTTAGGGTAGTGCAGTGGTGTTTGTGTAGTGTAGGGGGTCATGCTGGGGGTAGATTTAGGGTTTAGGGTAGTGCAGTGGTGTTTGGGTAGTGTAGGGAGTCGTGCTGGGGGAGTGTTTTAGGGTTTAGGGTAGTACAGTGGTGTTTGGGTAGTGTAGGGGGTTGTGCTGGGGTTAGTGTTTTAGGGTTTTAGGGTTTAGGGTAGTGCAGTGGTGTTTGGGTAGTGTAGGGGATACTGCTGGGGGTAGTGGTTTAGGGTTTAGGGTAGTGCAGTGGTGTTTGGGTAGCGTAGGGGTACTGCTGGGGGTAGTGTTTTATGGTTTAGGGTAGTGCAGTGGTGTTTGGGTAGTGTAGGGGTTCGTGCTGGGGGTAGTTTTTAGGGTTTAGGGTAGTGCAGTGGTGTTTGTGTAGTGTAGGAGGTCGTGTTTTAGGGTTTAGGGTAGTGCAGTGGTCTTTGGGTAGTGTAGGGGTTGTGCGGGGGGTAGTGTTTTAGGGATTAGGGTAGTGCATTGGTATTTGGGTAGTGTAGGGGGTCATGCGGGGGTAGTGTTTTAGGGTTTAGGGCAGTGCAGTGGTGTTTAGGTAGTGTAGGGGGTCGTGCTGGGGGAGTGTTTTAGGGTTTAGGGCAGTGGTGTTCGGGTAGTGTAGGGGGTCGTGCTGGGGGAGTGTTTTAGGGTTTAGGGCAGTGCAGTCGTGTTCGGGTAGTGTAGGGGGTCGTGCTGGGGGAGTATTTTAGGGTTTAGGGTAGTGCAGTGGTGTTCGGGTAGTGTAGGGGGTCATGCTGGGGGTAGTGTTCTAGGGTTTAGGGCAGTGCAGTGGTGTTCGGGCAGTGTAGGGGGTCGTGCTGGGGGTGGTGTTTTAGGGTTTAGGGCAGTGCAGTGGTGTTCGGGCAGTGTAGGGGTCGTGCTGGGGGTGGTGTTTCAGGGTTTAGGGCAGTGCAGTGGTGTTCGGGCAGTGTAGGGGGTCGTGCAGGGGGTGGTGTTTCAGGGTTTAGGGCAGTGCAGTGGTGTTCGGGCAGTCGTGCAGGGGTGGGGTTTCAGGGTTTAGGGCAGTGGTGTTCGGCAGTGTAGGGGGTCATGCTGGGGGTGGTGTTTCAGGGTTTGGGGCAGTGCAGTGGTGTTCGAGCAGTAAAGGGGGTCATGCTGGGGGTGGTGTTTCAGGGTTTAGGGCAGTGCAGTGGTGTTCGGGCAGTGTAGGGGGCGGTGCAGGGGGTGGTGTTTCAGGGTTTAGGGCAGTGCAGTGGTGTTCGGGCAGTGTAGGGGGCGGTGCAGGGGTGGTGTTTCAGGGTTTAGGGCAGTGCAGTGGTGTTCGGGCAGTGTAGGGGGTGGTGCAGGGGTGGTGTTTCAGGGTTTAGGGCAGTGGTGTTCGGGCAGTGTAGGGGGTCGTGCAGGGTTTTGGTGTTTTAGGGTTTAGGGCAGTGCAGTGGTGTTCGGGCAGTGTAGTGGTGGTGCAGGGGGTGGTGTTTTAGGGTTTAGGGCAGTACAGTGGTGTTCGGGCATTGTAGGGGGTGGTGCTGGGGCTGGTGTTTCAGGGTTTAGGGCAGTGAAGTAGTGTTTGGGCAGTGTAGGGGGTCGTGCAGGGGGTGGTGTTTCAGGGTTTAGGGCAGTGCAGTGGTGTTCGGGCAGTGTAGGGGTCGTGCTGGGGCTGGTGTTTCAGGGTTTAGGGCAGTGCAGTGGTGTTCGGGCAGTGTAGGGGGTCGTGCTGGGGCTGGTGTTTCAGGGTTTTGGGCAGAGCAGTGGTGTTCGGGCAGTGTAGGGGGTCGTGCTGGGGCTGGTGTTTCAGGGTTTTGGGCAGAGCAGTGGTGTTCGGGCAGTGTAGGGGGTCGTGCTGGGGGTGGTGTTTCAGGGTTTAGGGCAGTGCAGTGGTGTTCGGGCAGTGTAGGGGGTCTTGCTGGGGGTGGTGTTTCAGGGTTTAGGGCAGTGCAGTGGTGTTCGGGCAGTGTAGGGGGTCTTGCTGGGGGTGGTGTTTCAGGGTTTAGGGCAGTGCAGTGGTGTTCGGGCAGTGTAGGGGTCTTGCTGGGGGTGGTGTTTCAGGGTTTAGGGCAGTGGTGTTCAGGCAGTGTAGGGGTCTTGCTGGGGGTGATGTTTCAGGGTTTAGGGCAGTGCAGTGGTGTTCGGGCAGTGTAGGGGTCTTGCTGGGGGTAGTGTTTCAGGGTTTAGGGCGGTGCAGTGGTGTTCGTGCAGTGTAGGGGTCGTGCTGGGGGTGGTGTTTCAGGGTTTAGGGCAGTGCAGTAGTGTTCGGGCAGTGTAGGGGGTCGTGCAGGGGGTGGTGTTTCAGGGTTTAGGGCAGTACAGTGGTGTTCGGGCAGTGTAGGGGGTCGTGCAGGGGTGGTGTTTCAGGGTTTAGGGCAGTGCAGTGGTGTTCGGGCAGTGTAGGGGTCTTGCTGGGTGTGTTTCAGGGTTTAGGGCAGTGTAGGGGGTCTTGCTGGGGGTGATGTTTCAGGGTTTAGGGCAGTGCAGTGGTGTTCGTGCAGTATAGGGGTCGTGCTGGGGATGGTGTTTCTGGGTTTAGGGCAGTGCAGTAGTGTTCGAGCAGTGTAGGGGTTGTGCAGGGGTGGTGTTTCAGGGTTTAGGGCAGTGCAGTGGTGTTCGGGCAGTGTAGGGGGTCGTGCTGGGGCTGGTGTTTCAGGGTTTAGGGCAGTGTAGTGGTGTTCGGGCAGTGTAGGCGGTCGTGCTGGGGCTGGTGTTTCAGGGTTTAGGGCAGTGTAGGGGTCGTGCTGGGGCTGGTGTTTCAGGGTTTAGGGCAGTGCAGTGGTGCTCGGGCAGTGTAGGGGGTCGTGCTGGAGGCGATGTTTCAGGGTTTAGGGTAGTGCAGTGGTGTTCGGGCAGTGTAGGGGGTCGTGCAGGGGCTGGTGTTTCAAGGTTTAGGGCAGTGCAGTGGTGTTCGGGCAGTGTAGGGGGTCATGCTGGGGGTAGTATTTCAGGGTTTAGGGGAGTGCAGTGGTGTTCGGGCAGTGTAGGGGGTCGTGCTGGGGGTGGTGTTTCAGGGTTTAGGTCAGTGGTGTTCGGGCAGTGTAGGGGTCTTGCTGGGGGTGATGTTTCAGGGTTTAGGGCAGTGCAGTGGTGTTCGGGCAGTGTAGGGGGTCTTGCTGGGGGTAGTGTTTCAGGGTTTAGGGCAGTGCAGTGGTGTTCGGGCAGTGTAGGGGGTCATGCTGGGGGTGGTGTTTCAGGGTTTAGGGCAGTGCAGTGGTCGGGCAGTGTAGGGGTCGTGAAGGGGTGGTGTTTCAGGGTTTAGGGCAGTGCAGTGGTGTTCGGGCAGTGTAGGGGGTCGTGCTAGGGGTGGTGTTTCAGGGTTTAGGGCAGTGCAGTGGTGTTCGGGTAGTGTAGGGGGTCATGCAGGGGCTGGTGTTTCAGGGTTTAGGGCAGTGCAGTGGTGTTCGGGCAGTGTAGGGGGTCGTGCTGGGGGTAGTGTTTTAGGGTTTAGGGTAGTGCAGTGGTGCTTGTGTAGTGTAGGGAATCGTGCTGGGGGTAGTGTTTTAGGGTTTAGGAAAAGTGCAGTGGTGTTTCTGTTGTGTCGGGGGTCATGTTTTAGGGTAGTGCAGTGGTGTTTGGGTAGTGTAGGGGTCGTGCTGGGGGTAGTGTTTTAGGGTTTAGGGTAGTGCAGTGGTGTTTGTGTAGTGTAGGGGGTCGTGCTGGGGGTTGTGTTTTAGGGTTTAGGGTAGTGCAGTGGTGGTTGTGTAGTGTAGGGTCGTGCTGGGGGTAGTGTTTTAGGGTTTAGGGTAGTGCAGTGGTGTTTGTGTAGTGTAGGGGGTCATGTTTTAGGGTAGTGCAGTGGTGTTTGGGTAGTGTAGGGGTCGTGCTGGGGGTAGTGTTTTAGGGTTTAGGATAGTGCAGTGGTGCTTCTGTAGTGTAGGGGGTCGTGCTGGGGGTGGTGTTTTAGGGTTTAAGGTAGTGCAGTGGTGTTTTTGTAGTGTAGGGGGTCATGTTTTAAGATGCAATGCTCCAATACCTGACCAGTCTGCACTACATAAAACTGCAAAAAAACAAAAAATAGTGTTTTGCACACTTTTGTCATTGGGCTATATGTGGGCTACATCTGGGTAATATTTGTGCTACATTTGGGCTCTTTTTTCACTGGTGGCCATCTTGGAAGACTTCTTTGTTATGAAGTTTCCTAATTTCTTCATTTACTGCAGTCTCCTTAGTAGGAAATGCTTTCAGTTTTTACTTTGATTCCATCAAGAAGGCATTCAGATGTGTCTCACATCTGCCATAAATTCAGAATGTTAGCACTCTAGTTGCTCATTAGATCACTGGAGTAAAGCTACTGCTCACCAGGGAGTTAACTGGTAGTCTGCTGCTGGTATTGAAAGTGATTGTTTCAGTCTGCATGTCAGAATTTTCTAATGAAATAGAAGAGGATTTGAGATCTCACTTAAAACATGCCCTAATTTTTCTTTCTGCAGCACTAACCATAATTTTTATTTCAAAAAGAACCCCTCATTTTGTTCCTTTTTAAATTAAATGTTTTAAGTGTTACCAGTTTATTCCAATCAAGATGGCTTCAGGTGTGCCATACTTTTGTCATAAGTAAGGCTGTTAGCACTCTAGTTGTTCTTTAGAACACTCAGGGAAGTTGCAGTAGAACACAAAGGCATCAACTGGCAGGCTGCTCCTGTTGAAATATAACGGGAAGATATTTGAGATCACACTTGAAACATGTCCTAATTTTTCTTTCTACAGCACTAACCATAATTTCTATGACAAAATGAACCCCATCATTTTGTTCCTTTTTAAATTAAATGTTTTAAGTGTTACCAGCTTATTCCAATCAAGATGGCTTCAGGTGTGCCATACTTATGTCATAAGTAAGGCTGTTAGCACTCTAGTTGTTCTTTAGAACACTCTGGGAAGCTGCAGTAGAACACAAAGGAATCAACTGACAGTCTCTGCCCTTGTTGGATGTACATGTTTTACTGAGAATGTCAGACTTCATTCTCACATGAGTGAGAAAGATAATGTGAATTTACAGAAAATATGCTCTCATTTTAGCTTCTGGAGCACCTTCCAAACCTCCATGGGACAAGCATGAGAAAATAGTGTTCTCTCAAACATGATTCATGATATCCCAGCAGAAGGTTTTTCACATGGTAAAATCACCTTAGAATACACCACAATTCCTAAAATTAGTATGGTACCATCAACAAATAAATTCTAATGTAACTAAAGCCTGTTATCACCCTTTATAGTTCTCCTTTTGGTGACCCTCAAAATCTTCTATTCACTACAATGCATTTCAATGAGGTACTATCATTTATATTGGTCCCAAGATGGCTGCCAGCAATTCCAGGATGAAGTGCTGACAGCCAATCAGATCTCACGATGACATGTGTGGTTAGGCTCCGCCCAGATATATATGTGACTTTACTTTTGATTTTCTCAGGAACTACTGAACGGATTTACACCATTTAAGCAAAAGGCACGACACTGAACCAAGGGCTACCTCTTTGCCAAATTTGGTGTAATTCCGTTCAGCAGTTCGGGCTGTAGCTGTGACTAAAGGTTCCTATGGAAAAATGAATGGGGAAAATGCGTTTTGGGACCCCCCTTTTTTCTCGGCCCCCGCTTGACGTATCACCCCAAGACTTTCAGGATAGGAGCGGACCGGAGCGCCCCAACAAGTTGGAAACTTTCGCGAAGATTCTTCAACCGGCGCCAACGTTATTTCAAATAGAATGTCGCGGATTTCCTATGGATAATAGGTTTTAACTATAACTATCTACTGGCGACCGCCAGTAGATAATATATGTATGTATGTATGTATGTATGTATGTATGTATGTATGTATGTATGTATGTATGTATGTATGTATGTATGTATGTATGTATGTATGTATGTATGTATATGTATATTCCAAATAAGATATTTTTTTCCTTCAAAAATAATCGTCCAGCACTCCCAGGCGGGTTCAATTACTCAGTTCTTTATTTTGAACGACAAAAACAACATCTACGCGTTTCAGCAGTCTCAGCTGCCTTGCTCACGAGTCGCCAGTAGATTGTTATAGTTAGGACCTATTTTCCATAGGAAATCCGCAACATTCTATTTGAAATAACTCTTGCGTCGGTTGACGAATCTTCGCGAAATTTTCAAACTTTGTGGCCCGCTCCGGTCCGCTCCTATCCTGAAAGTCTCGGGGTGATTCGTCAAACGGGGGCCGAGAAAAAAGGGGCGTCCCAAAACGTGTTTTCCCCATAGGAAACTTTAGCCACGGCTACAGCCCGAACTGCTGAACGGAATTACACCAAATTTAGCAAAGAGGTAGTTCTTGGTTCAGAAAGAACCCTTTTTGTTAAATGGTGTAAATCCGTTCAGTAGTTCCTGAGAAAATCAAAAGGAAAATCACATATATATCTATGGCTGCGTCGGATTCGCGCACCCTGAGCGCACCCTGCGCGCACCGTCCCGATCACGAGCTGCATGCTAATTGGCTGTGAAGTGGCTGTCAACACTCCAAATCAGGAAGTGTTGGCAGCCATTTTATGCCTCGGTAGAACCGAGGCACAGAAACAAGTGCGCAAAACGCACAAAGGGGGCAGGGTAGAAACACCCTGACCCCCTGGGTCTGCTCAGGGGGTCCCACAAGGACCCCCTGGGCAGAAAAAAGCATTTAAAAAAAAAAAAAAAATCGGCGGGATGCGCTTAGGGTGCGTGGATCCCGCCGAAAAAAGAAAAAAAATGAAGCGCGGTCTCCCGCGCTTAGTTAATTGGCCCCCGGGTGGGCCAAGTCCAGGGGGCATGCCGGGGGTTATGAAATTAATGAATGGGGGGCCTCTAAGGCCCCCCCAAGCCCCGGGGACCGCCACCCTCCGGGGCTTTAGAAACAAATGGTGCGGGAGGGCTCTCGGCCCTCCCGCAGCCCCGGGGACCGCCACCTCCCCGGGGCACTAAAGATTTAAATATGGGGGGAGCCCCGGGGACCACCACCTCCCCGGGGCTTTCAAGATGGTGGGAGGGGGGCCTTGATGGCCCTGGGGACCGCCACCCCCCAGGGCCGGCTCCTGCAGTGTCCCGGGGTGCCTACCCCCGGGACACTGTAGTTTGCTATGACAGGGCGGGAGCCTCGCGGCTCCCGTCCTGTCATAGCAAACTGCTTTGGTTTTGGAAGAGAGAGCAGGAAACCTGCTCTCTCTTCCAAAACCAAAGACAAATGCTTTCCACACGGGGTGCTGCATCTTAGCAGCTCCCCGTGTGGAAAAGCAATGCCGGCTCCCGCAGGACGCGGGGAGCCGGCGGGACCGTGGGGGGATTGGGGACCCCCCACGGTCCCCAACAGAGGGCCAGCCCCGGGGGATGGGGTCCCCAGGGCCAATAAATTAGAAAAAGGGGGGCCACACAGCCCCCCTTCTTAAAACAAAAACAAAAAAAAGACCGGCATCGCGCCGGAGGCCACGCCCCCTCCTTGCAGCACTCTGCAAACGCGCCCCCTGGCGCGTTTGCAGATAGGGAACGAATTCCCCTTGAATACTGGGGGTCCCTGAGGGCCAACTAGCCCACCAGGAACCTCCAGTATGCGCCAGGGGGCTGCGTTGCAGAGGTGTACAGAGGCCATGCCCCTTTTTACACCTCTCTGCAACACAGCTCTGTGGCGCTTTTTGGAGGTACATGGTGGGCTAGTTGGACTCCAGGGACCCTCAGGATTCAAGGGGACTTAATCCACCAACTTAAAACGCGCCACGGGGCGCGTTTGCACAGTGGTGAAGGAAGGGGGCGGGGCTTCAGGTGACATGTGTGCAAACAGGCCCCATGGCGCGTTTTAAGATGGGGATTTAAATCCCCTTCAATCCTGAGGGTCCCTGGGGCCAACTAGCCCACCAGGTACCTCCAGTAAGCGCCACAGAGCTGCGTTGCAGAGTGTTGTAAAAAGGGGCGTGGCCTCTGAACACCTCTCTGCAACGCAGCTCTCTGGCGCATACTGAGGTACCTGGTGGGCTAGTTGGTCCGTAGGGACCCTCTGGATTGAGGAGGAATTAATTCTCCAACTTAAAACGCGCCACAGGGCGTGTTTGCAGACATGTCACCTCAGGCCCCACCCCTTCCTTCACCATTGTGCAAATATTCCTCTAAAATCAGCCGAACTACGAATTCCGATTTACTCACCTGTTATCAGGAGATACCTCAGTGCTGCATCTTTGAGCCCAGTACTGATCCTGAAAAGTAATTTTAACCGTACTTACCAGTAACTTGAATTTCCTTCCATAGGCTAACTTTGACTGGTTTCACTTGGAAATTCTTCTGTGTGGAGTTTTGGAACTTTATAATATTCCTCTAAAATCAGCTGAACTACGAATTCCAATTTACTCACCTGTTATCAGGAGAGAACCCAGTGCTGCATCTTTTAGCCCAGCACTGACCCTGAAAAGTAATTCTAACCGTACTTACCAGTAACTTGTATTTTCTTCCATAGGAATCCATAGTCTGGTTTTCAACAGAAAAGTTTGTGTCGATTTTCACAAACTACAAATATTCCTTAAAAATCGCCTGTATGACTTAAACGCATTCTTTGAACTGTTTACAGGAGATGCACCAGTGCTGGATCCAGGATCCACCACTGAGTAAGAAAAAGTAACGATAACACGACTTACCTGCTAAGTGAATTTCCTCCCATAGGATAACATTGGTGATTCTATGTGAAGAAGTTTCTAAGTGTCAACTTTTAAAATACAATAATATTCCTTAAAAATCACTACTGTAACCAAAACGCTTTTACTCAACTGTTTACAGGAGATGTCCCAGGACTGAATTTAGGATCCAGTCCTGTGGTTAGAAAAGTAATCCATAAAGTAACTAATTGCATTTAACTAGAAATTCACATTGAACTCCATGTTGCATTGTGTTTGAAATTGTGTTGCCCATTGCAACAACTGTAACTACTGTACTTAAGTCTATTGCCTATTTGGAAAGTATTTAAACTAAAGTAATTCATTCTGAGAAAGTATATTTTGTAATGTATAATGTAATTACAATGTAATTTAAAGAAAATATCTAAAAATAAATAGTTTAAAAAAATGTAGTAAATCAGTATCAAAAAAATAAATATAACAATTAATACATTTAAAAATTGTCATTTACAAAACCTTTGAAATTCACTGAAAAAACCATAGGTTTCAGACATGTTATAGTTAGGAATTAGCATTTAAAAACCTTTGAAATTCACTGAAAAAACCATAGGTTTCAGGCACGTTATAGTTAGGAATTGGCATTTAAAAAAACCTTACAAATTCACTGAAAAAACCATAGGTTTTAGGGACAGTTATAGGTAGTTGGATATTGCACTCGTACAAAACCCGTGAAATTCCCCCGTTATAGTTAGTTCAGCTAACTATAACTCGCGCCCCCGCAATGCACTGCTGATGACGTCACATATTACATCACTCATGACATGGTCAGTGATATCACTGATGACATCACTGATGACATCATCCACGTGATAATCTGATGCACCTCCTCACACCCTAATATAACCTTTGATACACCCACTCTAAATTAGACTGCCAATCGCAAAACCATAGACACTCCAACACCAATAACTACATACCCACTCACTGATTGTTAGGTCTACACACACACACACATCCACTCACTCACCCATACAGTCACTCGTACTTACGGTCACTCAGTACAGGACTATCATATGCACTCATACTCCCATATGGACACTCAAACACCGCCACTCATCCATAGAGGTACTCACACACCTAGTCAGTCATGCAAATAATTAAACGCACTGCCATTTACTCACCTATACAGTTATACACACACCAGCTCACTTACTCATACAAATACTAGCACATTCTTACGCTCTTATACAATCACTGATACAAGCACACACTCCTCCATACAGTCAGTAACACAATCACACACACTCGCTTATACCTATTTATATACTCCAACACACATATATACTGCCTTTTACATATGTAGTTACTCACACATGTACCACTGGGACATACATTTACTCACTAACACACTCTTACACACACTTACCCACCCATACAGTCTATCACAGATGCACTCTTGAAACCATCCACCCAGTGAATCACCCACTCACACATCTATGCACAGAGTCGCACACACCCCACCCACACAAACACTCAGGCACCCATACAGATACTCAGACAACCAATCAATAACTCATATAGACACTCATGTAGCTATTCACAAACCCATGCAGCCACTTACACAGCAACAGACAGACAGTTACAGACATTCACCCAGTTTAGTCACTAACCCATGCATTCAGTAAGATACGTTTAATCACTCACTTATAGAGTTAGTCACGCACCTAAATCATCCATACAGACACTTATACACCCACTCATTCTTCAATACGCCTTTCCCTATATATATTAAAAATATTTAAACTTTACAGAAACAGTCACTGGATGATGTCACTGGATGATGTCACTGGATGATGTCACTGGATGATGTCACTGGATGATGTCACTGGATGATGTCACTGGATGATGTCACTGGATGATGTCACTGGATGATGTCACTGGATGATGTCACTGGATGATGTCACTGGATGATGTCACTGGATGATGTCACTGGATGATGTCACTGGATGATGTCACTGGATGATGTCACTGGATGATGTCACTGGATGATGTCACTGGAGATGTCATTTGAGATGTCACTGACCATGTCATGAGTGATGTAATACGTGACGTCATCAGCAGTGCATTGCGGGGGCGCGAGTTATAGTTAGCTGAACTAACTATAACGGGGGACTTTCACGGGTTTTGTACGAGTGCAATGTCCAACTACCTATAACTGTCCCTAAAACCTATGGTTTTTTCAGTGAATTTGTAAGGTTTTTAAATGCTAATTTCTAACTATAACGTGCCTGAAACCTATGGTTTTTTCAGTGAAAATATATATATATATATATATCAAGATCTGCAATGACATTTCTTATTAAGGAGATATGACATTGACAGTGTCTCATCAATCAGCACCGTGCACAGTGACAATACAATTACTCGTAGTTTCTATTTTTATACCTCATCTGAGTCTCGATCCACAACAGGGGGGGTACATGCATGTCCTCTAGGCATTCCATTTGTCCCACTTTTTTCCCCATTTCTTGGGGCATCCTCTGTGAATATACGTAGCCTTCTCTGCCACCATGATCATGTCCATATCCCTGCACCACTCTGCCAGGGTTGGGGCCTGTGCCGCCCCCCATTTCTGAGCTATATTCCGCTTAGCTATCATCATCCCTGTTGTTGCCCAATTCCGGACCATGTGGTTGAGGTCCGTTTGTTCCCATATATTCAATAGACAACGTTTGGGGTCAGGCGCGACTGAGTTCTCGCTGACCTCTGTGATAGTGTCCATCACTGCTGTCCAGTATAGTGTAATCAGCGGACACTCCAACAGTGTGATAGAATGTGCCTAATTCGTCGCATTGGCGCACACAGCGCGGGTCAGTGGCTCTACCTATCTTATGCATTGTCACCCTTGTGTAGTAGGTCCTATGTAGTATTTTGAGCTGTATCAGGCGCAGCCTAGAGGAGACCGCTACCTCTCTGGGTGATGCAATCGCCTCCTGCCAGTCGGTGTCATCCAAGTCCCCCACCTCTGCCCGCCATATGGCCCGGAGTCGTACCAGGGGGTCCGTTTGATTATTAATAATTTTCCGGTATGTAAGAGAAATTGCTTTCTTGTCTAAGTGGTCTGTCAACAGCCGGTCCTCTAAGGGAGACGATTCAGGGAGTATCTCCTCTCCTGGAATAGCTGCTTCCAGTGCATGTTTAACCTGCATGTATCGAAACATTTCACCAGGAGCCATTTCGTATTGTTTCTGCAGGTAGGCAAAGGTGACGACCTTTCCCTCTTTCCAGAGATCCCCCAGCCGGGAGATCCCTATCGGGTCCCACTTCTGAAACCCCTTGCTCTTTCCCAGGGTACCCAGCCTGCCAGTGTCCCATATTGGGGTGTATTGTGTAAGTTTGTCAGCCCATCCCAGGTGCTGTGTCAGTGTGCCAAACATGAACCGTGTGCGCTTTTGGTCCCAGGAGGCCTAATGTTTTCTGTTTGTTGTAGAGTACCCTATTGACTCCTCCCGTTCCCAGAACTACTCTGTCTGAGCGATACGCAGGGTCAGTGTCAGGTGCATGAATCCACCGATTGATTACTGTCAATTGTGAGGCCCAGTAATATGCCCGGACGTCGGGTAGAGCGCTACCCCCGTCGTGCCAGCTTCTAATCAGTTTACTCACGGCCACCCTTGCCAGTTTGCTATCCCAGAGGAGATTAGTGACTTCCGAGTTTATTGCTCTAAAATAGGATTCAGGGACTCTGTAGGGCGTGTTGTGTAGGGCATATCGAAATCTGGGTAATGCCATCATTTTAAAAAGTGCCGCTCTGCCCAGTAGGGTGAGCGGCAACGCTTTCCAATGTTTGATATCTCGCTTCAGCCTCTGTAACGGTGCTTGAAGGTTGAGCGCCTGGAATTCATCTGGGTCGGATGTTACATGCATCCCTAGGTACTTAAAGCTATCTGTTACTACCTTGACCGTACAGCCCCTAGGTAGTTTGGGAGGTTGTCCATGTAGAATATACAGTACGGACTTTTCCCAATTAATCGTGTACCCTGATACCGTCCCAAACACCTCACAGATGTTTAATAGTGCATGAAGGGATCGCGTGGGAGAAGCTATATACACCAGGACGTCGTCTGCATAGAGGGAGATGCGATCCGTCCATCTTAGACCCCGGATTATTGAGGTCCCCCTAATCCAGGCAGCCAATGGCTCCAGGACCAGTGCGAACAGAAGTGGCGACAGCGGACAACCCTGCCGCGTCCCAGAGAAAATTCCTGTGAGATGTGTCCGTTAGCCACCACATGCGCGATAGGGTTAGCATACAGGAGGCGCACCCAGGAACAGAATTTAGACCCAAACCCCAGATGCTGGAGGACAGCGAAAAGAAACGCTCATTCCATGAAGGCAAAGGCCATTTTCGCGTCAAGGGACAGGACCGCTGCGTCCTCCCGTATTGTGTGTTTCCGTCCCAAGACGCTATGTAGGCACCTAAGGTTCAAAGCTGTATTCCTTCCCGGCATGAATCCTGATTGGTCCTGGTGGACTAATTTAGTAAGGTAGGGGGTCAATCGGAGCGCCAATGTTTTGCCCAAAATCTTGGCCTCTGCGTTAATCAGCGATATTGGCCGATACGATGCGCACTCCGCAACAGGTTTGCCAGGTTTATGGATGGCCACTATGCTAGCCATACGCTGATCTCTAGAAAGCTCGCCATGGGCCTGGCTTGCTCATACATTTTCAACAGGTAAGGGGCCACTTTATCAGCCTTGCGTTTGTATAGTTCTATTGGGATGCCGTTGGGGCCGCTGGCCTTGCCCGACTGTAGCTTGTGGATGGGCACATTGAGCTTGTCTACTGTGATGTCTACATCGAGCCCTTGGGCCTCCTCTGACGTAAGCACCGGCATGCGTATGTTCCGAAGGAAGTCGAGCGTTTCCTGAACTGTAGTTGTGTTCGTGGATGTGTACACCCGTTCAAAATGTGCGGCCAGCGCGATCTTTTTCTTTTTTTAAGTAATTTACTGCCATGATCTTAGTTTTTTAAAAATTTATTTGCAGGGAATTCCTTTCTGTGAAGGTATAGGTTACGTTCAAAAGATGTTGAAGGCCGATAGGGGTCCGGCTTATCAATACCAAATCGTCCGTGTACAGCAAGTTTGACAGCTGTATTTTCCCCAGTTTTGGTGCATGGGAGGGACATTTATCGAGTTTTCCTGGCAGGTCAGCAAGGAAAAGATTGAATAAAAGCGGGGCTAGAACGCAGCCCTGCTTTAGTCCTTTTGTAGTCGGAATTTGTTTAGAAAGGTGCGTTCCAGCTCCTAGTTTGACCTTAATCTAGGTGTTTGTGTGCAGTAATTTTATCTGGTCCAGAAGCAATTTCGGAATGCCCCAATTTTCCAATTTCCGCCAGAGCTTGAGGTGGTCAACGTGATCGAAGGCAGCAGTATAATCGAAGGCAGCAGTATAATCGATGAAACTTCATGGAGCAGCTTGGCCCATAATCGTTTTTAAAATTTCTTTTTTTTTTTTTTTCCCTTTTCCCATTTCTTCATCTTTAACAGTGCCTTCGCCTTCCGGAGAGCGACTTGCAGGTTCTGATTTATTTGATTTTTGCGTATGTCTCGATGTTCGATTTATGGTTTGTTTTAGGTTTTTCGATTCTGGACTAGCTGGTAATCTTGTCAATGCTCCCTCTAGTTGGCTCAGCCTTGCCACTGTCCCTTTCAATAATTTGTCACCAACAGTCGCTGTGAAGCTTTGCCATGCATCAACTGGTTTTGTTGTAAGACCTGCCCCTTGGGTATATAGTGTTTTAGCCGCGAGGGATACTGCATTAATATTACTGGGGTTGCACCGTAACCGCTTAAGGTTTGAGGCGCCTTCGATGTTAGCTCCTACGTATGGCTCGATCTTGAGGAGTGAGTTGGCTTTTATTGTCACTTCATGAGGCAAGTGGTCGCTGTGTTCCTTAGCCCCTAACCTGAAGCTTGCTACTTTGCCAAGCATATTTAGCGATGTGAATGTAAAGTCAAGGTGGGAAGATTGCTTTGTTGAATGAAACGTTGCAGCAGGTGGATTGTCCTCCTGAAAGCGCCCGATCAAAGCTCTTAAATTAAGATGTTCAAGTTGCCGTAGCAGGTACTTTGAGCATCTTGTATGTTTTTTAATTTTTGGAGAGCCCTGATTTGGTACTTCCCATGCAGCGCTAAGATCTTGGTCAAGGGCTCCGTCTATTCCGGAGCCGCTAAGATGCATATTAAAGTCGCCTGCCAGGATAATATAATCAGTATCCTCCTCATCCATTATCTTTTTTGTTGCTTCTATCAGTTCCTTAGTAGCTTTCATTTTTCGTTTAGGGTGGATGTAGGCATTAATTACTATAACTTCTTGGCATACGTTATTGAGCTCAAGTGCTATCTTTACCGCCTGTATAACGCTCGGAAATGCTATTTGAGCCTCTATAGGTATGATTTCTCCTATTGTTATAGATGCCAAGATCATTAAGCCCCCGATCGACGGCCAAAGTCGGAGCCCTTTGTTGCTGGGACGCAGCGGGAAGTATAACCTTGAAGCTCAAAGGCCTTATCCTCCCAGGTCTCTTGGAGCAATATCGAGTCGAATGGTTTTAAATATTGCAGAAACTCCAGGTCCTCACTTTTGCTGGCTAGGTCATTGATGTTTCAGATGCATGTACTGATTTCCCTGGTCTCAACCAGTGCTGATCGTGAGCTGCTCCCCCGTTGTCAGTTTGTTTGGTCCATGATGACTGTGCACTGAATTTGCCTCCAGTTTTGCAGTGTAACTGACGAGGCATGACGTGATACCCTTGGATCTAAGTTCGAGGGAGATGTCTTTGTGTCTGAGGCTTGTGCTCTGGGGCTACTGCTCCTGGCTCCCTTTAATACTGAGATGGTGTTTTTTCGTGGAGCAGTCCTACTGGAGAGTAAAAAAGGTGTCGGATAGGGAGGTTTGTGTTCGACTTCCAGTTTTATCCCCCATTGTTTAAACATGGTTTCTTCTTTCATGATTTTCTGAACTGCCTCACTAGAGTTCCAAGTTGCTTTAGTTGCTTCTGGACATTGCGGGTTGTTCGTTGGTTGAAACTCTATTTGGAGGAGATCAGTGGAATTAATACTGTTGAGGCTTGTGATGGAATGTAGAAGTCGCAGTATGTTTCCTCTATTCAGTATGTCGTCTCTGCCCCAAGATGCATATTCGGGGGTAAAAATAATGGTGGTCGTGCTTTCCCCATGTTGCGCCTCCATTTGGTTTGTAAGGGATCCCTCGTTTTCAAAGGGTCTGGGTTGAATAAGACAGCTTGTGGTGACCCCTAGGTTGTCGGTTGTGGGGTGAGTTTGTTGTTGATCACTTTGCTGCCTTGCGTTCCCTGAGCCCCATGTTGTACTTATGATCCCTCCTACTAACTGCTGCGATAACTGTGTAGTTAGTCTGGGTGTCATCGCGGGGTCTTACACTTGGAGGTTGTTCAATTTTAATAATCTTTGTAGAATCTGGTTTTGATGGGGTTTGTCCTGTTCTTGAGATAACCCCTGCTTATTATCACTAGTTGGAAGGTTCTGTAATGAGTCTCTTAGGGGTAGGCCTGAGTCCATTGGCGAGGCGGCATTGGACCCCGTAAAGGAGCACTCTGGGTCATCGACCGGGGAAGAAATGGGAGCCTGGTTTGCGTTCGTAGAAACTGGTCCATGGGTGGATAAGGTTAGATGTGGCTGGAACTTTATCCGTAGACCGCCAATTAAATTCCTATATCTTCCCTTCCTTTTTTTCCTTCCTGCGAGCTTTCCGTGGTGTCTGGGCATTGACTACTACGCAATCGGCTGTTACTGTTGCTTCACAGGCTGCTGGCGGGTGATGTCTGGTTTTGATTACTGCGCTCTCTGTTGGTGTTGTTGGTGCTTCCCTGCCCGCTGGGAGGGCGTTACTGGTTAGAGCCCGTTCTGTTTTTGGGTGCTCTAATGCCATTGTTGGTGTTCCTGGCAGTTCACTACACTGGAGGGGGTTCGATAAGACGGTTGTTTTTAAATCAAGAATTAAGTCATCTATCATAGATGGTAGTGTTTGTAGCTTATCCACAATCTGTGCACAGGAGCATGCTAATGGCGGTGTTTGAAACGCATGAGCCGCTTCCGTCCTCTCTTTGAGTCCATTAAGTTCTGATATCTTCCAATCAATCCCTGAGATGGAATCAGCCATAGTTTGGAGAACCGTAAGCTGCAGATCCATTTTGTGGGATTGGAATTGTAGTGCTGCGGCTAAGTTTTGCAGGGTGTTTAAAATTGTTATCCAGATGGATTCCAGGATTAAGCTTCCAGTGTTACTTTTCTCCAGCCGTGGGAGGTTGTTTACTTCTTTAGGTGAATGAGGGTGGACGGGTTTTAGGTTGTAGGAGGCGACTAATTCCTCCCACTCCTGTGTAGCTATGAAAGACATGTCGGTGTACGTCGAGTGGGAGTCGTCATAAGGTAGCAGTGTGCGACGCACTGGAGGTGTGTTTACTATTGAGTTGTGCGCTGCTAGGTACTCCCAGGCATCTGCTTGAGTTGTTTGCGTTTGAATGGGAGAGCTGTTTTTTGGTTGAGGAGGTAAGTCTTGTGCTTTTTGGTCCTGTTGATCCTGTCCCATGGTTGCAGCTGGTGGATCTGTACGGACCCTGAGGTCCGCCAAGTTGGCCGTGTCTTTTTGATTTAAATTTATGACCGCACGACTGACTGAGTGGCAGTGTGTGTCTGGTTTAGGGGATCTGCCCGCCTTCAGACGACCCGGCGAGCTGTTTTTTGCACCACAGGGCAAGCGAGGTGATAATTCGTCGCCCTATCTACCGATTCTAGCCCCACTTAGGCTGTCAGCCCCACCGCTTGCCAGGTTGGCTGTGTCCCCCGTTCCCGTTGACGTTATTTTCCTGAGAAAATGTTGGGGGCTGGTCCTTGCACATGATGAAGACTCGGCTGGATTGATGTTATTCAAAGGGCTGTGATCAAGTTTGCTTGGTAGGAGTGGTGTTTGCAGCCCCTTTATATTCTCAGTATTAGAGTAAATAGATGTTCCAGGGTCTTTCAGAGAAGAACATTTTGTATAGATCTTGGGCTGGTAGGTGCACAGCTTTTTTTCTCTGGGGCATCCCTTCGATGTTTATAAGATCTTCTGGATCTTGATCACTTGATGGTGCTGATAATGATGGTTGAGGGGGCAGTGGTCGTGTGCAATCAGTTGGAATTAAAATGTTAGTTGACGCTGAGCCGTGGGCTTTGTACATGCGCCTCTCCGCAGACGAACTTATGAGAACGCCCCTTCTAGGTGATATGAGATCATTTGCATATGTTTGCAGTTGTACTTGTGCTTGCCTTGTCATGATCGTGGTCATAGTCGTGAACATGCTCTTTGTCATGGATCATCTCTAGTTGCAAGGCTACTTTAGGATCAGTTTTCCTCTTCTTTGACTTAAGTTTTGGCTCTAAAAAAGGTTGCCTAACTCTGCCAGATCTCATAGCTCCTCCTTGTTTTTTTGATGTTGCCAATACTTAATCAGGGCCCCAGCAGGGGGACACGGTTAGTTCACAGTTGGCTCCTAGTTGGTTCCTGGCTCCTGGCTTGAACGCTGTTGGATACTGTTGGATACTGCTGGTGCAGGTCCACTTAGGGCGCGCTTGAAAAAAGGCCCTCGGTGTGCCTTCAATGTCACTCAATATGCCTCAAGTGCCCTGTTAGAAACGGGTAGCGTGGTTCAGAGCAGGCGGGCCAAACTCCGGAGGAAATGTGTAAAGCATCTGCGCAGCACACTCACAGGCGACACACCAGGCACACTACAAAAAGAGACCACACCAGGTGATGTGAAAATAACTTGTGTATTGTGACATAAATACGTCAGAATGTAATCACAGTTGCATATACATGGTGCCAACCGGCACTGGGTAGCAATTTGCACGGGGACTATTTACAAGGCAGGGCCAATCGGGCCGCTGCCGGAATCACCACAAGCACAGGTTGCAAAAGATAGATGGAAGTTCATAAGTATTACTAAATGTAATCAGTCCGTACCTCCTGGTAGAATAATGAACTTAGCATCCTCACATGAGCCTCGATCAGAGTGGGCATAAACCTGTGAACATTAGACATACTCCCTTCACATCACCGTAGTTATGGAAACAGTATGCCCAAACAGGTGCATGGGGCATTTCCGTAGGCGTAAAAGCACATTAGGCATTTTATCAGCATACATGAAACATGAGGCAGGCCAACATGGTGCAGGAAACACATTATGCCCAAACATCAGTAGTGTGGGCATTAGGACAGAACATTAGACCCCCTTATTGGCATAAAGACCTTAACATGCAGCATCTCGTTAGCATAACAGCAGTATCAGCCTAAACCACATTAGGCATGTATAAAGGCCCTTCTCAGCATGTTGGCAGTGCGCCTTATGTGAATACACCTGGGCATGAAATCATTGGGCATAGAATGAAGACATTCGGCATGAATTGGGAGGCAGAAAACTCCTTGTGCCTGAAACCAGCAGTGTGGCCACATTATACATAACCTTAACAGTGCACCCTAGAAACACCACCAGGGGGGAAAGAACCCAATAGCATAAACAGCATTGGAACATTAGAAAAGAGCATTAGGCACCAACATGTGGGCATGGAGGCGACACCATTAGGGTGAAAGCATGAACAACACATTAGCAATTTGGGGGGAAAACATTACCAGCATAAATGCATTAGCGTAGACCCCTTAGCGCAGGCATAGCCTTAGCACAAATCACCTGTACATAAATCATAAGAGGCGCTAGGCCTCACAAGCATAAGCCCCAGTCGTCCCAATCGGGGGCACAACACTCTGAAACTGGGCCCAGGCCAACTGGCCTCTCTCAGGGGCTCAGAAGCCCTATGTCCCACAAAGTCAGGGCTGCAAGGGCAGCGAAAACAAAGGTGCGCACAGCGCTAGGGCAGGAGGGTCTCTCACTCCCCTCTCTGTTCTCCTGGGTAATCCAATGCCCCCAATGTCCTGCTACCCCCTGTCCAGCGGGGTAGCTGGGTAAACCCAACAAGCACTGGCGCCAACAATGCAGCGATGGGAGTCCCACTCCGGGCTCTAACAGGAATCTGCCCACAAGAACACTGGCACGGTGGAGCCCCTCTTCTGGGACTCTAGAATTTCCCAAAATGCCTCTGTCGTGCAGCTGAGGGAGGAAACAAGTACTGGGCACGTTGGAGCCTCCCTCCTATGGGACTCTAAACACAATCAATGCCCTCCAAAGAATACTGGCACCGGGGGCGGGCACCGACAATGTGCCACGACATACCCCCCAAACACAGGATGACTGAGCCCCACTCACCGGCAGTCTGAGGCCCCTCTGGATGTCTCTGCAGTCTCCGGGCACCGGCAATGTGCCCCGACAGGTCCCGCTTCTGGGACCTCTCCTGGCTTCACCCTCAGCGGAGCCTTCTCCTCGTCAGCAGCGCGGAGGGACAGGCACCAACAATGTTCCTCGGGCCCCCTCCGCCGCAGGACTCCTCCTTGGCAATTTACATATAACGCTCACGAGGCGCTAGGCGGCAGGAAAGTTCTTGGGCTGAAATTAAGTTGTAGCACCCACAAAGCGCTAGGTCCCACACCATAAAGTGGTAGCGCTCCCCTTCACTGGCAATGAAATATAGCCCTCAGTATACCCCTCAGTATCTCTCAGCTTACACGGGAAGTCTCGGTTCCCTCTCACTGCTGATAGCAAGAGGTGCTTTATTTATACAGAAAAGTATAGAGTCCCTTTGTGTCTTGTGTTAGCCATTGTTGGGTATGAAGATAACTTATGGGATGAACCGGTTACGTAGATGTTTATGCAGGTGGATTCTAGCCCCTGCCTGGTTTCCTAGAACTCTTATGAATATTTAATCATACTGGATGAGCACATCGAAGATGGTATAGGAGGCCATTGTTCGGGAAAAACCCTCCTTCGGTACCCAAACCACAGTCTAGATAAGGTTCAGCCCTCAGCGCCCGTTATTGTGGAGAATAGGGAAGTAATGTAGGTGAAAGATTATGCCTATATTAGGGCATCTCAAACCATGCCTATATTAGGGTATCTATATGAAACATAACACCCACTCCTCTTAGTAGTTTGCTGTCATTGTTTATTATTGTTGACTTAAGTCATACTAGGTGGTAGCGCATATTGTCAATGAGCCACATAAAAGCATTTTTAAAATTTTAAAAGCATATTAAAAACATTTCTAAGACGGGAAAAAATGTGTAGTCAGTTTTTGAATTTGTACTCCAGCTAAAGTTCTAGCTGAGTTCACTTATAGAATTTAAAACTCTTTCAAGCGTTTTAGAAGGGCATGCTTTTTCTAGCGATAGTGTCAATTTAGTAGGAAATGTTCCAAATTTAATCAGTCGAAATGAAAAAGGAAACTCCGAATTCTTTCCCAGCACATGATGAGCCAATTGAAGATTAAGTGTCCTGGCTGGGAGACGCAACATCAGTCACTTGCTGTAGGGGACGGGAATTGTAATATTTCACACAGTACGTCGATGGAGCACAGATGATATTCAGTACTGCCCATAGTTAGCATATCGGCAGCCGGTCCTGTAGTTGATACCTCAGTGCCCGTAGTGCTAGTTGTAGCGCTTGAGCTGGTGTCAGCACTAGTGGTGGCTGAGCTGATGCTCATCTCAGTTGTAGCAAAAGGCACCTGCGGGTTTTCAAGGAATGCATTCGTCAAGATAGGAATACGCTGGGGACACAGCCGAGCGTGGGACCTCACCGGTTCCAGCCTCGTGTTCAAGTCCGCAGGCGTCTCCGACTCGAGTGTCAGACAAATGTCCAACACGCATTCTTCACCGCAAAACAGGCATCGAAGTACAGGTAAGATGCAGTCCATCCAGACTGGTCTAAACGATAAGAACCAAGAAGCACTCAGTTCTCGTAGGCGAGGCACGCCCAGATGTTGTACCATGCGCTCATGTTATCTACGTTCCAGAAGAGCTTTCGCCATTTCGTTCGTGATTGGGACGTCCATTGCATATCAGAAAAATGACGATCAGGATTCCAGCTATTAAAAGCGGTATCAGAGGTAAGCCTCCAAAGATGCTTCCAAATACGGAGTGTATAAAATGTGGGATAACTCCGAGGACTGTTTGGAAGGTGCTTAGAAAACATGACACTATGGTCTTAAATAGGTGTACTATACCACTCGTATCAGACATGTTAAAGATACGACCCACCATTTCTACGAAATGAAAGGGGCAGTTTGTACGAATAAGTGCCTGTATCTCGGTCGAGGTCCTTGCAACTTGAAGATCAAAAGTCTCTCGAGCGGAGATTAAGGGTACAGTTTGCTGTAAAAGCATGGCTTTCATTCTGCTCAAAGTGTCAAATTTTATAAAAGATATCTCTAACGAAGGCCACAAAGGCGCCTCCCTGATTGTACTTGTTGGGGGAAACAATACTTGCATACAGCAAGTAACCCTGGCGTTCACGGTGACCAGATAGGCGATGCCCGGAAGCATGCCACAGCAGCATGCCACAGCAACCTTGATCATTCAGCATCAAGTAACTCCCATTCGAGAGTAACTCGAAAGCTGGTGTGACCACAGCAGCTGGAGTCGCTTTCATGTGGCAAGACAGATTCGCCACCGAACCATTACAAGCTCCGTGTAAAATAATGTCCTGACACATGAGTGCCGCTTAAAGCGTTCTTGCAGTTTGTACCACTCAAACACTTCACGATCCCCACTCCGGCATCGAAATCTATATGGTAATTCCCAGGATTCCTTAATGTATTCTTTACCCAATTTTACATATCTGCCTGCCTTTGCTCAAGGCAATACTGAAACTGAAAGGTCGTGACCGGGAGAGTGATATGGCCGTGGATTAGCCATTCTGTTGATGGTGATTCCACCACTGTGAATGGTAGCCTGTCCAGTTTTTCAATACGCAGCATTGTATATTTAGCTCCCCTTTGTGCCATTTCTATCTGTGTATCTGTTAGATTGTATTCAGAAAATGGAGACGTACTGTTTATAAAACGCCAAGGCACAAAGCCTGCACGCAAAGATTGCAGCGTCCAGCTTAATAACATAATAGAACGTAACTGAGATTGGCCGTGTTGTAACCTGGCTAAATCCTGTTCCAGTATGTCGATAGCAGAAGATACAATGTTGCCCAATGAATATATCCTGGAGGTCAAAGTTGTTAACCCATTATCTACCACAGCTAAAGCTTTTTCTAAGTTTATACGGTCTATTTCCCGTATTCTCTCTGCGGCCTCTTGTTGGGAAATCTTCCAGTTTTCATTATAGGCAGCATAAATGCCTGCATATATGAAACGCTTTGGACGTGTTTTCCTGGGCCCTAGTAAAAAGTCCCTAAGATCCATGTCAAGTGAGAGTAAAGAGAAGTGTTTCACTTCTGCAAGTGTTGAGGTTTCTAGCCAACCGAGGCACAACTTCCCAACACTATAGAATGTCACTACCCCTGGATGTTCTCTCTGTACATAACATGAGTCTGGCCTATGGATACTGAGTCCCTCGGTGATGTTCAGGAATCGCTTATGACAGCTATTCGTGTCTAAGGGCCACACCACCCACTGTTTCCAATTTGGGTCTGTTCTATTGTACTTTAAGATGTTATCCTCTGTTGCCCCTTCTTTTGTAGTTGAATTCTGCCACCCCCCATATGTCGGTGTTGGAAACCTAGGGGTGTTCAGGTCCTTGCTCTTGGCTAGTCCAAGACAGGATGTCTGTTGCACAGTATCATTTAAAAAGATCTGCTATGGAATGAGGCATGCTCTAAATAGTGCCTCTGTACCCTGGACTTGCCAGTCCCTTGAACCCCAAACAGATTTTAAGTCAATTTCGTCTTTCCATTGGTCGAAACCCTGTTCAGACGATTGGGCCAAAAAGGAAGCAGAGTAAATCTGTTTAGTGTTTGTCAACATAATTTTCAGTGCTGATGTTGGTACAACCTTATAGTAATATGAGGCTGGATCTGTGGTGTTAAACCCTGAAAAGTATGAAAATTTCTGTGCAAACGTTTGTGAACTACTTTTTGGTCGTGTTGGGCAATGTTCCCACTGATGGTTCTCAAAAACATTCCTAGGTGAAATGGATTTGTGCAGGAAATGATGACCATAATGTTGCTAACAGTACAATGTGTCATATTCTGAAGAACCCTCTAACATTTCATTACTAGAAAATGCAGCAGTTTTCTCTAAATCAGACAACCGGTTATTAATTGTTTCAGAGTCCCAATCATCAGAAAATGTACTTGAGGTAATGATATCACTTAATGAAACTTTAAATACATGATTAATTTTTAAAAGCTTGGTCGGACCGAATATGTTAAAATCAACCTTGTCCCATACTATACCATCCGGTATAGGAACTGCTCTAATGTTCACTGATGACAAGTCTCTTTGCTCACGACGTGATGATGGATGTGGCTTCAGTAGTATGTTGACCTTTTGGGCTGTGGAACTTTGTTGAAGATAGCGTCCATTAATAAGCATACTAAAAGTTAGTACTAAGCCAAGCCAGAAAAGAAACAATATCCCAGAAATTACCCAGAGTTCAATCCAAGGCGATACCAGGTATGTCTTTTTTTAGAAAGAGAAGAAAGTTATTTATTTGTTGCTTGAATGGTGTTTTGGCTGGCGTTGTTTCCGGCTCGCTTGGATCCAGAGAAAAAGTATCAAAGTTCATGAAATAGCCAGAAGCAGTTCGATCAATTGTAGGAATTGCATCGGGATTAGTTGAAATGTTATTTTGCTCTTGACGAGGCATGTTGACGTAGACTTCTGTATTAGGTCTAATTGCAACTTGTGAATTAATCTGATGTTCATTTTGAATTTGAATGTCTGGTTCAAGTGGAACAAGTTCCATAGCATTGTTGCTTAGTCCTTAATTCCTTACAGGTGTCTCTTCAAACGTGATGAGTCTTTCTGTTTGAACTTCTTAGATTGTAGCGAGAGGAGGGTGTCTGCTACTGTGGAGACCATGAGGCCTACTGCTTATTATTGGCCACATAGTGTGGTTTGATTAAGTTGATTGAGACAAATCTTTTCTCCTTTTTCTCGGCAAGAGGCGGCAAAAGTACAGTTCTTGTTCCTTAAACTGCAAGGACTGGTACAAGTGTTCTGTATGAAGGTCCAAATTCCTTTTTGTCCGCAATTTTCTCTCTGACCAGATCCCCGACTTCTGGAATCCAGACGGGTCTTGCCGTGTCTGCCTTGACTTCCCCAGTGGCGGTCTGCTTTAGTCGGACATTGCTTTGTTTTGTCCTGGATTCATTTGGATCCTGTAAAACAGCCAAACTATCATGGATATCAAATGGTTTTTCATCCGCCACTGCGCCTTCACAATCAAGATCAGGTACCCACATTCGTGTCACAAAGAGGACTTCATATGGAGTGACACCCCCTAGAGAGTTTCTTGGCTTGTTGTTTAACGCCCGCTGTACCCCATAAAGGTGTTTGACCCAACTACCGCCCTTGCCTAATACCCTAGCTGTTGAAGATTGTTTTAAGTCCCGGTTTTTCCTCTGCACAACCGCATTTCCTTCGGGATGGTACGGAGAGGAGTACCGCAATGCTACGCCCATTCCTTCCATGGCCTCTTTGTAAGCCCGAGAGCTAAACGCAGGGCCGCGGTCAGAATGTAACGTGCTAACTGCGTATGTGCCGATAAAGACTCGCCAATCTTTGATAACAGTTCGAGCATCAGCCGAGCGCTGAGGCCATACCCATAGGAATCTCGAGCAGGAATCCACTGCAACCATGATATATTTGTAAGCCCTGTCCGTTTGTAAGGGTCCGCAGTGGTCCAAGTACACACATACGAGAGGTTTGTATGATTTTAATAATGGCGTCTGTGTGGGTTTTGCTACCGTGGAGCCTTTCATCTGCTGGCAGATGTCGCAATTCAATTCATAGTCTTTAGTTTGCTTAGTTAACCCTGGCCACCAATAGCGCTGTTTCAGTAAAGAAATTGTCGCTGTAACGCCTGTGTGCGCAGAGCCCAAACCCTCATGTGCTGCTAGTATTAAACCTTGCCTACGATCCATATTTGGTATTACCCTATCTCCCACTCCAGGAATCTGAGCATATGGAATGTTACTTGCATCTAACTTGTAGGAGTATTTGAGTGGAAATGTTTTAGGTACTGCTGTGCTGCCTTTGCATGAAGCAATGACAGCTACCATAATCGCCCCGTCTATTCTAGTTTTGGAACGAGTGAGTGCAGCTACGGAAGCCGTGCGAACAGCCCCCTTTGCGGCTTCATCAGCCAATGAATTCCCTTCAACGTGAACGCCATCACGTTGATGACTCAGTGTATGGATCACGTGAGTCCTTGGTAGCTCGTTTTTCAACTCTGCTACCTGTTCCCATAGCATTTTATGCTTAATTGTGCCACCTTTGGCATCTTTAAACCCATTTTGCTCCCAATGGTATAGGTATTCATTATATGACTGAACACAGTAAAACGAATCACACACGATTTAGTGTGGGGAATTCGTGATCCGTATTTACAAGTGCCAGTATCAGTGCTTTTAACTCTGCCAACTGAGCTGTGCAGTCTCCTAGCGATTGCGTTTTTGTGCAACTCGGATAGAATTTTCCATCCTGCATGCTACCTTTAACGATAGCACACGCTGCGCTATATTGCTGCTTACTTCCTATGGCCGGTTGAGCAGATCCGTCAGTTTAAATAATATATTCATACTGATCGAGAGGCAAGATTTCATTTGGTAGAGGATATTTGTGTTCATATTGCAGGAATGCCTGTGTTTTTAAACTTGGATCAAATCTGTATTCAACGTCCGTTGCAGTAAGAGAATTAGCCCATTGTATCCATCTTTGATGTAAGGCTTTGGCATTTGGAATGCTAGCCTTTGTAACAGCTTCTAAAGCCGGTACCGGGGTTACGACAATAATGCGTTTCCCCTGTGCCAGTGCTCTTTCTCTTGCTACAGCAGTCTGAACAGCTGTCAGGATTTTTTCTGTTGAAGTGAAACGCATTTCTGCATTTGTGTACAGGTGTGATTTGTATGCGATTGGTACTGTTTCTCCTTCATTGAAGTTTAAGTGTACCCGCATTGACCCGCAATTATACGGATCACCAAGTGGCATACGTTTACGCGTGTTTGCAAGTGTTTGGAAGCTATCATGTCTTCCTGGAGTGAACGAAGAATATTATGTTCTTGTGTCCAAATTCTGGCTAAAAAGTCAGGTTTTATTAGGTCGTAGAAAGGTTTTACCCTTTGTGCGTAATCTAAAATATATGTTCTGCTGAAATTTAGGAATCCCAGTATTGATTGTAAATTTTTTAATGATTTTGGAGGCTGGAGTAGCGCACATTTTTCTAAAAAGTTTGCCGCTAGACTTTTCCCTTCACTTGACAGCTCATATCCCAAAAATAGGACATTGAGGTGGGCTATTTTTGATTTTCTTAAAGTTCAATTTCTGGCCCTCAGTGGCAAATCCCATAATAATGGTGCTTACCCTGGTCAAGTGCCTCTCTAAGTCAGCGTCCGTTAGATAAATATCATCCACATAGGACAACGCTAATCCTAATGGGACTGAGTCTTGCTCTTCTTGAGTGGGGTAGGGCGCCATTAAACCAGAAATTATGTTCCTGGTAGGTAAGCGGAATTTCAATCTCCTCAAACGGAGTGTAGACCGCTGGGACTTCTTCATGTAAATAATAATGAAAAGTTCTTGTTATAGCATTTGCTGTTGGGAATGTAACCCATGAATAGAACCTCTGTTTGGAAATCTTCGTGTGCCTCTATCACGAATATTACTACACCTCCTCTGGCTGGTACACCATTTTTGAGGAGTTTAACTGTGTGTGTCTTACATTGGGTGCAATCTGTATTGCATTGGCATCTTCCTCATCTGACTGACCTATTTGTGCCAGCGGGTCTAATTCTCCGTTTTCGGTAGTCGTGTTAAGAACACGGAATAACTGTCCAAGGAAATTAAGATAAGGTGTTTTGCACAATTTTGGGAACTAAATGTTCCTCAAGCTTGATTAACCAACAGCCAATAAATAGGATATCTTGCCTACTCAGCTGTGGCAGGGTTTGTGCCCACCCACTCCAGACGTCTCTGGTTTTTGTGAGTAGGGGTCTCTGAGAATAAGCACGACTGAACTACTCAGATTTTACTGTTAAATAAGTACCAAACCAACGTTGGGTGCCATGTAGTGTAGTTCCTATAGTACCCCTGCAGGACCTGTGCTTTTGGATAACATACACTGTGGGCCTGGTGGCAGACTGATTCTGAGCACCCCCACTGCGTATGTTAGCCTGTTTTGCATTAGCTAGCTCACAGTGCCACTAGAATCTCCTTTTTATCAGAGAGATTAGTTTTTGGCAACCTCCGAACACGACAACCCTGATTCCTCAGACTCGTGGAAACAATGTACTACTTTTCGCTCAGTCACTCGTGCTTGCTCATTTGGTCTCAGAGTTACACAGAAGAAACAGTCGAGCGTGTTTGCAATAAGAATTTATTGCACAGTTCTTCTAGTATAAAATATATGGGCTGCGACAACTGTTAAACAGTAGCAGAGATATATGATCAGCAGTAAAGTGAATAAAAAGGGATAGTACAGTTCTACCATTTTGCAATAGTCATGAACATATACATGAATATAAAATGCATTTATAAAGTAAAGTGCATACTCCTACGATGCCTGCCTAGATGTTCCTAAGTGTACCTAGCATGTGAGTAGGTGCGAAAGAAGCCAAGAATCCCGCTAGGATTTAGTCAAACCCCATTACCTGAATGATGAGTGTGGGACCTTGTCCTGGTCTCAAGTTGGACACCCCGCAAGGGATGATTAGACCTCTGTCAGCTGGAGCGACTGCATGGAGGAGCCTCAGCGTCTCTGGTCAGTGTGTCGGCCTGGAGGTCTCGATTCCCTCTCACTACTGATAGCAAGAGGTGCTGTATTTATACAGAAAAGTATAGAGTCCCTTGTGTCTTGTGTTAGCCATTGTTTGGTATGAAGATGACGTATGGGATGAACCGGTTACGTAGATGTTTGTGCAGGTGGATTCTAGCCCCTGCCTGGTTTCCTAGAGCTCTTTTGAATATTTAATCATACTGGATGAGCACATCAAAGATGGTATAGGAGGCCATTGTTCGGGAAAAACCCTCCTTCTGTACCCAAACCACAGTCTAGATAAGGTTCAGCCCTCGGCACCTGTTATTGTGGAGAATAGGGAACTAATGTAGGTGAAAGATTATGCCTATATTAGGGCATCCCAAACCATGCCTATATTAGGGCATCTATATGAAACATAACGGCATCAAATCAATCTTTAGGAGCTGCATGCCACCTGACTGGCCCACAAGACCTTTCTGCCTTCTGTCAGTCAGGTCAGTCCAGATACTGATGAACAACAGTACCTCCATGTGGCACTGCAGCAAGCAGTGAAGTGGCCTTTCCATGCTGATAAGGTCCCAACATAAGTATACACATTACATCCTCGGTTGTCAGTTGCTCCACGTCAGAGGTCACATAAATCTGTGAAAGAGAACTGCTGCCTGTGCAGCTATATGCAGCTCTATGTTTACATGTAGAATCAATGCAGTGGTAAGGGTGTAAGAGATGGAGCTGACTCAGACATTGGTCGACATGTGGAGCTAAGGCAGAAGATTCCAGATCCAGTCTGGTCCATAGGAGGATTCAAGGAGTGGGCAATCGGCAGTTGGAAAATCCACCAAAAAGAGCGTTACCGGAGGAAACATGCCAGAGGGCACCTTAAAGACACGGAAGGGGATGTGTACAGTACCTTCTTGGAAAACCTTCAGATTTACAAGCAGTTTATAATCCCGCCATTATGTGGCAGCCTTCCTCCTATTACATACATAGGTAAGAGAAAAAACGCAAAGACTAACAGTAATGGAGTCACTACGAAGGCACGCTTTATCGATTTTGGTCACTTGAATGTCACATGTGCTTGCATACTTCTTTACACGAAGACCAGATTAAAATCTAAAGGAAATCGGAGGCAGAGAAGACACAGCAAAACAGCTGTTCTGAGAAGTAAGTGGTTGAAGAGATGGAACAGGTGAAGTGTTCCCGCTATCTGGGCCAAATACCGACATAGCAAGGCTACCTATGCTGACCGATCCATCCGTGTTGATTTTCTAAACAATGTAATTATGACGTGGGGTACAGGAAGTGAAGTTTGATCGGTAAAGGTTCACCATTTAGCAGCCTCATGTGAACAAAGGCTTAAACTGGTGGAATAAATCTGGTAATACAATTGGAATACACTTGGGCTAGAATGACTTTTAAAAGTTTGGAGCATAATCTTATTATCCTCCAAGTTTGCATCCAGAGCTCTGTGGAGCCCAAAACTCAAACACTCATGAAAACCTACCTCTCGAAACAAATCTGTGAGAACGATGGTAAATAGTCCAAATTCTTATACAGAGTGGTGAATATAGTATTTGAATGTTTATTTATGCAGCAGTAATTTAGTCTTAAGTTAATGTTTTTGTACATTGTTTTCAATATGCTTGTATTTCTATCCTTGGAAAAGAATAACTTTCGTTTTTCACTATTTTTAAACAAAAGAAGTCTGTTTCTGCATAAACATTATGACAATGTAATCTAATATTTTGTTGTACTCTATCAAATGTAAGAATCTGTGCAGTGTAATAAATTCTTTAAGTTTAAGGTTCTAATGGTTTCTTATTTAATTCTTTACAGAGACGAGGGGCAATTTCTTATGACAGCTCAGATCAAACTGCATTGTACATTCGTATGTTGGGTAAGCATATGCATTGGAATAGTTTCTCTTCTCTTAATTTAATTTTTTTATTTTACCCTGAATAATGTTTACTTCTTTTTGAGTTAGATTTTTTTGTTTCACTCTGACCCTAAAGTTTGTGAATTCCAGTCCATGACTACATTTGTCACTAGTTTGATCAAACACAGCTTGTCTTGACTTTATGCTGAGATTTCATTAAGTTGCATCTATGTTGACAAACCTGTTTAGTCATAAAAATGATTGTCCGCCTGCTTAAAAGAAGTGGAACTCCCATGTTTCTACAACCAATTTACTGTTACTGATATTAAGTCGTACTTATGAATGGTGACTTGAAATCGATACTTTAAGAGGAGCACTTTGATATACAGACTTCTGATTATTTAAATTAAGAGATGTTGCATTGATTTAGCTTAAAAGAAGTTGAAGGGGAATTATTCTCTAAATACTTAAGATCTTTCAAAAAGGGGCTTATAAAAAAATCCAACATTATTCATAAGAACTTGGCTCAGAAGGTTTGGTTATAGTTCAATCCCAACAAGGTTTGAAAACTTAGTTACTCCAATGAAATAAACATTTCTGAGCTATTGTGAAGGAAAGTTTCAGTTCTATTAAGGACACTGAAGCAAAGATTATGCATAACTCTTTATTTGTTCAGCAGCCCAATATGGCTATTATTTGACATACTAGTATGCCTACAAGTCCACGGAGTCCAATAGAACTTGAACACTATGCAGCAAATCTGATTCCTTTATTGCCCATAAAACAAACCCCTAGGAAAAGCCCTTCCTCTTTCTCCATGCTCTATATTCTGTTACTATTTCTGTTCTGACCCTACAAAAGGCAAATAGGTGTAATCCCTCGGTCTCCAATACTTTATGGCATTGTATAATTCACATGAATGCCTATCTCATAACCTTCAACTTTAGGACGATCCTACTGCAGTACATATATGCACTTAATACTTATGCCATACGTTGATAGCCACATCTTCTGGATAGAAGGTAGGAAAACTCCATACCTATTGCGTAGGATAATCCTCACCTCCTTGTAGATAGAATTGAAACTTTCCTTCCTGGTAGCTAGAAAAGTTTTATCCTATGTCAAGACCGTAGGATCAAATAATGCATGTTTAAAGCTTACTAATGGCCAGTGAAGCTGCCCGCATCACTAGTTTGAAATAAAACTTCTTAGAGGTAGAATCTGAGGACCAATGTGCTGCGTTGATTGTCTTCTGGTTGACCCCTCCAGAGAAAACGCTTTAGAGGCTGTAGCCCGTTTGGTTGAATGAGCTCCAAAGATGTATCTATGCCCACTACCTGCATAATCCTGGGAATCCACCGAGTACCTTAGCTCCCCTTAGTAGTCTACAGACCATTGGATGCTCCCCCGCCGGTACCCCATTGAGCATTGCGTGGCCTGCCGAAATGGCCGACCTGCAGGCATATAAATAGGCCAAAGCCGCCCATTTTAACTCAAAGTAATTTTTTTATAAATACTGCTTCTGCCCCCCCCCACGGGATCCAAACCTCGTTCCAGACACCAATGTGACCATCTGTGCCAATGTAAACTATAGTGCTTGACAGTCAGCCTAAAACCTCCTAATAAGTTCTGAAGCCTGCTTAAATAATACAGCGACTTCCCAACATCTCCTGTAACCCTTCATACCATCAGTGTGAGGATTCCGTCCAGTGCCAATTGGTGTGAGTTGCCATGAACATCTGTTAGAAGATTCGGAGTCTGTGGAAGTAGGATTGGAGAATCCAAACAAAGCTCAAGACCTGAAAACCAAGCTTGTGATTTCCACCAGAGTGCCACCAACTCCATGTTCTGACTCCTGACTTGCACTTTGAGCCGCGTTAACATTGAGAATGAAGGAAAGGCATGACTCAGTTCCTGGCTGCAGTACTGTAGAAAATCATCCATTGCTTCTGGCAGAGAATCCGGACTGTAGAAATGAGGAAGCTGATAACTTCCGTGGCCTGGAGTCCAACAGGTGTCTGTAGTACCACTCTGCTATGGATTTTAACCTCTTTGGCAGATACTATGTCGCAGATAGTTCCACGTCCCTCATGCCTTTCCAGAGATGTGTCCCTTTCAGCCTCTGTAGAGCCCTATAGTGGAGGAGCGGTCCTGGCAAGATCGTCTGTTTGGATGATGGAAAAAAAAACACTATCCTGGGAGCCTGCAACAATGAAACTCTTTCCTTGTCGAAGGTCTTTTTTTAAATTCTAGTCTGATGGTCATTTTTCATTTGTGGGAATTTGTGTTTGCCGTACCACATCTATTGCAAACCCAAAGAAGGAAATTCTCACCAAGGATACAGATTTCTGTTCATTTATTAGAAATCCCAGACCCTGGAGCAGTGAAATCGCTATCTGCAACTGATCCTTCAGCTGGAACATACCCTGGTTCATAGGTAATGACATCCAGGTAAACTATTAGTCTGATATCCTTGACCTCATCTATTTAATAATTGCCTTCAACACCTTGGTGAAACAGCACAGTGTGGATGCAAGGCCTAATGGCAGTGAAACACATTTGTAAATATTGTACGAGGTGGGAAGATTCTACCTTGAATGCACTCCGGACGACTCAAAGTATCATTTAACCAAATTCTTCTTATATTTCACAAGTTTGTTATCCAAACATTCCTAGCCAGCACATGTTTTGTCCGGTTGCTTCACTAAGAGTTCAGGTCTAGAAAAAAACACAGCTAAAATGTCCCATTTACTAATCTCAAATATTCAGCTGTTGTTCTACCATGATCAAAAGGGAGATGGGGAAAACTCCCTTTCGACTCCGGGAATAAAGTAAAATTCGAATAAGTGTACTTAGATGAGCAAAGCCTAGGGATTATAATCGTATAATCTCTAGAGTTAATAGACTGCTTCTCTCGTAGGGAATCTCAATTGATAGTCATAAGAGTTTGAATAGTTCCTCCCATGTGCTGGGATCCCAGAGAACTTTCCATTTAATATCTTCTTAAATGTAGACATTCGCCTTTCTTTAGGAAGGCATGGAAAACACTTGAAAAAAACATATTATGCAGTCTATAATCACAGGCTAAAGTGGAGATATTCTTCAAATTGTAGTTTCAAAAAAAGGGGAGAGCGAGAGAGAGATGGAGAGCGAGATCGATCATTCGCAAGTGTCGGGCTCATTCTGATTTGTGAGTGAGCAATGGACTTGATAGATGGAGATCTATATGGGAAAATAGTATCCCGTGTTCACCTTCACAAACGTTCCATCGCCATTGCTGAAGGACACAGAAAGGCAGCACTCAACACAGTGGACTCGCAACAGGTTGTAGCTTGAAGCAGTCTTTTTTATTTTCTTCGCATTGTTTTCATTCTCTTAAAGTGCAAACAGTGCAATCTGGAGACAAAAACAACCTACGCCAGAGGCCTTCGTCCGGGTCAAAGTGTATAAAGTGCAAGGTGATTAAAAGAGGTTGGTTGGACCCTCCCTCTCATGAAAAAAGTGGTGTTGGTTGTTAAACGAACATAGCAGTTTTTAGCTTTTTTTTCTTTTTCTTGCCAACTTTATGCACTAGAACTTTAGTGAATATCCCCATGTTCACAAGTTGAATCACAGGGGAGGGTTACAAGGAAAGGGAGCCCCTCAGTAAATATATTCTGTTAGCTTGTCAGTTTTATGTTCGATTACGTACCCATTAAAAGCTTATCACCAAATCAATTATGCGCTTAAAACCCAATTTGAATTCAGAAAGCACTTATTCGACATCTCTAATATTCTATAATATCATTAAACAATTTCATCAAATGCCAACAGTTTTAACTCATTAGATTTCTCCATCTAACATGGGAGTAAAGTGCGGAATGCAATAAATATAATATACATAATTAATAGAATTTCTTATGTGCACATTGGATCCTGGTAAAGTACCCCGATCCTATAATTGCGCATTTCTTTAAAATTCTTTCATCGATGCATCCCTTAAGATTGATGACAACAACTTGGCTCTATGGATTCCTCCATGTATCAAAGGATAAGGTGCAATTGCCCCCAAAAATAAATAAATAAAATAAAATGAGATATACAATTCTTAGAATATTTTGTCGTATGTGCACATCGAATCCTGATATAGTATCAAAACAGTTGCGTGTTTGTGCGCATATCATTCAAGTTTATCACTTGGGGTCAATGCTGTCAAGCAAAACAATCGTTAGTCGCTCCTTCTCTATTTTAAAGTGCAAGTGCCAACCGCATTATCTAACCAACCACAATTAATACTGGATATATTTTAGTGCAACATGTTTCACGGTTTTCTTCATTACGACAGTTGTGGTGCAGGTTTATAAAAAAAGGTATACAGTTCTGCATCTGTATTAAGTCCCCATGGTATCTCTGTTCCCATCATGATTATCCATTTGGACTCTGCTTTCCGAAGCGTCAGTTACCGGTCCCCACCTCTGATATTCAAGGGGATATGTTCAATGCCATAAAAAGATAGATTTTCAAAATTGCCCTCATGATCTTTCCACACATGCTTTGCAATGGCATAGGCGAAGTCCTTGTTTTTAATAGCTCTGAGATGTTGGAGAATACGTAGTTTCAGTTTAACTGTACTTCCAATGTATTGTTTGCCACACTCTCATCTTGGAGCATAAACCACATGTGTAGTCTCACATGTGATTCTTTCCTTGATTTTGATTTTTTTTTTTCCCCCTATCAAGGTAATTACTTCTTGTTGATTTTGACCATATTTACATGCCTTGCATTTTGGGCATTTGAAAAAGCCTCTTGCTCTCAGCCACAGGGTTTTGCTTCCACTTTTGTCTGCTCTCTGATAATGGCTGTGTTAACAAATCCCCCAGGGAAGTCGCCTTTCTGTAGCTGATACTTAGATGATCTGATGCATATGTTTTTAAATCTTAGTCCTTGGTGAGTATTTTCCAGTGGTTTTGTAATGCATCTCTTATTACATTACTCGGAGTTAAATGATGTAATGTACCTTATGTTCTCCTCAGGTTGTTCTCTTCGCTTCTCCTTGAGGCTCTTGGGATATAGTAGAGACTCTTCTTTTTCATAGCCCTTGTTTTTGCATTGTCCAAAACCACCGTTGGATACCCCCTTTTCAAGAATCTCCTGTACATTTGGTCAATCTGTAAAAGTAACTCTTGATCTTAATTGCAGTTCCTACGTGTTCGAAGAAACTCCCCGTAGGGGACACTCCATTTAAGACATTTTGGGTGAGCACTATTGGCTGAGAGGATACTATTACAGGCTTTTGGCTTGTGGAAGAGGGTCGTACATATCTTTTGTTCCTTGATATAGATAGGTGTGTCCAAGTAGTGTATCTCTTGTTGGCTGGTATTGTAAGTGAATTTCAGCTGGAATGCGTTAAGAGATTTGCGGAAGGAATTCAGATCTCCTGTGGAACCGTCCCAAATTAAAAACAAGTCGTCTATATAACGCACCCAGAGTATCACATTATCCATCATTTTTTTGTTTTTCCTTTTTGGTATACATAGATAGATAGATCTGTGTGTGTTTGTGTATATGTAGAACAAAAGAGGCACGGAGCACTTATGGGACAGCTATGCGATTTAATCGGAGCAAATGCATTTCGCCACACTGCCTCCTTCAGTGCTCATTAGTTAGCACAATGGTTTGCATGTGTTTTTAAATAACATGGAGATTGTTTTCATTGGAGAACACAGAAACACAACCAGCAAAAAAGGACTTCCATTCAAAGTCCAAATACCAGCGTTGTTGGGCCGCCATGCCAGTGTGTTAATTCTTGACTTTCAAGCCAAATAGAAACACTTTGTTTTCATTATTTTAGTTCTCCTAGTCTCAAATGACTGCATACAGCAGTTGTTCTTGCAAAGAATGAAAAACAAAAATGAAAACAAATGTTTATTTGGCTTGAAAGTCCAGAATTAATACACTGGCATGGCGGCCCAACAACACACGATGGTTGTGCAGTCCTCCACGGCCAATAACTTGAAGGACACAGTACCCACTGGAGTGAAGGAATTGTGCTAAGTCACTACAAGTTCCAGCATGCAACAGCAATTTACTCACCCGAGAGGCCCACCGGAGGGCATTTAATTAGCAACTTGCAGACCATAAACATGTGTTAGCAGCACTGGGAACCTTTGAGTATAGCCTATGAATAAGGAGCAGGGGCTCCGAAACGCGTCAGGTGAAGAAAGCTTTTGGAATGCAAATGCCGGTTTTTCAGGAAAATATAGGCTTTTTAAGAGTCATCTGCTTGTGGATTGCGTCCTTGCCTAAGGGCACAGTTGGAATATATATCTCTCTCTCGTCTCTCTGTCTCTCGTCTCTGTCTCTCTCTCGTCTGTCTCTCTGTCTCTCTGTCTCTCTCTCGTCTGTCTCTCTGTCTCTCTGTCTCTCTGTCTCTCTGTCTCTCTGTCTCTCTGTCTCTCTGTCTCTCTGTCTCTGTCTCTCTGTCTCTCTGTCTCTCTGTCTCTCTGTCTCTCTCTGCCTCTCTCTGCCTCTCTCTGCCTCTCTCTGCCTCTCTCTGCCTCTCTCTGCCTCTCTCTGCCTCTCTCTGCCTCTCTCTGCCTCTCTCTGCCTCTCTCTGCCTCTCTCTGCCTCTCTCTGCCTCTCTCTGCCTCTCTCTGCCTCTCTCTGCCTCTCTCTGCCTCTCTCTGCCTCTCTCTGCCTCTCTCTGCCTCTCTCTGCCTCTCTCTGCCTCTCTCTGCCTCTCTCTGCCTCTCTCTGCCTCTCTCTCAATCAATCAAGCATTTGTAGAGCGCGCTACTCACCCGGAGGGTCTCAAGGCGCTTGGGGGGGGGGGGGGTCCGCTACTGTTCGAACAGCCAGGTCTTGAGTTGCTTCCTGAAGGAGAGGTGGTCTTGGGTAAGCCGGAGGTGGATGGGTAGGGAGTTCCACGTCTTGGCAGCCAGGTAGGAGAAGGATCTTCCTCCCGTTGTGGCTCTTCGGATGCGGGGGACGGCGGCGAGGGCGTGGTTGGTCGATCGTAGCTGGCGGGTGGGAGTGTAGAAGGTCAGACGGTCGTTGAGGTATCTGGGGCCTTGGTTGTGGAGAGCTTTGTGTGCGTGGGTGAGGAGTTGGAACGTGATTCTCTTGCTGACAGGGAGCCAGTGCAGGTCTCTTAGGTGTCCGGCGATGTGGCTGTCTGGGGATGTCCAGGATGAGTCGAGCTGAGGCGTTCTGGATGCGTTGGAGTCTTTTTGAAGTTTGGCTGTGGTTCCGGCGTAGAGGGAGTTGCCGTAGTCCAGTCGGCTGGTGACGAGGGCCTGGGTGACCGTCTTCCTGGTTTCGGTGGGGATCCACCGGAAGATCTTGCGCAGCATGCGTAGGATGTTGAAGCAAGACGAGGAGACGGCGTTGACTTGTCGGGTCATTGAGAGGGAGGAGTCCAGGATGAAGCCCAGGTTGCGTGCGTGGTCCGTTGGTTTGGGTGCGTTGCCCAGGGCAGGGGGCCACCAGGAGTCGTCCCAGGCGGAGGGTGATGATCCTAGGATGAGGACTTCCGTCTTATCTGAGTTCAGTTTCAGGCGGCTGTTCCTCATCCACTCGGCTACGTCCTTCATCCCTTCATGTAGGTTGGTTCTGGCGGTTGTGGGGTCGTTGGTGAGGGAGAGGATCAGCTGGGTGTCGTCGGCGTAGGAGATGATGTTGAGGTTGTGTTGGCGTGCGATGGCTGCGAGGGGGCTCATGTAGACGTTGAAGAGGGTGGGGCTGAGTGATGATCCTTGTGGTACGCCGCAGATGACTTCGGTGTCCTCGGAACTGAACGGGGGGAGGCGGACTCTCTGGGTTCTTCCGGCGAGGAAGGAGATGATCCACTCCAGTGCCTTCTCTTGGATTCCGACGTTGTTCAGGCGTTGCACTAGGGTGCGGTGGCAGACTGTGTCGAACGCTGCGGAGAGGTCCAGGAGGATGAGGGCCGCTGTTTCCTCGTTGTCGAGCAGGGCTCGGATGTCGTCGGTGGCTGCGATGAGGGCGGTCTCGGTGCTGTGGTTGGCCCGGAAGCCGGACTGCGAGTGGTCGAGGGATCCATTCGTCTCGAGGAAGGCGGCCAGTTGTCTGTTGACGGTCTTCTCGATGACTTTGGCAGGAAAAGGAAGGAGCGAGATGGGGCGGTAGTTTTTGAGGTCGGTGGGATCCGCTGACGGTTTCTTCAGTAGGGCGCTGAGTTCGGCGTGCTTCCAGCTCTCTGGGAAGGTGGCGGTGTCGAGGGAGGTGTTGATGATGTCCCGGAGGTGGGGTGCGATGACGGCGTCGGCCTTGTTGAAGACGTGGTGAGGGCAGGGGTCGGTTGGTGATCCGGAGTGGATGGAGTTCATCGTGCGGATAGTGTCTTCGGTGTTGATCGGGGTCCAGGCTCGGAGGGTGGAGGTGGGGGACGTTGGAACGGTCGTAGGGTACGTCGGCTGTGTGCTGAAACTGTTGTGTATGTCTGCGATCTTGCTGTGCAAGAACGAGGCGAGCGAGTTGCAGAGGTCTTGCGAGGGAGTGATGTCGTTGTTTCCGGCGCTGGGGTTCGAGAGTTCTTTGACGATGATGAAGAGTTCCTTGCTGTTGTGGGCGTTGTTGTCCAGTCGTTCCTTGAATGCGGTTTTCTTGGTGGTGTGGATCAGCTGGTGGTGTTTTCGGTGGCGTGCTTGAGGGTGGTCATGTTGTCTGCAGTCGGGTCTCTGCGCCATGCTTTCTCGAGGGCCCGGCAGTTCTTCTTGGATTTCTTGAGTTCGTCGGTGAACCAGGATGCTTTCTTGTTGCCGGGTCTGACTGGGGGGTCTTCAATGGGGCGAGGTCGTCTGCGCAGTTGGTGATCCATCTTGTGAGGTTGCTGGCGGCTTGGTTGGGGTTCGTTGAGCTGGCGGGAGGGTTCTTGCTCAGGGATGTGGTGAGTTGGTCGGTGGTGATCTTGTTCCAGCTTC